>OZ038507.1:73933354-73985854 GCA_964036315.1 Acanthosepion esculentum
CAGACACACACACACAGACACACACAGACACACACACACACATAATATAATATATATATATATATATATATATATATATATATATATATATATATATATATATATATATATATATACAAGTATAAATTAGAACCCATTATGGGCTAGAATCCGATATAATGATGAGATAACGCTTATAAATTTAAATTTTTCGCTTTTATTTAGGCTTCGTATTTAAGCTTTTCCTCAAATTTTAATTTCAGATGAAGCTTAAATAAATGCAAAATATATTAAATTGTCCTTATCCTGTTGTGTACTACTACGTGATTTGAAAAGAAAGTCTTTGTGTTATCGACTAGAATTTTCCTTATCGGTTCTTGTAAATTATGAGTTAATAAATGTTTATTAATCGCACCCTTCTTCCAATGGTGGCATGTAAGACGTATACTTCAGGAGGTAGTGGTGTGTCCGATATAGATAATTGATTTTTGACAAGTAACACAGTCGTGTACTGGGCATTGAAATTGGTATACTATATTGGTCACCGGTGGTTTAGATTTCGTGAGGTTATTTCGGTTGGTGACGACAAAGTTTGCGGTCTTCCACTTCCCATAATATATTATAAACTTTACAAGTTTTTCAGGGCTTACAGCCAGAATAAAGAGTTCAATGATTTTCTTTATAGCAAATTCATGCTGCTTTTAATTATTGTGCTTCTAGTTGCATTAAAATATCTTAATGTGTTATAGTGTTGTATTTTTGTTTATGGCGTCGTGTATTTTTTGTAAGAATAATTTTATTTGCTTATCAATGATGTAGTTGGAAATATTATTATTGACTCGAGTTTGTTTTAAGTGTTTTAGTTCGTTTAGAAATATTCGTTTAGAAGAGGAATTTTTGATATGCTCTATTTATGAAGTTTGTTATCATTTTATATCTTTCCGTGCAATGGGTATCATAGTTTAGTAGGCAAGTGTTCGTACTAGTGGTTTTATTTATACGGCTAAGTGGTAAACTCCTTGGATTTTTGCTCTGTCTCTTGTTATGTGAATTTTAGTCTTGAGCTTTTTTTTTTAAATTTGATTTTATCTTTGTTTCATCATTACTTCTTTTTTATCAAAACGAAAATGTAATCCGCATACATTGTACAAATTTCAAGTTAATCGTTTGTTTTAAATACTTTGGTTGCAATGTAGGGCACGTAAAAGTCAATGAAATCCAGACCCAATGCGTTTCCACATGCTAACACCGTTAGTTTGGATATATGTGTGAGCCATCATAGTCACAGAATAGAGCTTTCGTTGTACAAGCGACGAGTGGTTTCTGGGGAATAGCAGGTTTGATTTTTTTGTGGGGCGGTATTGCCGGGTGTTTGCATGTACAGTCGCTAATTATGTTGATTGTTTCCCCCGACCGGGACGTTGGTAAAGATGTTTTCGACGTCCAGCGAGGCTATAGTATCTCCTATGGGATTTGCTGCTTTCAAGATGTAGAGAAAGTCATTAGTTGGTGCTATGCTGCAGTCGTTCGGTGTGTATAGAGAAATTATGTGGTTGGGGTGTTTTGGTGGTTGGTATACGGGTGTTATTTGATAGGTCGGAGAGGAAAACCTGGTTTATGGGATTTTACATTACCGTACATACACCATTGTGCAAATTAATTCAAACAAAACGAATAATTTCCTTATTATTTACATTTTTCTCGTATTTTTCCAATGAAACATGACCCAGTGCGCATGTTAGTACTTCTGATGTCCATTCCATGAAGTCGTTCCTTGCAGATTGATCACAGATTCTCGATTGGATTTAAATCAGGAGACTTTCCGGGCCAGTCGATAGTACTTTGATGTGCTCACCGGTAAAGCTTGTTAGTGTGTTCCTACAGCGTTACAATTTTCGTAAGTTTCCTTGAAATAACGTCAATCGCAGACAATGGCCGTAGGACAAATAATCGGCAGTCGAAACAATAGTGTCTGGGCGTGATGGAAATCTGATGCAATCAGAGATGATCCAGTATTTTTCAAGGCCAAACAAATTTAATCACACACCCCGATAAGAGATTCATATTACTGCACACCACTGCAAATGACCTAATCTGAGGAAAAATAGAAATTGATTACACCCTGTCACTCCAGTGGGTCTAAAACTAACCGTATGTTGAAAGAAGGAAACTAACGCGGCTGTTTCAATTAATTTGCACAAGGGTTTATATAATACGTTTGTAAATACCTTATGAGTATATTACAGAAACTATATACGAAAATAGATTCATATTACTGCACACCACTGCAAATGACCTAATCTGAGGAAAAATGGGAATCGATTCCACCCTGTCACTCCAGTGGGTCTAAAACTGACCGTATGTGGAAAGAAAGGAAACTAAAGCGGTTGTTTCAATTAATTTGCACAGGGGTGTATATCCCGGTTGGTAATTGCCAATTATTTTTCTTCGTTTTTAAGCTATCAACATCTGCGTTGTTTCTCTGTGATTGGTCCATTTACGGGCTTCTTTCAGTGTTTCTGCTGGTTTTTTCCTTAATTTGGGGAATTTCGTTGTGTTACCCGGGATGGGATGTAACTTTAGGGTGCAGTCCTGTCGGTAGAGAACCACATAATTATTGATTTTATCAGAGCGTCAAATAAACGATATCGGGTTTGGCGCGTAAATCTACCGCGGCCGACTCAAGTTTGTAAGGATTTTCTTGCGTTCGGTGTGGGGGTGAATGTTTTTTTACGCCTTCGGCTATTAGGCAGTCTTTTTAGATTAGCGTGCACCTTAATATATATATGTATATATATATCTATATACATATATATATACATACATACATATATATATATATGTATATATATATATATATATATATATATATATATATATATATATATATATATATATAAAAGTGAACATAGAAGTCAACACTTAGAGGCGACAGTCTGTTTCATGCTAGTGCAATCGTCAGGCAACTCTGAAGTCAGGCAACTCTGGAGTTGCCTGACGATTGCACTAGCATGAAACAGACTGTCGCCTCTAAGTGCTGACTTCCATGTCCACTTTTATATTTACACACGCTCTATCTCTGATATTGAGCACTTTATCCCATAAATATAGCACACTTTAAGACTATATTTCTTCATATATATATATATATATATATATATATATATATATATATATATATCTCTTATAAGTATTTTTATAAAAAATATGATTCCATCGCTACACAGGAATTACCATGTTTCAAAAACCGAAGCTAAAATCTTCTAATTCAGTTATAGAATTAAATTAATTTAAAATTCCTAATTCTGTTTCATTTTCAAGCGAATTTTGGAATAACCTATTTTGAAATTTATTCGAAATTTATAAGCCCATACATTCATAATATTAGTTTCTATGGATATGGAGAAAACTAATCATTTTAATAAGGGGCAGTTGGGAATTCATTTTCACCGACAACTATTGTATCAACATAATCTAGGCTCTACTTGTGTATCGGGCACTGTTTTTAAAAAATAAAAACAGAAATACTAAAGAACTTCGGATCATCAATCTAACAGTTCTTTCCTATTTTATCAATATATTTATATTTAATTCTAGCCTTCCACAAAGATTGATTTATTTAAGATGGAATGATCTATTATGACATGTCTCTAATTTTATTTAAATATATTGTATTTATTTCCAATTTCTTTACTTGAATTGTTCACCTATATTGCATGCCATTCATTATTGTATATAATTAGGTCGCAATAAAATTTTATTTTATATTAATACTACCTTATGAAAATTGAGATATTGTAGAGTAAGGGTTGCCGTATATGGATGAAAATATGCAAAAAAAAATTGATTGGGAGAAAAGGGACAATTAAATACCCACCTAGATCACCAGATTTGACACCCTTGGATTTCTTTTTGTCGGGGTTTCTAAAAGACAAAGTTTACAGCAGGAAACCTGAAACAATTGCTGAAATGAGAGTAGCAATTGAAGAAGAGTGTGCTCAAATAACAGAGGAAATGATACTGGACGTTTGTAGGTCTATTTCTTCAAGTTATGAAAAGTGTATTGAACAGAACAGCAACCAGTTTGAGCACTTGATGTAAACTTCTCATTATATGAACATTCTGCCATTGCGCCAAATAGCTTTTATCTTATTAAAGTTAAATTTTTATGTTTGTTTTGTATATTTGGCTCTCAAATTCTTTAAATGTGTATTCACCCTGTATATATATATATATATATATATATATATATATATATATATATATATATATATATATATATGACGTTTGCCTGATAACGTAACTTCCCGGTAGTGGATGTGCACTGCTGATGAGTCCCTAATATAGGACAAAACGGCCATCCAATGCTTTCTGCATTCTGCTGAGGTTTCTTCGAGACTCGATGAATTACTTAATTATAATTATCTCAAATCCTCCTAAGTTCTCTTACTTATATATATATATATATATATATTTTGTTTTTTGTTTTTTTTAATATATAAAGGGCCGTAGAGATGTCTCCTGTCTCGTCACCTATTTGTGTGTGTATATATCTAAATATGTCTGGGTGTTTATGTATTAATCTGAGTGTGTATATTGTTTTACGCGAGAGGTGAACACCGTATTCATACACTTGGAATTAAAATGTATACATTTTTGTCGGGAAGACCAGTTGAAATTAGCGTCTGTTCTAACGTAATTTCAATGAAAAGATAAAGTAAATTGAATAACATATGTATTTTTTCTTTTCTCATCAGTAGTTTTATAATTTTAAACTTAATAGAGATTAAATTTAGATTTTAAAATTGGTAATTTTTTACCTTTAATTTTAATATCAAATTTTATCATATAATTTAATACTTTTTGGTTAGAATAAATTCTATTTTAGAAAAACTCCAACTTTAAAGCTTTTAATAGCTATTATAACCTTACTTCGTTGTCAAGTTTTTTGAATTCCCGTATACTTGTATTTTGATTGGTCATTCCAGCTTATGTAACAGCTTTTCCCCTTACGAAGGATCGTTAATTAATTTGAAACTTTTAAAACCCTTTATTCTACATTCAACATCATCACTTGATAAGACACCGGAGGTGTTGAAACAAAATGGCTATTTTTGTAGAGATTTTATAACATATTTATGTTATAATTTTAAAATAAACAATTATATATATATAATATATATATGTATATATATATATAATTTAGTTCATGCCACATTGACTGATAAACTTCTACAACAACAAAAAAAAATTCTCAAATTCCCATCTTAGTAAAAAAAACGCACTGTCTTAAATATTTTTTTAAAAATCGACCTTACCGTTGCGACTGCACGCTCCAAAAGTTTCAGATTCGGTGGAGGTGCCGGGTGTATTAGGACTTGATAAAGAAGACATCATTCTTGTTCTTTCTAATAATAGGTTGTTTTTTTTTCTGTTACTCAAACTTAAATGATTTTGTCGGACACAAACATTTTTTTCTGAGAGGTCGACCTTAAAATAATTGACAGAATTAACGCTTAAGTAAACGTTAGAGAAAACTTTTACCAAAACACTAATATTTTTTCATCTATTCTTCGCCATTTAATCGCATGTAACATTTATCCTGCTTACGTTTTAAACAAATAAATTAAGCGCGGTAAGAAGTTTCATTCGTATCGCTTTCTAAGGTGTATTTGTATTTTAATAAATAAGGAATTATGCGTTTTTCTTTTTTTTTCTTTCTTCCTTCCAACACTTGATGTGAAAAATGAAGTAAAAAAGTTAAGTTTTTATTTAATATTCGATTAACAAAACTGGAACAAAATAAAGTGAAAATCTACGAAACCAACAGAATATGTTTTTCTTCCTTCCAGCACCTGATGTAAAAAATGAGATTATATATATATATATATATATATATATATATATATATATATATATATATATATATATATATATATATATTATCAAATATATAATATATATATATATATGATCATATATAATAGATATTCGTTGTATGTTATATTTAACAATATATGTTTGAGTAATGATCTTCTGCCCCAGTACACTATATATATATATATATATATATATATATATATGTTTGTGTGAGTGTGTGTGTGTAATGTTAAATTTTTATTTAACATTCGATTAACAAAACTGGGGCAAAATAAAGTGAAAATGTTCGAAACACTTGGTAGAGGTTTTTCTTCTTTTTAACACCTGATGTAAAAAAATGAGATAATATATATATATATATATATATATACACACACGAGGGTCATTCAATAAATAAGGTGAATTTCTCGGAATAAAAACTTCTAATACAGATAGAAGCTTACTTTTTTTTTTCATTTTTGAACGTAGTCTCCCAGCACTGTCACACAATTTTCCCATCTGTGCACAAGCTTCCGTATTCCCTCAGCGTAAAAATCTTTGAGCCAGTCGCTCACAACACTTTTGACTTCATCGTCACTTTTAAACTTCGTACCTCTCGTGAACGCTTTCAAGGGACGAAACAGGTGAAAGTCTGAAGGGGCAAGCTCTGGGCTATAAGGGCGATGAGGGAGCAGTTCTCAGCCCAGCTCGTTGATGGTCTGCACCGTTTGGACTGCTATGTGAGGCCTTGGGTTGTCATGATGCAAGATGACTCCTTCTGACTGATGACCCCTGCGTTTGTCGCAACAGATAAGCTCAAAGTCCTTGCAATGTCATCCACTGTCACCCTTCTGTCAGACTGAATGAGGTGATTGACTGATTCGATCACTTCAGGAGACCTCACTTCTGTAGGCCTCCCAGGCATGTCGTCATCCTCAACACTGCTCCGGCCTTCTTTAAACAATATAATAGATATTCGTTGTATGTTATATTTAACAATATATGTTTGAGTAATGATCTTCTGCCCCAGTACACTATATATATATATATATATATATATATATATATATATATATATATATATATATATATATATATATATATATTGTCATCCACAGACAGACTGTTTTCGCTGTATCACAGCTCATCAGTTGAACTGAATTGACGTCAGTCGCGATTCTAGATCTAAGCCGTTGACGCACGGCAGGGATGAAGGTGAACTTAAGAGTATTTATTTTTAGTTAAACACGCAGTGACTGAGAAAACTCGATTCGATTTACCGAATAGCATTGCATAATTAGCCGTAATAGTCACTGTTTACAAACCCACACTTCCTCCCCAGAGAGCTCAACCGAAATAAATTTTTTCAGGAGAATATATATTGTCATCCACAGACGGACTGTTTCGCTGTATCACAGCTCATCAGTATGGCTAAACGTCTGGTTGCATCTAGCTAGGATCGAAACCCGACTGAACTGGCGTTAGACGGAGATTCTACCACTAATCCATGAAGCGCGTTTATTTTTAGATAAACACACACTGACTGAGAGCAGTCGATTGGATTTACCGAAGAGTCTTGCATTATTATATATATATATATATATATATATATATATATATATATATATATATATATATATATATATATATATATATATATATATATATATATATATATATATATATATATATTTGTGTATTTAGGCAGCAATCCTTCTGCACATTTCATTAAAAACGACTGACAAGGTGCTTTTATTTAGTTTATTATATAATTTCTCGTGCGATCTAATAATGTTTTTCTTTTCAGAGGATAAATTATATAAAAACTGTCCGAATTTCTAATTCTAACAGTTGAAATATAATTCTTGAAAATGGCTAAATGTATAGCCGAAAGCGCTCGGATAAAAAGAACATTCGGACAGTTTTTAATGAAATCTGCATATATATATATATATATATATATATATATATATATATATATATATATATATATATATATATATATATATATATAATGTTAAATTTTTATTTAACATTCGATTTACAAAACTAGGGCAGAATAAAGTGAAAAGGTGTGAAACCAATAGAATACCGTTTTTATTTATTAAGTACTGTACTGGTGCCGTCGAAAATGGCGGCAATTCTTAGAAAGATTTAACACTTTCAGCCCTGACCACCGCTTTACCGGTGGTAGAGAAAAATGACTTAATGCCCAGTCACCGGTTGAACGGTGGGTAAACACTTGTAACTATTTTTAAAACTACCGTGAAACATTACATACCAATTATTTGCGAATTTTGACTCAGTAGCTCAGACAGAAGGGTTAAAATTCTTCAGGAAAGCAGGGCTCAAAGATTTTATTTTCATCATTTTCCTTTTTCTTTTTTTCTTTTTAATTCTTATCCAATTGGCTTTAAAGTTAAATATATTTCCATCTTTTTAAATATTTCTATAATTTCCTTTTCGATTATCTTATTCTATTTATAACTGTTCTTCCTTGCATGAAAAAGACTTAACCGTTTCAGCCCTGACCACCGCTTTACCGGTGGTAGAGAAAAATGACTTAATGCCTTGTCACCTGTTGAACGATGGGTAAACACTTGTAACTATTTTTATATATACCGTGAAATATTACGTACCAATTATTTGCGAATTTTGACTCAGGAGCTCAGGCTGAAGGGTTAAAATTGTTCAGGAACGCAGGGCTCAAAGGATTAATTTGTAACTATTTTTATATCTACCGTGAAAAATTGCATACCAATTATTTGCGAATTTTGACTCAGGAGCTCAGACTGAAGAGTTAAAATGGTTCAGGAACGCAGGGCTCAAAGTATTAATTCACTTATATAAGGTCTTCAAGGATTTTGATTTTTTTGCTTATTATTGTTTTTATGTAATATTGATGTATTTTCAACTAATATCTGTTTAATCTGTCAGTGTTGGTATGAGTGTTCCTTTAAATGCTGAGTTATTGAACTATTTCAGCCAAATGAAAACCTTTTTGTTAGCATCGTCGTAGTTGACTTTATTTTGGGCTTTAAACCTTTGAATCTTGACCACCACTTTATCAGCGGTAGAGAAAAATGACAATGCCCAGCCACCAGTTGAACGGTGGGTAAACACTTGTCAGGCAGAAGGCTTAAAATTGTTCAGGGAAGAAGGGCTCAAAGTGTTAACAGTGAGATGCTTCGATAGCAAGTCTTAATCCGTTCTTGTTATATTTTATAAATGTTCAATGGTATCTATGATTCATTGTCGTCGTTGTCGTCGTCGTCGGCATCCGTCCGTCTCGAGAGACGATGGAGTAGCGCTGTAGGTGCTAGGCGATGCAGTTACATCGCATCCTCTCCAGTGCGCTACGAGCCTGGGCGGGATGTATGGAGAACTAGGGCTGCCTGGACGTCTAGTTCCCCCTCTCGGCCTTGCTAGCAGAGTCCAAAGGAGAGGATGATCCAATAGAGTTTGGTACCAGCGTGTCTGCAGGAGTTGCCGGAAGGTAGCACGGAGTGCTGTCAATCCGCCTTAGGGGCTCCACTCCGGATTTGTGTAGGGTTTACTCCTTAGCCTTTTCTTCTCCCGAAGATTTCCACAAGGCAGTGGAGCTAATTAACCCATAGCTGGGGTTTGGTTCATGGTCACCAGAGCGTGTCCACATACCGGTGGGCCTGCATGCCGCATGTTAAGGGGGACAAACTCCTTCCCCGTCCCCTGTAGTTTAGCCCGTGTCCGCAAGGTGCTCGGTTGCCATGTGTCGCCACGAGGAGGCACTACATTAGGGCTTGCTGATGGAGAGGCTATATACTGGCAGGGGAAGACTTACGCACTCGGCTCCCCTTTTCGCATTGCTGCTAGCCAGCGGCGGTAACAGAAAGCGAGAAGCGACAAGCACTACCACTAGAGACTACCACACTAGACGCATCACAACAGCCGTTGAGACACGCATGATTCATTGATTACTCTATTATATAAATCTCTTTTTCTTCCATATCGTTTCATGTTAAGAATTGTATGTGTTTACGTGAAATGGAAATATCTATCGGGAGAAAGTGATTAGCAACACAACGACCAAGATGGCGTCGACCAAGACGGTGACGACAAAGCCTATTTTAAAACCAAGTTGAAGCAAGACGATCAATTAACAGAGAAAGGTATCTGAGTGCCTCACACAAAAGGCTTGATCAAATAAAACTGCAATTTAAGAAACGCAGAAGAAACTGATTAATTAAACGGTTCATTTTGCTCGAGAAGCAATTTTGTCTAAATGCAGATGTATCGATTATTAAAATGACCAAGGGAAGTAATAACTCATAAATTTACTAACTTACGTTGATTTACCTCCCTTCCCACTACAGATGGGGCAGGAAATATATAAATGAATACATATTGATAATTATCATATGGTTTGATTTTCATTTTTGTTTTACAAGTCGTGTTGATCATAGGGTTTTTCCTTTTTTTATGCGCACTTAATTTTGTCTTGTTTAGTGTTACTAAATTTTGTTACTGTTGAACCTGTTTTTAAAAGGACCCTTTCCAATATGGAAATATTTTTGCTGTTTATTTTATCTTTCGAAAATGTTTGTAGTTTAAGTTTATTTTGATCTCCTAAAACGAATTGCTTTGCAAATAACGTAAAATATTCTGCAATATGTTTATTTCCCGATAATAGGTGCTTGATGTGATTAATAATGTATATTTCAATGTTCGGGTTCATTCTATTCAGTTTTCAAGTTAGACGAAAATTTCAAAAGGGTTAACACAAATTTGTGACATTATTATTAATTGTTTTCAGACCTACGATATTTTGTGTCGACAGTTGATATTATTTCGTTCCCAAACTGCTGTAATTATTGAAAAGGAATATAGCTTACATAATGTTTGGTTTGCTTGATTTCATTTAGCACGAAGAATTGTAGCATCATATCAAAGCTGTATGTGTTATTTAATGCAAGTTTACAATTTTACGGTGTCAGTTATATACTCACATTGGAACAAATCTGGTTCTCATCGGATTACAAAAATATATTCGATCTTTACTCATTTGGTGCCCGGTATTTGTATCCTTTCCAAACAAAGCTTAATAAGCTTTTTACTGTTTTCGTTCTGCAAAATTGGAGTACTACCATCTTGTATTAACTCCGAGGAGCTGCTTTCGCTGGTTCCTAGGCCTCACTAATTTAAACGTCCTACAAGGCTGGCATCCCGTTCCCACCCCTTCACCGTTGAAACTGTTAGATGTAGACGTCTCTTCTACTCCAATAGCTTCATGTCTCGCACATCTCGCCTGTGGAACTCCCTTGCTTATTCCTGTTTCCCCTGACATATACAATCTCCAACTATTTAAGTGTAACGTCAATCGACATCTCCATTTGCCTTGATCTATCCACTTCCCTTCTCCACATCCTTTCACCTTTCATTCCTATCTGATCTCGCTCCAAATCTTCTGTAACCCCCTTGCCTTGATCGATACACTATCTTTCTCCACATCCTCTCCTTTACGACTCCTATCTGCTCTTCCTCCAAACCTTCTGTAACCCCTTGCGTGCTAGTGGCCTCCAGCCTTGCTTGGGGTGATAAGCTTAAAACAAATATATATATATATATTCTGAAAGGAATTTTATACTTTCAGGGGAAAAGTAAGATTTTTAGATGTATAGTTTGTAGATGATAACATGTATTTTTTGTAATATTTTTAGAAATCTATTGCTGGAAATTTTACTATAAAATATATTCTTATAATTTTTACTATAAAAAAGTATACTTATAATTTTTACTATAGAAAAGTATTCTCATAATTTTTACTATAAAAATGTATTCTTATAATTTTTACTATAAAAAGTATTCTTATAATTTTTACTATATAAATGTATTCTTATAATTTTTACTATAAAAATATATTCTTATAACTTTTACTATAAAAATGTATTCTTATAATTTTTACTATAAAAATGTATTTATTGTAATTTTTATTATAAAAAGTATTCTTAGAATTTTGACTGTAAAAATATTCTTAGAAATTTTACTATAAAATATTCTTATAATTTTTACTATAAAAAGCATTCTTATAATTTTTACTATAAAAATGTATTCATATAAATTTTACTATAAACATGTATTCTTATAACTTTTACTATAAAAAGTATTCTTATAATTTACTATAAAAATGCATTCGTATAACTTTTACTATAAAATGTATTTTTATAATTTTTATTATAAAAAGTATTCTTATAATTTTTACTATAAAAATATATTCTTAGAATTTTTACTATAAAAATTTATTCTTAGAATTTTTACTTTAAAAAATATTCTTAGAATTTTTACTATAAAAAAAGCATTCTTAGAATTTTACTATAAAATGTATTCTTATAACTTTTACTATAAAATGTAATCTTATAATTTTTATTATAAAAATGTATTCTTATAATTTTTACTATAAAATGTATTCTTATAATTTTTACTATAAAATGTATTCTTATAATTTTTAGTTTAAAAATGTATTCTTATAAATTTTACTATAAACATATAGTCTTATAACTTTTACTATAAAAAAGTATTCTTAGAATTTTTACTATAAAATCTATTCTTATAACTTTTACTATAAAATGTATTTTTATAGTTTTTACAATAAAAATGTATTCTTATCGTCTTTACTATAAAATATATTATAATTTTTACTATAAAAGTGTATTCTTATAATTTTACTATAAAAGGTATTCTTAGAATTTTTACTTTAAAATCTATTCTTAGACTTTTTACTATAAAATGTATTGTTATAAGTTTTACTATAAAAAAGAATTCGTATAATTTTTGCTATAAAAATGTATTCTTATAAATTTTTTTGTTGTATCCATAATCATTTTGCTATAAAAAATATATTGTTCGTTATTTTAGTATAAAAATATACTATTGGTCAACTTGCTTCAAAAACGTGTTGTCGGTTACTTGGTTATAAATATGTATAGCAATTTTACTATATAAATGTATTCTTATACTTTACTAATGTTTGTATTTTTGTTTGAGTGTTCCCTAGTTTGTCACAGCTGGGTCCATAACAGGTGCTGCCACCCCGGAATAGAGTGAACCTGGGAAATACAATGTCCAATCTCTTGATTAGAGGCCTTGCTTTCGGATATAGTTTATCGTCAATATAACATCCGTAGGAATACAATATAATATAATAGTGTATTATTGCATAATAATAATATAGTAATTTTTAAAAAGGAATATCACTAACTTGAATTAATATTTTGGCAAGAATCGATAATTGCACCTTCAAGAACTTATTCTGGAAAATGCAAAATATTAACTTATTTCCAAATATCTCCGTTCTTAAAAGAAATACATATTTCTCACCGTCCTGGGTAAGACGATAAACTACATTCGCGTCCTGGTGATTTCTTGCTCAACTTGACATCCATATTACCTCATTTTGATCTTGCCAAAGTGACCTCCATATCCTGGCTTTCTCCTTTTATATTTTGGATAGGAGTCATTCCCTTGTTCACATTTGTATTTAATATAATCATAGGGGTAAAAAATTCAGTGGGGAGTTGTACTTCTCGGGGACAGCCTTTGATCAAAATTAAATATACTTATCCAAGTATCCTAGATTCAAATTTGATTTATTTATATGATGGGATCAATTATAAGCTCATTTAACCTTTACCTGAAAAGACAAAAAAAAAAAAGTAAATTAACAAAGAATAAAATTTAATAGATATAATCAATTTACCCCAAACCGAGAAGGAAAGACAATGAAAAGATTATAGGAGAAAGCGGAAACAGAATCCTAAACCCATATATATATATATATATATATATATATATATATATATATATATATATATATATATATATAGGTGTGTGTGTGTGTGTGTGTGTGTGTGTGTGTGTGTGCTCATTTAAACCCAAGTAAGATATTAAAGCCACCAAGACGCAATGCCTTTGATCCGACAGCAAGGCCTTTGATCCGACAGCAAGGCCTTTGATCAGGAGGTTTGGAGGAGTATGAAACCATAGCTGGTGTTCCCAGGCCCACCCTTACCAGGGGTGGTAGCACTTGTCAGGGTCCCAGCTATGGGAAAATTATTATCTCCGCCAAGAGGGGTCAAAACACTATGAATGTATAAAAATAGGTTTTAATATCGGCAATAGTTTTTGGGAAAAATTATTACCAGAAGTAAGTTTTTGAAAACAAAAATATTACCAGAAATAAATTTTTGGAAAAAAAAATATTACCCGAAATAGATTTTGAAAACAAAAACATTACCAGAAATAGATTTTTCGAAACAAAAACATTACCAGAAATAGATTTTGAAAACAAAAATATTACCAGAAATAGATTTTTGGAAAAAAAATATTACCAGAACTAGATTTTTTGAAAATAAATATTACTAACAATGAAAATCTCGTTGGCATTAAATAATTCATAGAAGTTGATATGCCGTAAAAAAAAAAAAACGAAACCAAACTTAGTTCTCAACGAACATACAAATTACAATAAAATGAGTAAATCTTGGCCTTTTAAAAACTAAAAATAAATAAATTAATTAATAAACAAATAAACAAATAATCTAAAATTCATATAAATAGTAATTATCTATACTTAAAGAAATTAATAACAGCAACTACAACATGAACTCATGTTATTCTAAGAGATAAAATTAACCTCACCTAATTTTTCACAGTAGATTAGTAGGAGACAGTGGGTAAAGGCGTTGGTTAGATCCAGTGACAGGACCCAAAGAGTGTGAGTTCAATACCCGGTTAAGGCAGTGGAGAACTTGGACAGGGGAATTAACAGGATATAACTGATAACTGACATCCATTAGACATGGCACGTGGAACTAGAACAGTCTACCCTAGTGAGCGAAATAAAGGGTTCAGTTCGATATTCCAACCAGCTGAAGAAGGCCGGAGCGTACAACGGCTGAAACATTGTAATAAATATGGAGACAAAGATGAGGACAATAGTCCTAATAATTTAATTAGTGTACATAAGACCTCATCTAATATATATATATATATTAGTTCTGATTTTTTTGACTAGTTGTTGTGAGACCGATACTTTCCTACATCATGGACTCTCCCAGTACTATATTATTATGTGAATGGTAGTATCATGTGAGGAGTAGCACCAGTAATGCGCAGCCGCGTACGATACCAATATCGAACACCACTGGATAGTAAGTTCTGCTTACTCTTACACTATTCTTTGTAACTTTTCTGTTTAATATATCTTTCTTACCTCTAACCCGTATTCCGTGTTTTCCTTCCGTGGCTCCTACTTTAGGTTCACATCACTAGTACAAATATATATATATATTTATATACATATATATATAATGGACTCTCCCGTCGAACTCGACGTATGAGGGTCAGACAGATCAGGTCCCAGAAACTGAAAGCCCGACACCCGCACAGGATTTGATTATAGTGGTGATGGCTTTGTGCAGGCCCATCCACACTTTTTGGAGGGACGAATACAGGGACCTGGTGCAACGGATGCCACAAGGTCCCCAAACGACCCTCCGCAGGTTTTGAATTCAGAGTTGTCCTTCTCCTAGACCAGTTGCCATCCAAGGCTATAGAACCCAGTCTGTCCTGCTATTTACCCATAGTTGGAGGGAGAAGAAAAGGATTCACACCTTTATATATATATATATATATATATATATATATATATATATATATAGGGAGGCACGGTGGAGTAATATATATATATATATATATATATTACTCCACCGTGCCTCCTTATATATATATATATATATATATATATATATATATATATATATATATATATATATATATATATATATATATATATATATTTGGAAACGGCATGCTGTACTGCTTTAGCATTCGCGCCGGAAGCTACAACACGGATATTTCCGAGTGTCTGGGTGTCAATCTGAGGACAGGGAAGAGTGTTCGGAAAGAGTTGGATGAGTCTAGTGGTGATTACGAAGATGTTTGGAGTGATCACTGGTGATGGTGACGTTATGCCTCCATTCATTTTCTCACAGTTCCTCAGTCTCAACACGTAAGTGCTTTGAGGAAGTGATGCTGCTCTGGGTTAGGAAGGTGGCTACTGGAAGACTCTGTGTCTGGCAACAGGTTTCTGCACCAAGCCACCCAAGCATAAGAATCTAGTCATGGCTGTCAGGCAATTTCTGCGGCCACATCAGACCTTACAGTTGTCCATCAAACTCTCCATACCCCCTCGAATATTATGTGTGGGATGCAATTGAACGAGAGACCAGCAAAACTCCTTGTAACACCAAAGATGAACTGAAGGCAAGAATTATGGCAGCATACACCAAAATGAAAAGAGGAAACTGTCCTGAAGAGTTACAGGCTTTGTTTGTTTGTTTTGTTTTGTTTTACGGCATATCAACACCTTAATGGGTTATTTAATGCCGACAAGATTTTTATTGCTGGTAATATTTTTATAATTTAACATAATATTATTTTTGGTTTTAAGTCAAGTACGGCGCCTTTCTTAAGGATGTTCATCTTTACATCAAGAAACTGAGTCGATCCTTTAGTTGTTTGGTTTGGTTTGGTTTGTTTTACGGCATATCAACATCTCAATGGGTTATTTAATGCTGACAAAATATTTATTGCTGGTAAATGTTAACTTTTTTACAAAGTATTTCTGGTATTAAAACCTACTTTTACACTTTCGTAATGTTTTGACCCCAGTTTGGGGGTTAACTATTTCCCCATAGCTGGGACCCTAACAGGTACTACCCCTCCGGGTCAGGGCGGACCTGGGAACACCAGCAATTAAGAGGTGGTTCCATGCTTCTCAAAACCTCCTGATCAGACGGCTTGCGGTTGGACGTAGTTTATCGTCTTACCCAGGACGCGGATGTAGTTTATCGTCTTACCCAGGACGGGAGTTGCAGGAGATTCCGAAGTAAACTGGGGGCCATGGTTGAAGCCAATGGCAATTTTATTGAATAAATTCACTCGTTCGTATTTCGAGATATTTTTGAGTAATTTTGGTAAATATATCTGCTACAAAGTGATGTCAATATTATTTTCATTTTGCGGAATTTACACAATTTATTCTTCGCACCCTATATATATATATATATATATATATATATATATATATATATATATATATATATATGTATGTATATATATATATATATATATATATATATATATATATAAAATGCCATGTTTATTGGATGTCAGTTATCAGTTATCTCCTGTTAATTCCCCTCTGCAAGTTCTCCACTGCCTTAACCGGTTATTGAACTCACACTCTTTGGGTCCTGTCACTGGACCAAACCAAAACACATAGCACAGTGGATAAAAGCGTGGAACTAGAACAGTCTATCCCAGTGAGCGAAATAAAGGGTTCAGTTCGACATTCCAACCACCTGAAGAAGGCCTGAGCGTACAACGGCCGAAACGTTGTAATAAATATGGCGACAAAGATGAGGACAGACAATAGTCCGAATAATGTAAATAGTGTACATAATACCTCATCTCAGAAATATAGACAGATACATATATATATATATATATATATATATATATATATATATATATATATATATATATAATCTGTGTGTTGGATATATGGGCAATTTTATTGAAATTCTATCAGAGGTAAATGACATATGTATTAATATATTTTAATAACATGAGAATATAATATACGTTACAACATGTGTAATATTTGTGCAAGTGTCTAATGTAATCGGGTTTCGCAAAGTCGTTTACACGAGGCTTCCGAAACAGATTTACATATGCTAAATTATAAGGATATATGAATAAATGTATCTATTTGAGGGAGTCATTATCTATTTGACGTATTCTTAATTTACTTAACTGCGTGTTTCACTGTCACTCAACATTTATCGTCACAAATATATATCAATTACATATATATCCCTAGAATTAAAGAGAAAGCCGAATCTATATATCTAGCTCACTTTCATATGTATGTTTATATATACTAGCTGAATTAGCCACACAGTGCTGCGTCATACACATTTTTGTAAGAAAATGAAGACTGGTTTTAAATCATTGTTATAATTTGTGGAGAAAAATAAAGCATTTCAGTATTACTCAATGATCTTGCCGATTTGACCTCCATCTTCTGGTTTTCTTCTTCTATATTTCGGATAGAAGTCATTCCCTTGTTCAAATTTAAATTTAATTTAAATCAAAGAGAAAAAAAATTCAGTGGGGAGTTTGTGCGAAACAGTTAAATGTAACCGCCTCTTCTACTCCATCTTCTTCTTCTCTCGCACTTCCCGACAGTGGTGTTACCTTCCTATTACTTGCTTCCCTGATAGCTATAATCTTCAAATATTCAAATGTAATGTCAATCGACATCTTCCGATGACTTGAATGTGTCCACTCCCTTTTCCTTATCCTTTCGTCAAAAACCCCACTTTATTCTCAGACTCTGTAACCCCTTGCCTGCTAGTGGCACTCCTGCCTTGCATGGGGTAAAATGCTTAAAAAAATATCATCAAATAATATTTTCAAAAGCTTTCTTCTCGCTTTAGTCCAATATATTTTTGATGAAAATATGCAACAATTTATGTTGCTTTCCGACTCTCCACGCGTTCTTCTGCCTTTAGCGCCCAAATTATGATAATTTTGAAGAAATAAACTTCTAATTCCTCAATGGAACGTCAAAACCTCTCTTGAACTCTGATTCGGGCTATGTCCCATTCCGGCCAAAAGACCCATTTAGGCTGAAATTCCAATTCAGGCGGAAAATTGAGTTCTTCACCGCGAGTAAAGTTGGTTCCCTGTGTCGCGCAAGAAGGTGTTTCTTGCCTGAGTACATCCTTTGAAACCATTCGTCCTTGCATTGAATACTGCTTCCATAAATGGTCTGTTGCTGTTCATCTCGAGGTCCTCGACAAAATCCAAAGACGGATATGCAATATATATATGTCTGATCTGGCACCTCGCCTACAGTCAATTTCTCACAGAACATGCTGTGGCTACCCCTTGTCTTTTCTGCAAATATTTTCATGGCAACTGCCCTGACGAGCTACTTTCAGTGGTAACAAAACTGCATGAAGTTAAGCGTGCTACTAGATTGGCATCTCGGTCAAACCTTTTCACTGTCGAATCGGTTAAATGTAACCGTCTCTTCTACTCCAACTGATTTTTATCTCGCACTTCCCGACAGTGGAACTCCCTTCCTCTTACTTTCTTCCCTGATAGCTATAATCTTCAAATATTCAAATGTTTAAAAAATATCATTAAATAATATTTTCAAAAGCTTTGTCCTAGCTTTTGTCCAATATATTTTTTTATGAAAATATGCAACCATTTATGTTGGTCTCCGGCTATCCACGAGTTCTTCTGCCTTTGGCACCCAAATGATGTCAAAATTTTGGATGGAAGGCATTCCCTTGTCCAAATTTAATTTTAATTTAAATCAAAGAGAAATAAATGCAGTGGGGTGTTTGGGCAAAAACAGCTTGATCTGACCCATTTGATATGTGTTTGGTGCAATACTTGGTTGAATGAATTGAGCAGATTTTAATATTGATATAACAGTTGAATTGTCACAATCAATATGTATTTCAAGGCACTACCCACTGATTGGTGATTTTTTGCTCAACTTGACATTCATATTATCTCATTTTGATCTTGCCAATATGACCTCTATCTTCTGGATTTCTCCTTCTATATTTTGGATAAGAGTCATTCCCTTGTTCAAATTTAAATTTCATTTAAATCAAAAGGAAAAAAAATTTCAGTGGGGTGTTAGTGCAAAAACAGCTTGATCTGACCCCTTTGATATGTGATGATGCAATACTTGATTGAATAAATTTCAATATTGATATGAGAGTTGAATTGTTACAATAAATATGTATTGTAAGGCACTACCATCAGATTGGTGATTTCTTGCTCAACTTGACATCCATATTATCTCATTTTGATCTTGCCAAAGTGACCTCCATCTTCTGGCTTTCTCCTTTTATATTTTGGATAGGAGTCATTCCCTTGTTCAAATTTGTATTTTATATAAATCTAAGGGGTAAAAAATTCAGTGGGCAGTTGTGCCCCTCGGGGACAGCCTTTGATCAAAATGAAATATCCAAGTATCCTAGAGTCAAATTTGATTTATTTATATGATGGGATCAATTATAAGCTCATTTAACATTTACCTGAAAAGACAAAAAAAAGTAAATTAACAAAGAATAAAATTTAATAGATATAATCAATTCCCCCCAAACAAGGCAATAATACTCCTATGACGCAGGGGGGCGCAACCGAGAATGAAAGACCATGAAAAGATTATAGAAGAAACCGGAAACAGAATCCTAAACCCATATATATATATATATATATATATATATATATATATGTGTGTGTGTGTGTGTGTGTGTGTGTGTGATCATTTAAACCCAAGTAAGATATTAACGCCACTAAGACGCAAGAGGTTACAGACTGCGAGAGAATGTGATAAAAATATACGATTAAGGAAAGAGGACAATAAAGAATAAGAATTAAGATAGAACACAACGACTGCCATTGCATTTAAATTTTCGAAGATCAAAGTTGACTAGGATGCAAGAAGCCGTAAGTAGGTTCGACATGCGAGAAGTACGAAAGAAGAAACTCTCAACATAGAAGTTACGGTTACATCTAGCAATATAATGATATGACCTTGCCGCCAATCTAGTACTGTGTTGAAATTCATAAAGTCTAGGTACGATAAAGGAAAGTTCAATATTCTTATACATATAAATATGTGTGTGCGTGTATATATATATATATATATATATATATATATATATATATATATATATATGGACACTTATTTTTATATTATATACAATTAACTAATTTATATACAATAACTATAAATACAGCATACTATATTTTTATCACATATCTCTCTCATACATACAGGGTGGTCATAAAGTCCGTGTGCACTTTAAAATATTTATAACTTTATTTGTATTTGCGATAGAAATAATCTGTAAAAAGGATTAGAAAGAAGTAAATCTATATTTTTTAAGGTTTTATTGAAATTTTATTTAAGTTTCCACATGTCCTCCATCATTAGCAATACAAAGGGTAATACGATTTTGCTGTTCACGAAAAACATTTGCCAACTGATTTACAGTAATGCCTGAAATCACATTAGTTATTTTAGCTATACTTAAAAATAGGTACATTAAACTTTATAACATTTTTTACAGATTATTTCTATCGCAAATACAAATAAAGTTATAATTTTTTTAAAGTGCACACGAAATTTATGGACACCCTGTATTTCTTTAAAATCCTTTCCAGTTGCTCCCATGTAAATTCCGTCTCCACTGGGATTTCTTTAAAAAATTTATAACTTTATTTGTATTTGCGATAGAAATAATCTGTAAAATATTTCATAAAGTTTAATATATATAAAGTTTAATATATATATAAATATATATATATATATATATATATATATATATATATATATATATATATATATATATATATATATATATATATATATATGTATATGTATATATATATATATATATATGTATATGTATATATATATAAATATATAGATACATATATATATATATATGTATGTATATATATACATATATATATACATATATATATATATATACATACATACATACATATATATATATATATATATATATATATATATATACAACTCAATGCGTCTGAAGATTTTAATTTTTTAATATTTTTTATTGTTCAATATATATATATATATATATGTATATATATACATACATATATATATATATATATACATATATATATACATATACATATATATATATATATATACACACATATATATATATATATATATATATATATATATATATATATATATATATATATATATATATATATATATCGCATGAGTCTGCGATTGAACAACATCCTTATGGAGAATGAATTATGCTCTTCCAAATTTTCTGTCAACTCATTCTCTATTTTGCCTCTGATTAGGAGGTTTTCAGGAGCGTGGAACCACCTCTTAATTGCTGGTGTTCCCAAGTCCACCCTGGCCCGGGTTGGTAGCACCCGTTAGTGTCCAAGCTATGGGCAAATAGTTAATCCCGAAACTGAGGTAAAAAGCATTATAAACGTGTAAAAATCGGTTTCAATACCAGAAATACATTGTAAACAATTATTACCAGAAATAAATTTTTGAAGATAAAAAACTATTACCAGCAATATATCTTTGCAAAAATATATTACCAGCTATACGATTTTGAAAACAGATAATATTACCAGCAATACACATTTTAAAGTAATATTACCAGCTATACATTTTTGAGGAAAAAATATTACCAGAAATAGATTTTTGACAACAAAAAAAAATATTACCAGGAAAAAAAGGTTGTCGGCATTAAATAACCCATCGATGTTGATATGCTGTAAAATACAAACCAAACCAAATATTCTCTATTTTGCATAAGATTCGTTCCAAACACCATTTGCAAGTGTTCAAAGGCTGTATGCTTTAAATTACAGCAACTATTTTTATGTAAGCAGAAGAATTTTCTTCGTTTATGCCATTTATTTGGAGAATCGTGAATATTAATTTCTGCAGTATTTACAACTTTTGAATTTACGCATATTTTAATCGTTAATTCACATTTTTTCGACTCACTCCAAATCTTCCTCCATATTACTTATCCATTCATACCCATTTTGATAAAATAATTTTGACGACGTCGGTTCCTGAGGAATTGTTGGCCGAAAGGCGCCTTGGTTTAAAAAAAAGGAACACTAAATAGTGTTTGTTTCAAATAATCTATGCATTCTATGGTATTACATTTTTATTAAAAAATATATATATATATGTGTGTGTGTAATTTGGCAGCAACCTTTCTTTTAAACATTTTAAAGGATTTTGTAACGTTTATTTAGTTTATAAAAAAATGTAGCAACATGATTCCGCTACAAGACAATTGGCAAATGTTTAAAAAAAATGTTGACTAAACATTTTGACCCTGAAGATGAACAATGATGTTCGAAAGTACTTGGTTATCGTACGGACAATATTTATTTCGATATAATTTTCAAATAAAAAGTCTCATTAGAAAATATGAGAAAATTCAAAAGAAAATATGCAGGACTATGTTGTCTTTAACATTCAACACAACATGTTTAATATATATATATATATATATATATATATATATATATATATATATATATATATATATATATATATATATATATTTATTATAATAAAAAGAAAGAACAGTAAGATATATAATCCGGTTTTCTTATTGATATTTTTATTTTTACAAAACAGTGCTGCACAATGTAAATTTACAGAGCATAAATATTATAAAATATTTATTTAAAAATAAGTTATTCCAAAATACACTTGAAGATGAAACACGAATGCTTTTAATTTAATTATATAATTAAATTTCAAGTTTTTAGCTTCGGTTTTTGAAAGATAGTAATTCCTGTGTAGCGAAGAAACCATATTTTAAATCAGTTAATTTATAATACATATATTTGTTTCAAACAATCTATGCATTCTGTGTTATTAAATTTTTATTTCAATATATATATATATATATATATATATATATATATATATATCTATTTTGAAATAAATATATATATATATATATATATATATATATATATATATATATTATATATATATATATACACATTCATCTCTTTAAACAGGAGAGGAAAAAAGAAAAGGAAAATGTTTTAATAGAAGTTGAAGAAAATGAAAAGGTTTTAATTTTTTTATTTCAATATAAGGTTTTTGATAATTTTTTGTTATTTCAATATAAACTTTAAAAATTTACACACGCACACACACACACACACACACGCATATATATATATATATATATATATATATATATATATATATATATATGTATATACATACATACATATATATATATATATATATATATATATATATATATATATATATGTGAATTGGACACTCACGTTGATTTCGACGTGTGCGGTCCCAACATTTCAGTTTAGACTACCCACACATATGATTTGATTACAGTGGTGAAGGTTTGTGTAGAAACAGTCGTACTTTTCGAAGGAACTGATAAGAGTGAAATGGGGCATAGTATTTTACGAAACCTCCAAACAGGCTTCTTGTTTTTTAGCAAATAAATGTAAAAGATTTCGACGGAAACTGATCTCGTTCCGAGGAAGAATATCTCTAGACCATTAGTCTGAAGTAGTTCTTCAAATTTTTATCTGAGATAAATATATATATATATATATATATATATATATATATATATATATATATATATATGAAGACATTTTTATGTTTATACATTCTTTTTATAGATACAAATATTTAAGTAAATGCTCTGTCGAATTTACTGCCTTTAACTCACATACATTCATATCTGCTCAAAGCGTATCCAAATGTAAACAAATGACGTCACACATTATGAAATGGAGAAAGTCCGACAATTACTTTAAGACAAAATGTTATTAATACTGTTTATTATAAAACAGAGCATTTACTTATATATTTGTATCTATAAAAAGTATGTATAAATATAAAAATGTCTTAAAATAAATTGTCGGACTTTGTCCAATTCATAATATCTTTATCTATAAAAGGCAGGATGTGTGTGTGTGTGTGTGTGTGTGTGTGTGTGTGTGTAACGAATGCTCGGCCGCAATTTTCGACGGATTTGCACCAAAATTTACATGCACATGCTCCAAGTTAGCGAAAAGGCAAATACCGACATTGCAGTTCCAAACTCCCATCGATAGTGGAAATAATCGATTTTCTCATGCTTCTACGGCAGTTTTCATGCAGTTTGCGGCCATTTTCTACTGACAAGAGTGAGAGCCTATAGCTGGCTACCACGAATAGGCAGGAAGATTCTATTGGCCAGTGTGAGAGCCAACAGCTGACTGACACGAATGTTAACTAGCATGCAAAAAAAATCGATAGCTGCATTCGTCACAAGTGGGAAAAATTTAAATCTGCATGGCACTTTAC
Source organism: Acanthosepion esculentum (assembly GCA_964036315.1). Classification (NCBI taxonomy): domain Eukaryota; kingdom Metazoa; phylum Mollusca; class Cephalopoda; order Sepiida; family Sepiidae; genus Acanthosepion; species Acanthosepion esculentum. The sequence continues at coordinate 73,958,205 of OZ038507.1, forward strand.
TCCAATTGGCTCATTCGCTTGCTTAAACTCAACGTTGATTCTGATTCCGCAGAACTGGTTGGGTGTGAAAAAGTATTTGTTGTTAACATTCTTTTTTCATTCGGTTTTTCCAGTTACGAGTCCTTTTTTAAAGCTGGTCGTTTTGTGTTCATTTTGTTTAGTTCTTTTTTCGTAACAGATTTAATATTTAGTATAGAGCTTAGAAAAATTCGCAGTGTCAGATAGGCAAGAAGTAAGGCATGTAGCAACATCAGAACGGCAAAGAGCACTCCTTTAAAGGCAAGGAAGGGCAAAAATATTTTAAGTCAAGTGATGGAGATTGGTGTATGAATCGTACGATTTTTGAATCAAGCACGGGCAACGCCGGGCCATGCTGCTAGTTAGAGCTAATTATTAATCATTTAAAGCCGCACTTCGTGCAGACTTATAAGCTAGTTCCTGCAGGGTGCTAATTAGGTCAGCGTCCCAGAAATAAAGGGAAATCTGGTTCAGCTTAGAAAACAGCAATGACAATTTTGAAGAAATAACTTCTAATTCCTCAATGGAACGTGAAAACCTCTCTTGAACTCTGATTCGGGCTATGTCCCATTCCGGCCAAAAGGCGGAAAATTGAGTTCTTCGCCGCGAGTAAAGTTGGTTCCCTGTGTCGCGCAAGAAGGTGTTTCTTGCCTGAGTACATCCTTTGGAACCATTCGTCCTTGCATTGAATACTGCTTCCATAAATGGTCTGTTGATGTTAATCGCGAGGTCCTCGACAAAATCCAGAGACGGATATGCAATATGATATGTCCTAATCTGGCACCTCGCCTACAGTCAATTTCTCACAGAACGTGCTGTGGCTACCCCCTGTCTTTTCTGCAAATATTTTCATGGCAACTGCCCTGACGAGCTACTTTCACTGGTCCCTCAAACTGCATGAAGTTAAGCGTGCTACTAGATTGGCATCTCGGTCCTACCATTTCACTGCCGAAACAGTTAAATGTAACCATCTCTTCTACTCCAACTTATTTTTATCTCGCACTTCGCGACAGTGGAACTCCCTTCCTCTTACTTGCTTCCCTGATAGCTATAATCTTCAAATATTCAAATGCTTAAAAAATATCATTAAATAATATTTTCAAAAGCTTTGTCCTAGCTTTTGTCCAATATATATTTTATGAAAATATGCAACCATTTATGAATTTAAGCGTGCTACTAGATTGGCATTTCGGTCCCATCCTTTCCCTGACGAAACGGTTAACTCTAATTAGTGAATCACATGTCTGAGTTTAATGGCGGTGTAATGGTTAGTAAGCTTGTCTCGCTAGAACAATTACGTTTAAGTAGTGAGTTCGATCCTCACTGGGTTCCTCGTAGTTTCGGCCTTGTGCCACATCTAAGCTACGCTGGGAAAATCCCTATCAGAATTTAGTCAGAGACGTTAGACGTATAGTGTGAACGTAGATTTAGAAGGAACCGGAGACCCAATCCTAAACGAGGAATAAAGCTCTAATCATATGAACCGAACGATACTCGATTCTATCTTCTGTTGAAGAGAAAAAATAATTCGTAAATATATATATATATATATAAAGACATTTATATTATGTTTAACGTTCTTTTTATAGATACAAGTATTTAAGCAAATGCTCTGTTTTTATAATAAACAGTATTAAATAACATTTACCGGCCTGAATGTCCGAGAATAATATAAATGTCTTTAAATAAATTGTCGGACAATGTCCAATTCTAAAATATATATATATATATAATTTATCGTTCTCTTATTGTACTTTTATTACCACCAGCACTCAATGAGCGACATTATATATATATATATATATATATATATATATATATATATATATGTGTGTGTGTGTGTGTGTGTGTGTGTATATATATATATATATATATATATGTGTGTGTATATATATATATATATATATATATATATATGTGTGTGTGTATATATATATATATATATATATATATATATATATATATATACATATAAGCGTTTCACCCCAAGCAAGGCGGGAAGCCACTAACACGCTAGGGTTACAGAGAGTTGGAGCGAGAGCAAATAGGAGTGATAGAGGAAAAGGATGAATAGAAGATTAGGGGACAGATCAAGGCATCTGGAGATGTCGATTGACATTACATTTGAATAGTTGGAGATTATAGCTATCAGAGAAACAGGAAAATGGGAGGTGGTTTCACAGGCGAGAAGTGCGCGACATGAAGCTATTGGAGTAGAAGAGACGGCTACATTTAACAGTTTCGATAGTGAAAGGGCGAGAGCGAGATACCAGCCTAGTTGAACGCTTAAATTGATGAAGTCTGGGAACCAGCGAAAGCAGCTCATCGCAGTAGTTACCGTGAAAGGATTTGTAAAAAAGACTGAGTGAAGCACATCTGTGAGAAAGTGACTGAAGACGAGATGCCAGATCAGGGCCAATTACATTGCATAACGGTCCCTGAATTTTATCAAGAACCATGAGACAAACAGAAGGGGCTCCAGACCATATATATATATATATATATATATATATATATATATATATATATATATATATATATATATATATATATATATATAGGGTGTCCATAACGTTCGTGTGCACTTTAAAAAATTTATAACTTTATTTGTATTTGCGATAGAAATAATTTATAAAAAGGATTAGAAAGAAGTAAATCTATATTTTTTAAAGTTTTATTGAAATTTTATTTAAGTTTCCACATGTCCTCCATCATTAGCAATACAAAGGGTAATACGATTTTGAAGTTCACGGAAAACATTTGCCAACTGATTTACAGTAATGCCTGAAATCACATTAATTATTTTAGCTATACTTAAAACTAGCTTGGGCACCTCGACGCGGTGTAATGGTTCGCAAGCTTGTCTCGCTAGACCAATTACGACTGAGTAGTGAATTCGATCCTCATTGGGTGCCCCATACTTTCGGCCTTGTGCCGCATCCAAGCTACGCTTGGACAATCACTACTTAAACCTAGGTACATTAAACTTTATAACATTTTTTTACAGATTATTTCTATCGCAAATACAAAGAAAGTTATAATTTTTTAAAAGTGCACACGAACTTTATGGACACCCTGTATATATATATATATATAATAGTTGGCCACCCGTTTATTAGGGCGGGTAGCCAATCCCTATTGCAGACATTTGCACATTTGTGTTTGCTCAAGAGCCAACCTGTGGTTTATACTGCAACTATGCTGATCAGAGAGATAGAGTGAGTGAGAGAGAGAGAGAGAGAGAGAGAGAGAGAGCGACAGACAGACAGACAGACAAAGACAGAGACAAAGGCAGAGAGAGAACGAGTTATCTAGCTTGATCAACAATCTGAACAAAGCCAGCACACTCAAACCATATATATATATATATATATATATATATATATATATATATATATATATATATATATATATATATATATATATTACGTGAATCATTCATACAAAAAGCAGATAATGAAGTTAATGGTATAAATGGCAAGGATCACTCTCGCAAATAATTTTTAATAATAAAATACATTAACCTCGAATCCGTTAATGAATGGTATGATCCTTGTTTATAAATTCCGGTTTTATCAGGTCTATTTTACTACTAGCTTTCAATTGTTTCATACAATCATCGTCAGGTAGGGAAATAATAGGTAAGTTTTTTTACATCCAGGTAATAACAGGACATCGAAAGATAAAATGTAACCCGAAAGATGTTTTTTGAGGTTAATGAGTTTTATTATTAAAAATTGTTTGCGAGAGTGATTCGTGCCATTTATATCATTAACTTCATTATCTGCTTTTTGTATGAATGATTCACGTAATGTAAATTGAACCTGCACCACATAATTGATATATATATATATATATATATATATATATATATATATATATATATATATATATATATATATATATATACACTAGCAGTATAACCCGTCTTTTACCGGGTCTTTCATTACGGGGAATTTTTGCTGTTCATTTGAATCAGTTAAATTTAAAGTTAGCCCACCCGAAAATCAATATTAGTAACAACATTTGGGGTAAAAATTTGAATGCGGGGAGTGGCCCTGAAAAGGAAACTGTATAATAATAATAGTTTAAATTATTTTTTTTTTATTAAAGTTTTATGAAAGATATATATCTAAGAACAGAAAGTAAATAGTAAAATGTTGCTGAGAGTTATAGTGGACAGGAAGTAGTGGAGAGCCATTGTCGCCAACAATTTGGACTCAAAACTGGCACTGAAGAATTATCTATTAAACAAAAAAAAATTCATCAAAATCGGATGAAAACTGTGTAAATGCAGAAACAACATACGATCCCACACACACACACACACACACACACACACACACACACACACACACACACACAGACACACACTCTCTCACACACACACACACACACACACTCACACACACACACAGATACACACAGACACAGGCAGACACAGACACACACATACACACACACACACAAACACATACACATTTTGAGAAATGTATATATCCATGTGATGATCTAATTATTTATGAGCTTGGTTTGATCAGAAACACAGTTTAACACACACACACACACACACACACATATATATATATATATATATATATATATGTCTGTGTGTGTGTGTGTGTGTGTGTGTGTGTGTGTGTGTGTGTGTGTGTGTGTCTTTGCCTTGTGTAAAGGTATCAACAATCATCCGATCACCATTGTCGTTCGTGTACTCTGGACAATCTCAGTGATTGTAGCGAGGCTGATATTAAAAAATGAGTTCTTTTAAAAAAAAAAAATGATTCACACATTTAAAGTTCTATCTCTTTCAATCATTTTTTTTTCGTTTTGTCTGGTTGTCATTCTTTTCGGATTATGGCATTTCCACTTGACATCTTATTAAATTTTTCTCCCTCACAGTCAGACTTGTTTTTGTTTGTTTGTTTGTTTGTTACTTTCTTTCTTTCTTTCTTTCTTTCTTTCTTGCAAATCCCAATTCCTTTTTTTTGTCTTTTATATCCACTTTCTTTCTTTCTTTCTTTCTTTCTTTTCTTTTCTTTTTCTGTACGTTGCTATCTTTTTTCTGTATTCTGTTTCCTTTCTTTCTGTATCACTTTCTTTCTTTTTCCTCCTTTTTTCTTCCTTTTCTTCAGATTATGGCATTTCCACTTGACTTCTTATTACATTTTCTCCCTCACAGTCAGACTTGTTTGTGTTTGTTGCTTTCTTTCTTTCTTTCTTTCTTTCTTGTTTTCAAATCCCTTTTTCTTTCTTTCTTTCTTTCTTTCTTTCTTTCTTTGTTGTCCTTTTATATCCGCTTTCTTTTTTTCTTTCTTTCTTTCTTTATTTCTTTCTTTCTTTCTTGCTTTCTTGCTTTTCTTTTTTCTGTATGTTCCTATCTATTTTTCTGTATTCTGTTTCCTTTCTTTCTTTATCACTTTCTTTTTTCCCCTTTTTTTTCTTCCTTGGTTAATATTAAAAAAATCAGACATTTTATTGCTTAATATAATCTGTCATACAAATACAATAGGACATGTTTCGCCCGGGTATTTTTTCTTCAATTCAACATCGTTTTTAACATATCACATAATAGATTTGGATGTTATGTCAACGGAAGGGAACAAAATCGATAAATATCTCAACTTTACCAAATATGCATAAATGTCAGTCATACCAGTCGTTATGGGAACGCTGGGAAATATTCTAAAGAAGCTAGCATATAGGCTACGGAAAAGAACAAAGAAGAATCTGCAATGTCATTGGTGCTGGTCTGGCATCTCGGCTTCAGTCACTTCCCTGGGGCTTTTCTATGAATATTTCCATGGTAATTGTTTTGATGCGGTTTCCTCTTTGATACCCAGACTCTATGAATTTAAGCGCAGTACTAGATTGGCAGTTAGGTCTCATCATTTTACAATTGAATTGACTAAATATAACCGTATGTTCTATGTTAATAGTTTCTTCGATTGCACTTCTCACTCGTGGAACTCTTTTCCGGCTTCTTGCTTTTCAGTCAACTTTGATGTTCAAAAATTTAAATGCAATGTAAATCTTTATCTCTTACATTCTTAATTCTTGTTCTTTTATTGTTCTCTCTCTCTCTCTCTCCTTAATAACGTTTTTTTTATTATTATCTGACTCATATTCTTACACACTCAGTAACCCCCACTGCGTCATAGTGGCTTTATCACCTGCTTAGGTTGAAATGATTAAAAAAAAAATGTCCGAGTTTGACATCTCCAACTCATAGTTCGCCTCTAGTTTTATTTAACTTGTTGAATAAGATACACTCTGTATTTTTAAAATCAATAGTTAGTCCTTTCTTCTCGCTTTCCTCTACTACCGTATGATGGCGTCAGTATTATCATTTTATATAATTTACTAGCAGTATAACCCGTCTTCGACCGGTGATTCATTACTGGGAATTTTTGCCAGTTCCGTTGGAGCAGTTTAAGTTTAAAGTCAGCCCACCCGGTAATCAATATTAGTGACAGTATTTGGGGGAAACTGAGGTATATCCCCAAATGGTGGGTAGTAATTTGAATGGGGGGGGGTGACCCTGAAAAGAGCCGTTTTTTGCGTTCTCAATCTTGCAAGGAAGGAACATCTTCCATTAACTGTCATAATAATAATATACGATAATTTTTATTTAGAATATAATTATTTTTATAATTCTAATAATCTTTTGCATTCGGGTTCAACTCTCTACATTGATTGGACGCTGTCTTTTACAGACATTAAATTTTGACTTTGATTTTTGCGCAAAGTATAAAAAATCAGTTTTTTCGATTTTTCACCTTCAAGATTGTAATTTTTTCCTGCCATTTAGAACTCAAAATCGCCACTGAAAAATTATCTATCAAACAAAAAAAAAATTCATCGAAATCGGATAAAAACTGTGGAAACTCATAAACAAAATCCGACCACACACACACACACATTTTGAGAATTATAGATATAGATGTAAACTTCGCCTAATTTTCTTAACATCCCTATTTAAAGATTAAGATTTTGAAGTACACACAAATTAAATAATAAAGTAATTCTCCATGAAAATAAAACAATTCAACTTTTATTTAAGGCTGTTCAAAAGATGTCACCCTCATTTTTTATTTCAAAATCCAGTCTGGCTAACTTTTATCTTTGTAGTTTCTCCAAAACCACACCGAAGCTTAAAGTTAATTAAAGTTAATTACACCTTTTAAGTTGTGTTCGTGTTCATGCCCTGGGAAAAGGCATGAATCGATTTCTTCCCTTCCAGTCAAAAGTCAAGAATGAAAAGAGAAAGCGACGAAGCAAAAGAATGTGGGTGGAGAAAAGAAAGAAAGAGGCAAAAGAAAGTAATGGAAGTAGAAAAAAAAAGAAAGACAGGAAAAAGACGTAAAGAAATACACTGCGGGCGATGGGGGGAGTGCAGATGAAAGAGAAATAGAGATGAAGGAAAAGGATGTGGGTGGATAAAAGAAAGAGGAAAGAAAGCGGTAAAGGAACAGAGTGTGGGTGGAGAAAAGAGAGAAAAGACAAAGAGATGAAGGAAAAGAACGTGGGTGGAGAAAAGAGAGAAATATAGAGAAATATAGAGAAAGATTTAAAGAAAAAGAATGTGGGTGGATAAAGAAAGAGAAAAGAAAAAGGTAAAGGAATAGAATGTGGGTGGATAAAGAAAGAGAAAAGAAAAAGGTAAAGGAATAGAATGTGGGTGGGTAAAGAAAGAGAAAAGAAAAAGGTAAAGGACTAGAATGCGGGTGGAGAAAAGAAAGAGAAAAAAAAGAGCTAAAGGAATAGAATGTGGGCGGAGAAAAGAAAGAGATAAAGGAATAGAATGTGAGTGGAGAAAAGGGGGTAAAGACAAAGAGATAAAGGAAAAGAATGTGGGTGGATAAAGAAAGAGAAAAGAAAAAGGTAAAGGACTAGAATGCGGGTGGAGAAAAGAAAGAGCAAAAAAGAGCTAAAGGAATAGAATGTGGGCGGAGAAAAGAAAGAGAAAAGAAAGAGATAAAGGAATAGAATGCGGGTGGAGAAAAGAGGGAAAAGAGAAAAAAGTAAGTAATGAAAGAAAAGAATGTGGGTGGAAAAAGAAAGAGAAAAGAAAGAGATAAAGGAATAGAACGTGGGATTTTATTATATTTATTTATTTTATTTATACTTTATTTGTTTATTTGTTTTTGAAAAATATCTATTTGTTTATTTTATTTTATTTATACTAAATTTATTTTATTTATTTATTTTTTATATTTTATATTTTTATATTATATAATAAATATATATTTCATATATTTATATATTTATATATTTCATATGTATATATTATATATATATTTTATATATATTTATTTTATATATATATATATTATATATATAAAATTTTATATATTTTTTTATATTTATTTATTTTATTTATACTTTATTTGTTTATTTGTTTTTCGAAAAATATCTATTTGTTTATTTTACTTTACTTTATTTTATATATTTATACATTTTATATGTATATTTAATATATATTATATTTTATATATATTTTATATTTATATATTATATAGGTTCATATAGATTTTTTATATTATATATTTTATATTTTATTTATTTTATTATATTTATTTATTTTAGTTATACTTTATTTGTTTATTTGTTTTTTTAAACATGTATTTGTTTACTTTATTTCACTTTGTTATATTTATACTTTATTTTATTTATTTATTTTATATTTTATATATTATATAATATATATATCTTTTATGAATTTATCTAATTTATATCTATTTTATATATATATTATATATATTATATATATATATTTTATATATATATATATCTTATATATATTTTATTTTATATTTTTTTTTTATTTTTTATATTTATATATTTTATATATTTATATATATATTATATATTTTATATTTTATTTTATTTATTTTATTTTATTTATTTATACTTTATTTGTTTATTTGTTTTTGGAAAAATATCTTTTTGTTTATTTTATTTTATTTTATTTATACTTTATTTATTTATTTTATTTATTTTATATTCTATATATTACAGTTTTTTACAATCCAAAAAAATTCCAAAAATTAAAATGATATTGACGTCCTAACTTAAAAAAAAATATCATTAAATGATTTTAAGCTGTTTATTCTGTACATTTTCAGACTATTTTATCATATTACCGCAGATCGAATAATGTGGAAAATTGTATATATTTTGCCTCTGCTTTTAAAAAAACGTCTTCTGGACGAAATCTCGCAACCTGATGCCGAACCTGCACTCAGAACTCTTCTCGCATGTCAGGATTTTGCGTGATTCGAATTAATTTGAGATAACCTCAAAAAGATTTTTTTATTGCACTCCTTAACACCAAACCCGACCGCATGAAGAATTTTGTAAAATCAACAGCACACGAGGGTTGTGGATTCCAGTTTTGTAAAAAGGGAAATTTGGCGCTGAGAAATGCGACGCTAAACTGAACCGAACCCGAGATCAGAGTTTTGATGTCTGATAACACGTGCATAGGTAAATTGAATCCACTTGGCGGTATGGAATTCGTTCGTGTTAGCTGGACGGGACACATATCTGCGTCTCGCAGAACTTAGATCTATGATAATTGTATCAACGATATGCTAACAGCATATCAAAAGAATGGGTTGCCAGATGTCTCTTAAAATGCATTTCTTTCATTCCCATCTCGATTTTTCTCTTTTTTTTTAACGAATTCAGATGCCAGGACATATCTGAGTTATCAAGGCCACTTCAATCCCAACATGAAATACTGCCGGTCCCTACAACCGACGACCTGCTCAGCGCACACGGTGTCTCAAATATTTCCAAAGATAGCGAAAACAAAATGATTATTTTACATTTAGATATTCCTCGGTATCAACAAAGTGTTATCTACACCATTGCTTCTCAAACAATCTGATATGGCGGACCGGCACTTTTTCTCACTGTGTCACGTACCTGCAATATTTCGTGGTAATATTAATTTATACCGGAAACGATATATATAATGAATATAATAAAAGTTGGCTATTTTTTATCCTTCATTTTATTTTAAGCATATCACTCCAAGCAAGGCGGGAATGTCACTAGCACGTAAGGGGTTACAGAGTGTGGGAGTAAGATTAAAGAGGAGTGTTTGAGGAAAGGATATAGAGAAGGACAGGTTTGGTTTGTTTTACGGTATATCAACCTCAATGGGTCATTTAATGCCGACAACTTTTTTTTTCTTTTAATATTTTTCTTTTGTCAAAAATCTATTTCTGTTAATTTTTTTTCCTCAAAAATGTATAGCTAAGTAATATTATTTTTTCCAAACACGGATAGCTGGTAATATTATTTTTTTCAAAAACGTATATCTGGTAATATTTTTTCAAAAATATATTGGTTCTAATAAAACCTATTTTTATACTTTTATAATGCCGTTTACTTCAGTTTCTGGGTTAACTATTTGCCCATAGCTTGGACCCTAACAGGTGCTACCACCCCGGATCAGAGTGGACCTGTGAACACCAGCAATTAAGAGGTGGTTCCACGCTCCTCAAAACCTCCTGATCAGAGGCCTTGCTGTTGGACGCAGTTTATCGTCTTACCCTGGATGCGGATGTAGTTTATCGTCATACCCAGGACGCCTCATTGTGTGTGTCTGTGTGTGGGGAAGGAGGTCTTACCCCTCTGCAGAGGTGCAGTCGGCGTATTCTACATCCCCAGCCGACAGGGCCAGAGAAGGACAGGGATCAAGACCAAGGCATCAGATGATGTTCATTAACATTACAATTTAGTATTTGAAGATTATAGTTATCAGGGAAGCAAGTAAGAGGAAGGGAGTTCCACTGTCGGGAAGTGTGAGGGAAGAAGCTGTTGGAGTAGAATAGGCGGTTACATTTAACCGATTCGACAGTGAAAAGGTTTGATCGAGATGCCAATCTAGTAGCACGCTTAACTTCATGCAGTTTGGTTACCACTGAAAGTAGGGAAAGCGTGGGACTGAGATGCCAACCTAGTAGCACGCTTAAATTCCCAAGTAATAAAAAAAATAAGCAGTTTATTAAGACAAAAACAAAAATGATATAACCTTAATGTTTACAAATGATACTTTAGCATGGTCTGGACATTTGCTGCGTACCGTTAGCTGATGGTTCGCTTACCGGCACCGGTCCGAGAACCACCACTTTGAGAAAAACTGATCTAGACTCTCAAATGGATATCATGTATGAGGTCTAATTCGCTCAGAAATATCTAAACTGTCAACTCTATACAGTTCAGTTATGTGCCATGCGTGGTACGTACTTAGGTGATCATGTATCTTTCGACACATGACTGACGAAGCAGATTTTTTTCCCCGCAGTAGATTACCATTTTCTTTCTGCGGTAGACCAGTTTCTATCCAAGGCTAGAGAACCCGGTTTGTCTTGCTATTTACTCCTAGCTGGAGGGGGTGGGGAGAAGTAGAGGATTCATACCTTTCCCAAGGGTCAGTCACTTATGTGACATGCGTGATATACTTAGGCTATCATGTATCTTCCGATAGATGACTGACGAGGCAGATTTTTTCCCGCAGTAGGTTGCCATTTCTTTCTGCGGTAGATCAGTTGCCATCCAAAGCTGTAGAAGCCAGTCTGTCCTGCTATTTACCCAAAGCTGGGATGAGGAGTCGATTCTTACCCCAGCATTCACTGTTATAGCAAATTTCCAAGCGTAGCTTAGATGTGGCACAAGGCCGAAAGTATGGGGAACCTAGCGAGGATCGAACTCACTACTCATTCGTAATTGTGTTTGCGAGACAAGCTTGCTAAACATGACACCGCCTCGGGGTGCCCCAGCATTCAATGTTATACTGATTTTCCAAGCCTGGCTTAGGTGTGGCACAAGGCCGAAAGTATGGGACACCCAGTGAGGATCGAATTCACTATTCAATCTTAATTGAAAAGTGAATTTCTAAGCGTAGTTTATATTTAACACAAAAATATGGGGTACCCAGTGAGGTTCGGACTCACTATTCAGTCGTAAACAAAACTGCTCTCTATTAACCACCACAGGGATCCATCCCTGCATCCCATTAGAATGTCTGAAGCCCAACTTCTCGAGAGCTCCTCTCTGCGGCTGATCGGTCACACGCTGTCCGCTGACCTGAGATGGAACAAATACATCGAGTCAATTGCTTCATCCACCGCAAGGAAAGTTGGCTCCCTGTGCCGGGCCAGGAAATTTTTCTCCCCGGAATCGATCCTCCAAATCTATAAATCATCCATTAGCCCTTGCATGGAGTATTGCTGCGATATATGGTCTGGAGACCCTGCTGTTTGCCTCAGGGTTCTTGATAAGATCCAGAGACGGATATGAAACGTAATTGGCCCTGATCTGTCATCTCGTCTGCAGTCGCTCTCTCACAGACGTGCGGTTGCCTCGCTCTGTCTTTTTTACAAATACTTTCACGGTAATTGCTCCGATGAGCTGCTTTCCCTGGTTCCCAGGCCTCGTGAATTTAAGCGTCCTACGAGGCTGGCATCCCGTTCCCACTCCTTCACTGTTGAAACTGTTAGATGTAGACGTCTCTTCAACTCCAATAGCTTCATGTCTCGCACATCTCGCCTGTGGAACTCCCTTCCCTATTCCTGTTTCCCTGACAAATATATTCTCCAACTATTTAACTGTAACGTCAATCGACATCTCCAGTTGCCTTGATCTATCCACTTCCCTTCTCCACATCCTTTCCCCTTTCATTCCTATCTGCTCTCGCTCCAAATCTTCTGTAACCCCCTTGCCTTGATCGATCCACTATCTTTCTCCACATCCTTTCCTCTACCACTCCTATCTGCTCTTCCTCCAAACCTTCTGTAACCCCTTGCGTGCTAGTGGCTTCCAGCCTTGCTTGGAGTGAAAAGCTTAAAAAAAAAAAAATTGGTTTAGCGAGACAATCTTTCTAACCATTACACAACGTCGAGATTCCCTCAAATTATTTTCTAATTAAAAAAAAATATTAACTACAGATCTTTTATCAACTTAAATTTATTATGAATTTAACTAAGCCCGACAATTATTTTAATATATTTTTTCTTTATACGTTATTTTTGTCGATACAAACATTTAATTAAATGCTCTCTTTATAATAAATAGTATTAACGACATCTACTGTTCTGAATGTTCGAAAGATCTAAAAAAAAAAAATGTCCTCCGACAGGAATCGAACTATATCATACACGAAAGCGTCATATAGCCTGACGTGCTATACCATTTCGTTTTTTTTAACAGTAATTTACCATTGCTAACCAGACGCTTCCTCTGTAGCTAAATGGTATAGCACGTCAGACTATGTTTAGATATATTGTATTTATTTAAAATTATTCTAGTTGAATTGTTCACCTATATTTCAGATATTTCACTGTTGCACATAATTAGGTTACAATAAAATTTGTATTTTATATAAATACTAACTTTTGAAAATTGAGATATAGTAGAATGGAGGGGGGTCCCGTACATTAGATTCATGGGTGGGGTCAATCCAGCCCTGCCTAAATCCATCATGAAAATGGAGAATATAGCATTAATAAAAGCTAAACACTTGAAATAACAACTTTTCTATACGAGATAAACAAACTGAACGTAGAATAGATTGCGCTAAGGGTAGTTTTGCCCAACACCTGAAGATGACACAAAACCAGAAATTTAGTCTAAGAATGTTCTTAAATAGCCTCGTCAGATCGAAACTCTCATATGGATGCCATGCATGGCGTCTAATTCTTCAGACAGATCTAAACTATAAACTATAAAAAATTAGTTTCTTAGATCATGGATTAAAACGATTTCATAATGCTTAGTATAATGTTGAATGTATTACGCGAAGGCTTACATTTCACTTAGATAAGCATAGTTCAATCTTACCGCATTTAAAGTAACACTCTTGTCTACATTCAAAGTTTAGAGAGATATTAATCGAAAATGCATGTATATTACATCAACATAATAATAAGCAAAAAATTAAATTCCTAGAAGCCCCTTAAAGAAGATAATTAAAGCCACCAAAAAATCAAGTCAATAAAGCTCTTAAATGTTTATAGCAGTAAAGTGTTTATATATATATATATATATATATATATATATATATATATATATATATATATATATATATATATATATGCCCTAAGAACCAAATAATACACACCATTTGTAGGAACCAATAAATCTGTCAAAATGACCAAGGGAATTCAGAGCAGTGTTAATCCATCCAGCGCTTATAGTAAATAACAACTTAAGACTGTTTGACCAACACAAGGGCTGACCAAAATTCATGTTAAAAAAATAAAAAAAAAACAAATGAAAACTACAGACAAAAGTTCATTTTCTCCATCAAGACATTCATTTCTGTAGTTCACTGCTACCAGCAAGCAGAATTTTTTTTCTCTCCTGATGATGGCTATGTTGGTCGAAACTAGTCGAGGAATGTAATTGAAAATAATAATAAAAACGAAAGGATATTAATATACAACCCAATGTGTCTGAAGATTTTAACTTTTTAATATTTTTTTTATTGTTCAATATATATATATATATATGTATATATATATATATATATATATATATATATATATATATATATATATATATATATTGTGAGTGTGTGTGTGAATTACAATTAATGATATCCAAACAATTTACTACATGCAGATGATTATTTCTCTATGGGAAAATAGTTTTTCCCTGGACTTATCAATGTAAATACATTTATTAAAACAAAAAAAGTAGGTCCTATTAATATAAAGTATTAAAACTGATTTTAGTAAATGTATATGCATTAATAAGTCCAGAGAAAAACTACGTTCCGATGGGCGAAATGATCATCTGTATGAGGTAATTCGTTCGAAACACATTTGTAATTCTAATTCACTTATATGCACTATAATAAAAATAGATAGAGGAAACCATTGGGAGAGTATAATTTTAAAAATGTGGGACGTATTTTTGGCGCACGCTTCAAACATATTAACATTCAAACAGGTTATTCTTCACGTGCAGACGATCTGATTGGTTGGCATAGACCAATCAGCGAGCGAGCTTTGGGGAGACTTAAGAAAGCTTCTGTGAGCCGTTTCTCCGAAAAGTGCACAAAACTGACTACATGAAAATAGAGCGATTACAAAATTGTCGCATTGCTGCGATTTGTAAATTGTCTATAATAACGAAGTGGTGATTAATTAACCAATGAATGCTTGGCGTTGTATGTGATTTGTATTTTTGTATGTATGTTTTGCGTAATAGATCCACACAATGGCACTTGGAGTCGCCAACTATTAGTATTCATTTTCTATTGAAGTAAAACAATGTCATGCTCTTTCTTTTATCTTTTATTTCTCCTGCACTTAATATCTTGCCTTCATAATTTAGTGTAAATAATGCCGTTTTTTCCTAATAAGTGCTCCAAGAAGTAGGACTTAAGATAAGCCTTTCCAAAACAGAAACTATGATTTGCAATTGGAATGAAAGCAGTGGAGAATGCATTTTAATGTCGAATTAATAAATAATAAACACGTCAAACGCCTCATTATATAGAAAATCCAGAGACGAATATGTAAGATGATAGATCCTGATCTGGCATCTAGTCTACAATCGCTATCCTACAGACGTGCTGTGACCTCCCTCTGTCTCTTCTACAAATATTTTCACGGCAACTGTTCCGACGAGCTACTGTCTCTGGTTCCCGGACTACAAGAATTTAAACGTGCTGCCAGGCTGGAATCTCGGTTTCACGCTTTCACTGTTAAAACGATTAAATCTAATCGTCTCTTCTTCTCAAACAGCTTCTTCTCCCACACTTCCTGTCTGTGGAACTCCCTTCCCCTTACTTGCTTCCCCGATTACTATAATCTTCAAATATTCAAGGGTAATGTCAATCGATATCTGACATCCTGAGCTGTATCCCTTCCTCAAACACGCCACTTTACTCTTGTTCTCAATCCTCTGTAACCCGTTGCGTGCTAGTGGCACTCCCGACTTGCTTGGGGTGAACTGACTTTTAAAAAAAGTTATAATAAATGTAGTATAGCAAATATAATAGAATATCTAAAAAAAAAACACCAAACCAATTGAGTTTCTTTTTTCCGTGTTTTCAGAGAAGACTTTTAGCCATCTTGACACCATTTGTCGTAAGAATCACTGAAGAGCCCTTTGAGTTATTCAGCTCGAAAGAGAACCGGTTAAAATCGTTTTGGGTCCCCAATGTGTTCTCAGCTGAGCAGTTGTGGGAAGCAAATGATCACTCAGACATTCACTAATGGTACCAATATTTATACTCTGGCTTCCATCTTCAAATTCCTTTCAAGAACCATCAAGAGAACGGCGAATAAGTTTTAAAAAAAGAGGTAACAGTAAAGGGGAAAATTAGATCAGGAGCTCACAACAGGAAGAGGAATCATCATTTAAATTTAGAGGTAAAGAGATCAATTAGAAAAGATCCAACTCAATCCATAAGACGTTTGGCACGTAAGAGAGGAGTTTCATCTATGGGAATCCAAAGAGCAGTGAAAAAAGACTTGAAAATGAAATCCTGTGTGAAAGCTGTGAGGGATATTGTTAGACTGGGACAGAAACTTAGAAGGTTAGGGGGCAAAGATCATCTTGGATAAGTTGGGAAATTATTCTGGAATAACATATTGAAAATAAAGTGATTGAAATAGAGATCATATATATATATATATATATATATATATATATATATATATATATATATGAACTTTATTTCAATCCTCAGCTTCCGATACTTAGCTGTGATTAATTAATGATGAACATGTCATTTTCGTTTATGATCGATTTCAATACAATTCTTTTGTTAAGCCTGGAGAGTAATTATACATGATTATTACTCAAAGTAGAGTCCAGTAGTGTTATAAAAACCTTGGTGAATTCCAGTAAGATATCTTTAATCATTTCTAAGATTCAACGGGTCAAAGCTTAATCTAACAAGTGGATAATTTTGCTGTTACATGATTTTGACAATTTTGCTGTGACACCCGGTATATCTAAACACACACGCGCGCGCGCATGCAAACAAATGTTGCCTCTTCAATACCATTTTTAGTAAAATTTCACAGGTTTTTCATGCGAAAATTTTTTCGACGAACTCTTGAATCTGCTTTAAATTTTTTCACAGTAATTAAAAAAAAAAATTAAGAGCACATTTTCATACTACATCCTATAGCACTTTTTTAGATTTAAAAAAATATTTATATTTGTTTCAGTAGGATGAAAAGTTCATTGACTATAAAGGAATGATGCAGGAGTTGTGAAATCTCTATCTATGTGTGTGTGTGTGTGTGTGTGTGTGTGTGTGTGTGTGTGTGTGTGTGTGTGTGTGTGTGTGTGTGCGCGTGTGTGTGTGTGTAACGAATGCACGGCCACAATTTTCGACGGAATTGCACCAAAATATACATGCACATGCTCCAAGTTACTACAAACGCCAAGACCGACTTTGCATTTCCCAGCTCCCATCGATAGTGGAAATAATCGATTTTTTCATGCTTCTACGGCAGTTTTCATGTAGTTTGCAGCCATTTTCTACTGGCCAGAATGAGAGCCTATAGCTGGCAGCCACGAATAGGCAGGAAGATTCTATTGGCCAGCGTGAGAACCAACAGCTGACTGACACGAATGTTAACTAGCATGCTTGCATGCAAAAAAAATCGATAGCTGCATTCGTCACAAGTGGGAAAAATTTAAATCTGCATGGAACTTTACTCCAATTGGCTCATTTGCTTGCTTAAACTCATCGTTGATTCTGATTCCGCTGAAATGTGTTGGGTGTGAAAAAGTATTTGTTGTTAACATTCTTTTTTCATTCGTTTTTTTCCAGTTACGAGTCCTTTTTTAAAGCTGATCGTTTTGTGTTCATTTTGTTTAGTTCTTTTTCGTAACAGATTTAACAGCTTGGAAAATATTCGCAGTGTGAGATAGGCAAGAAGTAAGGCATGTAGCAACATCAACACGGCAAAGGGCACTACTTTAAAGGCAAGAAAGGGCAAAATATTTTAAGTCAAGTGATAGCGATTGCTGTATGAGTCGTACGATTTTTGAATCAAGCATGTACAAGGCTGAATCAAGCACGGACAACGCCGGGCCATGCTGCTAGTCTTGCATAAAATTCACCTCTTATTAATAACTGCATTGTGTCTTTCCAGGTACGAGGGCGGGCATAAAAGTTCTTAGGCTGACAACGGAGAGATGCTAGAGCTGTGAAATCTTGTATTCATTAATTTCAACTCTTCTTATTAATAACTGCATTCTTTCTTTCCATGTACAAGGTTGGGCTGAAATGTTCATAGGCTGACTATAATGGAGTGATGTAAGATCAGCGGCATTTTGCATGCATTATTTTCAACTCTCCTTAGTAATAACTGCATTGTTTCTTTCTCGGTACGAGTGTCGGCTGAAATGTTCATAGGCTGATTATGAAGGAGTAACGCTAGAACTGTGAAATCTTGCATACATTAATTTCAACTCTCTTTAGTAATAACTGCATTGTTTCTTTACATGGACAAGGCTGGGCTGAAAAGTTCATAGCCTGAATATGAAGGAATGATGCTAAAACTGTGAAATCTTGCATACATTAATTTCAACTCTTCATATTGATAACTGTATTGTTTCGTTCCAGGTACGAGAGTGGGCTGAAATGTTCATAGGCTGACTGTGAAGGAGAGATGCTAGAGCTGTGAAATCTTGCATGCATTAATTTTAAGTCTTCTTATTTATAACTACATTGTTTCTTTTCAGGTACGAGGGTCGGCTGAAATGTACATTAGCTGATTATGAATGAGTGATCGTAGAGCTGTGAAATCTTGCATTCCTTAATGTCGACTCTTCTTATTAATAACTGCATTGTTTTTTTTTCAGGTACGAGGGCCGGCTGAAAAGTTCATAGGCTGACTATGAAGGAGTGATGCTAGAGCTGTGAAATCTTCGATGCATTCATTTCAAATCATAACTGCATTGTTTCTTTCCAGGTATACTGGCATCTGACTCTTCAACGAAGACTGTTTATCCTGTTGTCAAACAATGACATCAACAGCAGATACGACATCATTACGGCTATTCTATTATCCAGCCATGTTTTTCAAGTTTGGGAACCGATAATATTCAAATCAGGAGAATAGAGGTTGGGGCGTCAACAAAATTCAGGCATCGCAGCTATTGAAACTAATGGCTTGTGTCCTAGACTATTGGCCTGATTAAATAATTTTCTTCTTCCATAGCTTTTTTTACTGCATCAACAACAAAAATATGACAACTTAAAATAAGACAAAATAATATTTTATAAAAGATAAAATGGCTA
Organism: Acanthosepion esculentum; assembly: GCA_964036315.1. NCBI lineage: Eukaryota > Metazoa > Mollusca > Cephalopoda > Sepiida > Sepiidae > Acanthosepion > Acanthosepion esculentum. The sequence continues at coordinate 73,977,514 of OZ038507.1, forward strand.
TATGTATAGATGAACACTTCTGCTCAGTAACCAGTATGCATGATACACACACACGCATAAACATATATATACAAATATATATATTATAGTTAAGTGATTCATCGAGTTTGAAACCTCAACAGAATGCACTGGACGGCCGTTTCGTCCTATATTTGAGACTCATCAGCAGTGCGCATCCACTACCGAGAATTGAAACCCTGACAGTTAGGTTGTCAAGAAAACACCATACCAACCGTTCCAACGGGCCTCGGTGACGAAACGGTAGCAAATCAGACTCAATATAGCGCCGCAAGCTCACAAATTCCGTGGTGGAACTCTACTGAGATTCTCTTTAACCATAGGACTGTGTCCCCTGGAGCCACGCCTACTATCACCAAGCCGCTCACTCCAGAGCATTAGAAGCCGGTTCAAGCAATGAATGATATACATTTGAAATTATTAGTAGAGTTTGATAATTATATTTAAGTGATTCATCGAGTCTGAAACCTCTACAGAATGCAGAAAGCACTGGACGGCCGTTTCGTCCTATAACTTTTACACCTTCAGTATCTATATATTTTTGAGATGAGGTATTATGTACACTATTTACATTATTCGGACTATTGTCCTCATCTTTGTCGCCATATTTATTACAACGTTTCGGCCGTTGTACTCTCCGGCCTTTTTGAGGTGGTTGGAATGTCGAACTGAACCCTTTATTTCAGAAATTCATACACGGATGTCTTCAAGGACAGATGGCAAAGTGGATAAAGGCGTTAGTTAGATCCAGTGACAGGACCCAAAAGAGCGTGAGTTCAATACCCGGTTAAGGCAGTGGAGAACTTTCAGAGGCCAATTAACATGAGATTACTGATAACTGACATCCATTAAACATGGCACGTGGAACTAGTCTACCCCCGTGAGCGAAATAAAGATTTCAGTTCGACATTGTAGTCTCGTCTGTGTGTTGTTTGATTTATTGAAATTGTCATCTTTGATAATGGCTTATGTAAGCCGAAAGCTTAGATTGGATTTAAACATGTATCAATATGGTGTTTTCCTTTTGCCTTTCAATGATAATGTGATTAAGCTTATCAGACAATATGAAAGGAACTTACTTAAAATAAATAGACAAAACCTGTCTATATTATTTAATGAAACATGCATTAATATATATATATATATATATATATATATATATATATATATATATATATATATAGTTGATAGTCGAGTTCTGAAGCCTCTTTTTCCCGGCGACAAATTAAATTTAAAGAGCCTGCTTCATCGATTTTTTCGATAGGACAAATAGACAAGCGGGGAAACGTCAATTCGACAATAGCAGATTGTAATACTCCTGTCGTAAATCAATTTTCTTCATTCTTCATTCATATCGACAACAAATTAAAGTTCTTACGTTTATTGGTCATAACGTTCTGTTTTATAGCAGAGATTTTCATTATTTCTATCAAGATATTTAATTGGTTGCCGTTTTCAGTCAAACAAAATGGCGTGAAAAGAGATTTGAAGAGATTTATTGGTCGTTATTAATTTTCTACAACCAATTTGTGCATCTTAATTTCATTTGCTGTTTTCGAAAAGTCGCATTTACTTTAATTGGATCCAAACAACAGTTTGAAGCATTTTTAGGTGAATTTCAAAGACAATATTTAGATATGTGTCTAAATATATTTAACATGTATGTTTCATTTTGTTCCACTCCCGTTCGGCATCTTGAAGCAGCTTTATGTTTCCTTTCTGGTTAAAATTATCGGAACAACATATCGGAGTTTTGTTTTTATGTGAACTTCGAAGACAATATTTAGATATGTGTCTATAGATTTATTTAGTCACATATATGCTATTTGGTTCACCAACTTCTGTCCGTCTTTGTGGCAGGTTCATGATTCCGTCCTCCCAGAAATTGGCTATCTTTCTGGTTAAAATTATCGGAACAACATATCGAAGTGTTTTTTTTTTATGTGAACTTCGAAGACAATATTTAGATATGTGTCTATAGATTTATTTAGTCACATATATGCTATTTGGTTCACCAACTTCTGTCCGTCTTTGTGGCAGGTTCATGATTCCGTCCTCCCAGAAATTGGCTATCTTTCTGGTTAAAATTATCGGAACAACATATCGAAGTGTTTTTTTTTTATGTGAACTTCGAAGACAATATTTAGATATGTGTCTATAGATTTATTTAGTCACATATATGCTATTTGGTTCACCAACTTCTGTCCGTCTTTGTGGCAGGTTCATGATTCCGTCCTCCCAGAAATTGGCTATCTTTCTGGTTAAAATTATCGGAACAACATATCGAAGTGTTTTTTTTTTATGTGAACTTCGAAGACAATATTTAGATATGTGTCTATAGATTTATTTAGTCACATATATGCTATTTGGTTCACCAACTTCTGTCCGTCTTTGTGGCAGGTTCATGATTCCGTCCTCCCAGAAATTGGCTATCTTTCTGGTTAAAATTATCGGAACAACATATCGAAGTGTTTTTTTTTTATGTGAACTTCGAAGACAATATTTAGATATGTGTCTATAGATTTATTTAGTCACATATATGCTATTTGGTTCACCAACTTCTGTCCGTCTTTGTGGCAGGTTCATGATTCCGTCCTCCCAGAAATTGGCTATCTTTCTGGTTAAAATTATCGGAACAACATATCGGAGTGGTTTTTTTTTATGTGAACTTCGAAGACAATATTTAGATATGTGTCTATAGATTTATTTAGTCACATATATGCTATTTGGTTCACCAACTTCTGTCCGTCTTTGTGGCAGGTTCATGATTCCGTCCTCCCAGAAATTGGCTATCTTTCTGGTTAAAATTATCGGAACAACATATCGGAGTGGTTTTTTTTTATGTGAACTTCGAAGACAATATTTAGATATGTGTCTATAGATTTATTTAGTCACATATATGCTATTTGGTTCACCAACTTCTGTCCGTCTTTGTGGCAGGTTCATGATTCCGTCCTCCCAGAAATTGGCTATCTTTCTGGTTAAAATTATCGGAACAACATATCGGAGTGGTTTTTTTTTATGTGAACTTCGAAGACAATATTTAGATATGTGTCTATAGATTTATTTAGTCACATATATGCTATTTGGTTCACCAACTTCTGTCCGTCTTTGTGGCAGGTTCATGATTCCGTCCTCCCAGAAATTGGCTATCTTTCTGGTTAAAATTATCGGAACAACATATCGAAGTGTTTTTTTTTTATGTGAACTTCGAAGACAATATTTAGATATGTGTCTATAGATTTATTTAGTCACATATATGCTATTTGGTTCACCAACTTCTGTCCGTCTTTGTGGCAGGTTCATGATTCCGTCCTCCCAGAAATTGGCTATCTTTCTGGTTAAAATTATCGGAACAACATATCGAAGTGTTTTTTTTTTATGTGAACTTCGAAGACAATATTTAGATATGTGTCTATAGATTTATTTAGTCACATATATGCTATTTGGTTCACCAACTTCTGTCCGTCTTTGTGGCAGGTTCATGATTCCGTCCTCCCAGAAATTGGCTATCTTTCTGGTTAAAATTATCGGAACAACATATCGGAGTGGTTTTTTTTTATGTGAACTTCGAAGACAATATTTAGATATGTGTCTATAGATTTATTTAGTCACATATATGCTATTTGGTTCACCAACTTCTGTCCGTCTTTGTGGCAGGTTCATGATTCCGTCCTCCCAGAAATTGGCTATCTTTCTGGTTAAAATTATCGGAACAACATATCGGAGTGGTTTTTTTTTATGTGAACTTCGAAGACAATATTTAGATATGTGTCTATAGATTTATTTAGTCACATATATGCTATTTGGTTCACCAACTTCTGTCCGTCTTTGTGGCAGGTTCATGATTCCGTCCTCCCAGAAATTGGCTATCTTTCTGGTTAAAATTATCGGAACAACATATCGGAGTGGTTTTTTTTTATGTGAACTTCGAAGACAATATTTAGATATGTGTCTATAGATTTATTTAGTCACATATATGCTATTTGGTTCACCAACTTCTGTCCGTCTTTGTGGCAGGTTCATGATTCCGTCCTCCCAGAAATTGGCTATCTTTCTGGTTAAAATTATCGGAACAACATATCGAAGTGTTTTTTTTTTATGTGAACTTCGAAGACAATATTTAGATATGTGTCTATAGATTTATTTAGTCACATATATGCTATTTGGTTCACCAACTTCTGTCCGTCTTTGTGGCAGGTTCATGATTCCGTCCTCCCAGAAATTGGCTATCTTTCTGGTTAAAATTATCGGAACAACATATCGGAGTGTTTTTTTTTTATGTGAACTTCGAAGACAATATTTAGATATGTGTCTATAGATTTATTTAGTCACATATATGCTATGTGGTTCACCAACTTCTGTCCGTCTTTGTGGCAGGTTCATGATTTTCGAAGACAATATTTAGATATATGCAGCCACATATATATTATTTTGACAGCCAGACAACCTGCACATATGATTTGATTATAGTGGTGAAGGTTTTGTGCAGAACGTTTTGAAGAGCTGAAAATAGAGAGCTGGTGCACCGTGTGCCACAAGGTCGCCAAAAAGACTTACTTCAAATAAATAGACAAAACTTGTCTATATTATTTAATGAAACATGCATTAATATATATATATATATATATATATATATATATATATATATATATGTGTGTGTGTGTGTGTGTGACTCACCTCTCATTTTTCGATGTATGAGGGTCAAACGACTCAGTTACTAGGAACCGAAAGCCAGACAATCTGCACATATGTTTTGATTATAGTGGTGATAGTTTTATGCAGAACCAACCACACTTTTTGAAGGGCCGAATACAGAGACCTGGTGCACCGTGTGCCACAAGGTCGCCAATTTTGAATTCAGTTGTCATCCAAGGCAATTTACCCATAACTGGGTGCGGGAGAAGAAGAGGAAATGTATACACGCACGCACGCACGCACGCACGCACGCACGCACACACACATATATATATATATATATATATATATATATATATATATATATATATATATATATATATATATAAATTATAATTTAATAAAATAAATTTTAAGTTTTGGTTAAAGTGCTTTATATCAGGGATAGAGCGTATGTAAATAGAAAAGAATGACATTGAAGTCAACACTCAGTGGCGACAGCCTGTTTTATGCTCAAACGCAGTTGCATCTCGGTGTCGATTTCAATGTTGCCAGTAAGTTACAATCGCCTGCAATTGAAAAACGACTGCAATTGTGTCGTGATTTTGTCATGTTTTCGATATAATATCCTAAAATAAAAACGTGTATATATATATATATATAATTAAGTAATTCATTGAGTCTGAAAGAAACCTCAACAGAATGCAGAAAGCATTGGACAGCCGTTTTGTCCTATATTTGGGACTTATCAGCAGTGCGCATCCACTACCAAGAATTCAAACCCTGACAGATGAGTTATCAAGCAAACGTCATACCAACTGCTTCAACGGGCCTCGTTGACGAAACGGTAGCAAATCAGACTCAATATAGCGCCGCTCGCTCACATTATCCGTGGTGGAACTCAACTGAAATTCACTGTAACCATAGGACTGTGCCCCCGTAGCCACGACTACTATCACCAAGCCGCTCAAACTGAAGCATTAGAAGCCGGATCAAGCAATGATATACACATGATAGAAATTGTTAGGAGGATTTGATAATCATAATTAAGTAATTCATTGAGTTTGTAAGAAACCTCAACAGAATGCAGAAAGCACTGGACGGCCGTTTCGTCCTATATTTAGGACTCATCCTCAGTGCGCATCCACTACCGAGAATTGAAACCCTGACAGTTAGGTTATCAAGCAAACGTCATACCAACTGCCGTCCAGTGCTTTCTGCATTCTGTTGAGGTTTCTTTCAGACTCAATGAATTACTTAATTATAATTATCAGATCCTCCTAACAATTTCTAATATATATATATATATATATATATATATATATATATATATATATATATATATATATATACCCCCGGTCAAAATCTTAAGACCAGATACAAAAGGGTTAAAAAAAATTCTATTACTTTAATCAAAATATATTTGTGATACATTTACAATTATTTAGAAAATGTAGTTTACCAACAAACAAGTGAAAATATTAAGCTTGCAATTGATTAATTTAAACAAACATTGAAAAAAGGATGTTTTTTGTTTGGTCAAAAAGATAAGACCATGTGTGAAGAAAATTACTGGACAAAAATGTTAGAACTCGTCAGTGTGCTCATAGCTTCAGGCGTGTAGACATCTACGTGGGACATTTCCAGTATTAAATTTCAGATTTTAAAATGGCTCAGGGTAAGATTTTAACAAAGTTCGAACAATGCAGGTTTATTGAACTTCAAAGACGTGGTTATTCGCAACGAGCCATTGCAAATGAAATTGGCTGTAGCATAACTGCCATTAAAAATCCGAATGTGTATGCTTCTAAAACAATCAAGCGGTGGCCCCAATTAAATCTCACCATCTCTAGACAGACGCATTAGGCGAGAAGTTAAGAGAGATTCAAGCCTAACATCAAATCAGATAAAAGCGAATACAGACGCTGAATGCAACTCTCGAACAATTCGACGGCATTTAAATAAGAAAGGGTTTAAGAACTTGAAACGGCTGCAGAGGCCTCGCCTTCTTCTTCGCCATAAAACCTCCCGTTTACAATTTGCTTCCGATTATCGAACTTGGCATGTGTATAAATGGAAGAAAGTGTTGTTTTCAGACGAGATAAAATTCAATCTTTATGGCCCAGACGGTTTTCAGCGTTGCTGGTACGCAAAAGATGTCCCAAAAGAAATTTTCTTAACGCGACACAGGGGAGGTGGGTCAATTATGGTCTGGCGTTCATTTTCGTACAATGGAACTCTTAAGTTACAGGAGGTAAAATGTCGTCAAACAGCTTCTAGTTACATTGACATGTTAAGAAAGGCATCGCTAATTACTGAAGGCCCTCATCTATGTGGAGAAAACTGGATTTTCCAGCAGGACAATGCTGCAATCCACAACGCTCTCCAGATCGAAACCCAATCGAGAATGTTTGGCGATGGATGGCAAAGGATGTTTATAAACATGGATCGTAATTTGAAACTGTAGATGCTCTTAGTTCTGCAGTTTATGCATCATCGGCGAGCATCCCAAGCACCCTCATGCCGAAGTTAATAATAAGTATGCCAAAGCGAATTTTCAAAGTAATTCGCAAAAAATGGAGGATATACTGAGAATTAAATTGTCGTTGTGACTTATTTGTTCTGTATTTGCTATTTTTATTTACATGGTCTTATTTTTATGACCAACCGAAAAAATCCTTTTTTTGAATGTTTGTTTAAATTAATCAATTAAAAGCTTAAAATGTTGACTTATTTCTTGATAAACTATATTTTCTAATTAAATGTAAATGTTTCGCAAATATATTTTGATTCAAGTATTTTATATTTTTTTAAAACCTTTTGTATCTGGTCTTAAGATTTTGACAAGATGTGTGTGTATATATATATATATATATATATATATATATATACATATATATATATATATATATATATATATATATATATATACATATATATATATATATATATATATATATTGTTGTGGGTCTCTCATCTTTTACACAAGATGGACTGGTCTAAAGTATACTTATACTGACAGAGTTGGAGACAGGGTGAAGATGCGTTTAGAGAATGTTGAGATACGGAGAGTCCAGAGCGAGAGAGAGAGAGAGAGAGAGAGAGAGGGAGAGAGAGAAAGAGAGAGAGAAATACGGCTTTACTTACAGAGACTTGTTCATATACTTTCTACTAACCTGTATTCCTGGACTACTAATCTTCATTTCAAGTTTGTATTCTTACGTTCAATACACTTATTTTCCTATTTCAATTACTGGCATTGTTTATTTATTTCTGCAGGATTCCATCCCCGGAATCCACAACATATATATATATATATATATATATATATATATATATATATATATATATATATATATATATATATATATATATACCTCCTAGGAAAACTGACATCTATGGTTTGAAATGAATTTTTATATTGAGTCTTTCCTGAAAGCATAATTCTAGTTTCATTTTCAAGCTAATAGATTAAATTTAATACAATCACCAAAATACTTTGCTATATTTCAAAACAAATCAAAATTTATTGGCATGAGTTTTTTCTTCATCGCTAAAATTGTCTGATTTTAGCCATATTTACATTTCTCACAACGTAATTCTCTTTTTTTTTTTTTTAAATCTATCAAAAATAAAATATACTTTTCTGACAATTTATTTGATAAAGATTAGCTGATTTAAAGGT
>OZ038507.1:73990854-74005854 GCA_964036315.1 Acanthosepion esculentum
CTAAAATATATATATGTGTATATATATCTGCCTATATACATATATATATATATATATATATATATATATATATATATATATATATATATATATCAGTCTATTCATATCTATCTATCTATCTATCTATCTATTACTTTCGTAAATGATATCTTACATAAAATCTACCCCTAACACTCCCACATAACACACTGACTGATATTTGATGCCGCGCTTATCATAGAGTTCTCAAATTTAGTCGCCATTATCTGCAAACATATGCCTTATTTAATATATTCTCTATTTTCGACATCTTCGCTTTTCCATCAGCTGTGCAATTATAATTACCACCCACACCTCTCTTTGATCCTGAAAAACTCAATCCTGTCAATTCTACAGACACGATTTTCAGAAGAATGTATCGTCCAAGATAATTGCGACCCCCGAGCAATTCCAATTATCTCCCTTGCTATAATTGATATGATCTCAGAAATCGCGCTCGTTATGCTGATTTTCTAAGGGTAGCTTAGGTGTGGCACAAGGCCAAAAGTATGGGGCGCCCAGTAAGGATCGAACTCCGTATTCAGTCGTAATTGCTATAGTCGTGCTCGTTATGATGGAAGTTTCCAGATGAAACATGTCTAATGCGGATTTCTTATTTCCTCAAATAAGAATATTATGCGGAAATGTCAAGAAGGCACTGTGGACTTATAGGTAGCGGCACGGATTGAAAAACCAGCGTACCGAGTTCGATTTCCAGTATGATCCATTACGCTCACTTACGTGCTAATACCCTTGGGAAAGGCATGAATTCACTTATTCTCCCCCACCCAAGTTATGGGTAAATATTGCCTTGGAACTGTTAAAATATTTTCTACCGCAGAAAGAAATGGCAACCTAAAACGGCAAAAAAAAAAAATCTGCCTCGTCAGTCAGGTACCGAAAAATAGCTGATCGCCTAAGCGTCTATCAGACATGGCACATAACTGGCTGACCTTTGGGAAAGGTATGGATCATCTTCTTCTTTTTCCCCTAGCTATGAGTAAATAGCAGGACAGAATTGGTTCTATATCTTTGGATAGCAACTGGTCTATTGCAGAAAGAAATGGCAAACTACCGCGGGAAAAAAAAATCTGCCTCGTCAGCCAGGTATCGAAAGATATATGATCGTCTAAGAGTGTATCAATATTTTCTACCGCAGAAAGAAATGGCAACCTACCGCGGGAAAAAATCTGCCTCGTCAGTTATGTATCGAAAGATAGTTGATCGCCTAAGCGTCTATCACACATGGCACATAACTGGCTGACCTTTGGGAAAGGTATGAATCATCTTCTTCTTCCCCTAGCTATGACTAAATAGCAGGACAGACTTGGTTCTATATCCTTGGAAGGCAACTGGTCTATTGCAGAAAGAAATGGCAAACTACCGCGGGAAATAAAATCTGCATCGTCAGTCAGGTATCGAAAGATAGATGATCGCCTAAGCGTCTATCACACATGGCACATAACTGACTGACCTTTGGGAAAGGTATGTATCTTCTTCTCCCCGCAGCTATGGGTAAATAGCAAGATAGACCGGGTTCTATAGCCTTGGATGACAACTGCTCTACCGCAGAAAGAAATGGCAACCTACTGCGGGATAAAAAATCTGCCTCGTCAGTCATATATCGAACATCTTTGCTTTTCCTTCAGCTGTGCAGTTATAATTAACACCCACGCTTTTTTCTGGTCCTGAAAAACTCAGTCCTTTCAATTATACTGACACGATCTTGAGAAGAATGTATCGTCCAAGATAATTGCAACCCAGTGAAACTCCAGTTATCTCCCTTGCTATAATTTGCCTAAGTGTGTATCACGCATGGCACATAACTGATAGATCAAAATCACGGGTCTCTTCAGTGGTTAAGAACTTTTTTTTAAACTGGATATTATTTTTATTTTTATTTTTTTTTAATCGTATCACCCCAAGCAAGGCCGGAGGCCACTATCACGCAAGGGGTTAAAGAAGGGTTGGAGGAAGAGCAGATAGGAGTGGCAAGGTAGGGGATGTGGTGAAAGAGAAAGACAGTGGGTCGATCAAGGCAAGGGGGCCACAGAAGATCCGGAGCGAGAGCAGATAGGAATGAAAAATGAAAGGATGTGGAGAAGGGAAGTGGATAGATCAAGGCAACTGGAGATGCCGATTGACGCTACACTTAAACTGTTGGAGATTGTATTTGTCAGGGAAACAGTAATAGGGAAGATGTGCGAGACATGAAGCTATTGGAGTAGAAGAGACGTCTACATCTAACAGTTTCCACGGTGTAGGGGTGGGAGCAGGATGCCAGCCTGGTGGGGCGTTTAAATTCACGAGGCCTGGGGACAAGCGAACGCAACTCCTCAGAGCAATTACCGTGGAAGTACTTGTAAAAAAGGCAGAGCGAGGCAACATCGCGTCTGTGAGAGAGCGACTGCAGACGAGTTATAGTCGCTGTTTGACTCTAGATTATTAAAAAAAAGGTTTCGTAGTAGACAAGTTTGTTTTTATCATACTTACGTTTGTATGTCAGCAAATTTGTCTATTTGCATATTTCACCAGCAGTATCTCCTTCGTATGTTGGATATACAGTGGCAAATATACGTGAATAATGTTGGTATTTTTGAACGCAGTCAGTCTACCAGTATAGAGTTCCATGTACTTCAACGCGGTCTGCGATAATGTTGTCATGCAGTCAGGATGATAGACCATTTTTTTCCCTAAGCAATTCCTGATGGTGAATTGGCAGGAGAAAAAATTAACAGCGCAAAAGACGAAAAAATGTGGCTCTCGACCATTACTTTTTGAGGAAAGTGACGCATAATGGTAAGAAAGTCTTCAAAAAGAATTGTCTTGCGCAAGAAAAAAAAAAAAATCAAACGGGATGTTCGTAAGGATGTTAATGTCCATTCCCTTGGAAGTGTATTTCGCATGTGGGCGCATCTGTCTAAATAGGACGGGCCTAAAAAGAATTTTCTTTATTTTCTTTTTATGTACCGTGTCTCTTCGGGACGTGGGTGATCATGTCTCTCCGCATCCCCCTAGCCCTTGTAGCTCTCAGTAAGCTTCATCCCTCTGTCACCTCTCCCAGACCACGTTCTGTTATCCACTTGTTTAAGCCCGCTAGGTATATCACGCATTGCTTTCCTTTGTCTCTCTTGCCATCTATTCGACTTAGGAGTATCAGATTCTCCACGCCTTCCTTTTTCATCACGTGTCCCAGCAAATTTCAGCTGCCTCTTCCTGATGTTAAATATAAGCTTCATCTTTGCTTGCATCTGCTCCATCCTTGCTCATACTCTCTGTCCATGATATGCTCAGCATCCTCCTGTAAAAACATACCTACGTTGCCTCGAGTCTTTTCTTCATCTTTGAGGAGACCATCCAACATTCACTGCAGTAAAGGAGGAGAGATGTCACGTAGCAGTTCAGTATTCTTTTCTTTGTTACCAAAGAAATCCTCCTGTCTTTGCTTAGCTTTTGGAATGCGTCTTCGGCCATCCCAATACGTCTTCGGATCTCAGCGTCGCACTGACGGTCCTCTGTCAGAACACTTTCCAGATCGTTCCCTCATGCCTCATCGTTGCTCACACGCTCGGTCCATGATATCCTTAGCATCCTTCTGTAGAACTATAACTCCGTTGCCTCGAGTCTCTTCTTCATCTTTGAGGAGACCGTCCAACATTCGCTGCCGTAAAGGAGGACAGATGTCACGCAGCAGTTCAGTACTCTTTTCTTTGCTACCAAAGAAATCATCCTGTCTCGTAATACTCTGCCTAGCTTTTGGAATGCGTCTTTGGCCATTCCAATACGTCTTCGGATCACAGCGTCGCACTTACCGCCCACTGTCGAAACACTTCCCAGATATTTAAATTTCCGCGCAGGGTAAACATTTAACAATGTGATCCTTCTTTTATATACTTTTAAATATTATTATTATAATTGCGTTTGTACCAATCTTCATTAGTTCGCACGATTGTTACGCCCTGCCAATACTTCGTTAATAATACACTATGCCGTTTCGATCGTATGAAAAGCGGTTAAAATGCACTACATAGTTTCAGTGAGTAAGAAAGAAATTGGTTGATGCTTTAAACCAGCGAATCTTAACCGCAGTAACGCGGCACATCATGTTGCCGCGCGATCCTCTTAAATGGGCCGCGAAATATTGTCACGGCATATATATATATATATATATATATATATATATATATATATATATATATATATATATATTTTAGAATTGGACATAGCCCGACAATTTATTTTAAAGACATTTATATATTATGTTTAACGTTCTTTTTATAGATACAATTATATATACATTTATATATATATATATATATATATATATATATATATATATATATATATATATATATATATATATATATATATCATTATTTATTCGAAAATTATAACATAAATATGTTATAAAATCCCTACAAAAATAGCCATTTTGTTTCAACACTTCTTATCAAGTGATGGTGTTGAATGTAGAATAAAGGGTTTTAGAAGGTTCAAATCAATCAAACATCCCTCGCAAGGGGAAACGCTGTTACATAAGGTGGAATGACCAATCAAAATACAAGTATATGCGAATTCAAAAAACTTGACAACGGACTTTTAGGTTATAATAATTATTTAATGCTTTTATGTTGGGGTTAGACTAAAATAGAATTTATTCTAACTAATAAATATTAAATTATACGATAAAATTTAAATTAAAAAATTACACATTTTAAAATTTAAATTTAAACTATATTAAGTATAAAATTATAAAATTACCGAGGAAAAAAGAAAAATACGTGTTATTCTATTTATATTGTTTTTATCCCTTAGCGAGGGGTGTTTGATTAATTAGAACCTTTTAAAACCATTTATTCTACAACACCATCACTTGATAAGACACCAGAGGTGTTGAAACAAAATGGCTATTTTTGTAGGGATTTTATAATATAATTATGTTATAATTTTCGAATAAATAATAGCATTTGCTCTACTCTGTATTGAGCACTCTTTTAAGAATAGTATTTGTTGGTTATTGGAATTTATTCCGTATACACCAATCCTATACTTGTATATATATATATATATATATATATATATATATATATATATATATATATATATATATATATATATATAGTGGTACTTGTTTGGAAAAACCTTAGGTATTTCGGGTTGTCACATGGTCATGGTTGTTTTGGGTTTAAACTATGTATACTGTACAATGTTTTTAACTCTTTGGCCAGTATATACCCTGACGATCCGTTTAGGTGAAACCTAGGTAGGTTTACCTGGCTCTTTAGGTTTATATATATATATATATATATATATATATATATATATATATATATATATATATATATATATATATATTCAAATCTAACGAGAATGAAAAGAGTATAAATTCAAACGTTCATAGCATTAATTTATCTATTTTTTTCATTGGAGTTATGACGTGTTGTCATTTAATTCAACTTAACTCTGATATTTCTCTTTCTTCTTTCCTTTTTTTCCTTTTATTGTATTCTTATCCTCTTCTCTTTGCTTTTACCTGGTTTCTTTTTCTTCTTCTTCTTCTTCTTCTTCTTCTTCTTCTTCTTCTTCTTCTTCTTCTTCTTCTTCTTCTTCTTCTTCTTCTTCTATTTCTTCTTCTCACCCTCCTCTTCTTTTTCTTCTCCTTCTCCTCTTCTTCTTCTTCTTCTTCTCCTCCTCCACCACTTCTCCTCCTCCTCTTCTTCTTCTTCTCCTCCTCCTCCTCTTCTTCTCGTCCTCTTCTTCTTCTTCTTCTTCTTCTCACCCTCCTCTTCTTTTTCTTCTCCTTCTCCTCTTCTTCTTCTTCTTCTTCTCCTCCACCTCTTCTTCTTCTTCTCCTCCTCCACCTCTTCTTCTCCTCCTCTTCTTCTTCTTCTCCTCCTCCTCCTCTCCTTCTTCTTCTTATCCTCCCCCTCCTCTTCTTATTCTTCTATTTCTTCTTCTCCCCCGCCTCTTCCTCTTCTTCTTCTTTTTCTCCTCCTCCTCTTCTTCTTCTTACTTCTACTCCTCCTCGTTCTCCTCCTCCTCCTCTTCTTCTTCTTCTTCCTCTTCTTCTTCTTCTTCTTTTATGGAAACACTTTATATATTTCTTTTCGTTTTATATTGTTCCTGCTTATGCCTTTAAAAAAATTGAATACTGAAAAGAAGAAAGTGATGTTTCATAAGTAGCTTTTTTTTTAAATAGAATCCTTTATAAACATCTTTGTTCCTTACCTGTCGAGATGCATTCGCATCGAAACAAAAATGCATCTTTGTCGTGAGTACTTGTTTGCCCGTATGTAACATCATGATTAGAATTATATATGCGTGTGTGCGTGTGTGTGTGTGGAAGTAGTAATTGTACAGCGTCAATATTTGAATAAATGAATAAGTGTTAAACTTTTTTTTTCAAATTATTCTTTTCGCTATTCTTTGATTGTTTTATTTTAAATACTTTGTTTTAATATTTATATGTTTAGATTTACACTCGACGAAAACATCGAATATTATTTTCCGTCATTGAAATCAGAGACGGATGATTGAATTCGAAATCCATTCATAAATGTTTCTTCTAAAATTGGACATCAGTTATGTGAAGAAGAAGGATTGGTCACCATTTCTAGTGATCGAGGGCTCAAAATAAAACATTCCACGGTAGCCATTGATACATTTTGGATTTCAATACAAAAGGAATATCCCGATTTAGCTAAGATGTTAAGAAAAGAAAAGAGGGGGTACTTACGGACGGGTTGCCTCAGTCCCGGGGGAATTGTGCCGGCTAAACAGGAAGAAAGTGACCTATTGATATTATTTATGGTCTTGGTAAGGAGGACTGTGGGAAGCGTTAGCCTCCTTATAAAAATCGTCCTCCGTACTCTTCTTACGGTTTTTTCCGCCCGACGCGTGACTGGTTAATTGTCGTGCTAAAAAAAATATTACTTTTTTTTCTTTACACTGTTACTAGACCTAGTTGGAGCGGGTCGCAATAGGAGGACGGACTCCTTTTGCAACCCTTATCAGACTGTTGCTGCTCTCTTCTGGGTTCACCCCACCTTTTTTTCTGCGTCGAAGGTTATTTTTATTCGACAAAAAAAGATTTAGGTATTTTATTGCAATTTTCTACTTCTTCTTTTTTTTTTTTAAGCTTATCACCCCAAGCAAGGCTGGAAGCCACTAGCACGCAAGGGGTTACAGAAGGTTTGGAGGAAGAGCAGATAGGAGTGGTAAAGGAGAGGATGTGGAGAAAGATAGTGGATCGATCAAGGCAAGGGGGTTACAGAAGATTTGGAGCGAGAGCAGATAGGAATGAAAAATGAAAGGATGTGGAGAAGGGAAGTGGATAGATCAAGGCAAATGGAGATGTCGATTGACGTTACACTTAAATAGTTGGAGATTGTATCTGTCAGGGGAAACAGGAATAAGCAAGGGAGTTCCACAGGCGAGATGTGCGAGACATGAAGTTATTGGAGTAGAAGGGACGTCTACATCTAACAGTTTCAACGGTGAAGGGGTGGGAACGGGATGCCAGCCTCGTAGGACGTTTAAATTCATGAGGCCTAGGAACCAGCGAAAGCAGCTCATCGGAGCAATTACCGTGAAAGTATTTGTAAAAAAGACAGAGCGAGGCAACGTCGCGTCTTTGAGAGAGCGACTGCAGACGAGATGACAGATCAGGGCCAATTGCATTGCATATCCGTCTCTGGATCTTATCAAGAACCCTGAGGCAAACAGCAGGGGCTCCAGACCATATATGGCAGCAATACTCCATGCAAGGGCGGATGGTCGATTTATAGATTTGGAGGATCGATTCCGGGGAGAAAAAATTCCTGGCTAGGCACAGGGAGCCAACTTTATGTGAATTAAGCTTCTCAACCCTAAATAGCATCAAAAGTATGAATAGAAAAACATCTCGTTTGACTGAAGAAGAAATGATCGTCTGCTTATTGAATATTCGACGAAACATCGAAGAAATCGTTAAGAATAAACTCCAGCAGGCACAGGTTTCACACTAAATTAGCTGCGCAAATAGTTGAATAGAAACATTGTGATAAAGTAAGTTCATATTGGTGTGTGTATTTTTTTTTAATCTGTGGTTTTATTTCATAACATTTAAATGTATACCCTTTAAAGATTTTGCTCAGTGTGCCGTGGTAATTTCATTTGCTCCTAGGTGTGCCGTTATATAAAAAGGTTGAGAGGGCACCTCGAGACGGTGTAATGGTTAGCAAGCTTGTCTCGCTAGAACAATTACGACTGAGTAGTGACTTCGAGCCTCATTGGGTGCCCCATACTTTCAGCCTCGTGCCGCATCTAAGCTACGCTTGGAGAAGCAATATAAAAAGGTGGAGAAACACTGCCTTTAATTAAAGTTATAAAATATTTTTTACTGCTTTGTAAGTAGGACTGCGTTACTCGTTCTTCCATTCAAAATTTTTTATCTGAAAAAAAGAAAAAAAAAAGATCCTAAATTCACACACACACACACACACACACACACACACACACACTGAGCAAAAATCTCGTTATGGTAATCTCGTTATTGCGAGATATTTATTTTTATTTTTAGAGATCGGGTCGACCAACATCAGATGACTTTTTACACCCAAGCTTTATGTGATTTATCGTACGAATAGTTTATCCTCGATAACGGCCCTGGACTAAAAATGCCTGCCTTTTGACTTTTGTATCGGGGGGAGTGGTCAACTCTTAATAAGCAGGCCATAAATTACGTCGCCCATCAATTTTCCTTTTTCAAAATGGTGGTAATTATTCTCCGAATTTTATAATTGTTGACGTCATCATTTTTACATTTTTTTTTATTTTTGGCTCCTCAGTAGTTTTCGTATTAATAGATTTTCCCTTAATACATATTATTATTATTATTATTATTATTATTATTATTATTATTATTATTATTATTATTATTATTATTATTATTTAATATTATTATTTATTTATTATTTTCATTATTTATTTATGATTATTTTTATTATTTATCATTATTATCATTCATTTATTATTATTTATTATTATTATTTATTTATTTATTATTATTATTATTCATTTATTTATAATTATTATTCATTTACTATTAATATTATTTTTTATTATTATCTTTATTATTATTATTTATCATTATTATTAGTCATTTATTATTATTTATTATTATTATTATTTATTAATTATTATTATTATTATTTACTATTATTATTATTCATTTACTATTAATATTATTTATTTATTATTATTATCTTTATTTATTATTATTATTATTTATTTATTATTATTATCTTTATTATTATTATTCATTTATTATTTATTATTATTATTATTTATTATTATTATTATTATTTATTTATTATTATTATTTATTATTATTATTCATTTACTATTATTATTATTTATTTATTATTATTTTTATTTATTATTATTATTTATTTATTTATTATTATTATTATTTACTATTATTATTTTTTATTATTATTATTTATTTATTATTATTATTATTACTATTATTATTATTTTTATTATTATTATCTTTATTTATTAATATTATTATTTATCATTATTATTATTATTATTATTATTATTATTATTATTATTATTATTATTATTAATATCGTTGTTGCTGATTTTTGCGTTTGCTTTGTGTAGTGCACGTTGCCCAGTGTCTAAACAAGAGACTTCAAGAGGAATTTTTTTGTCTCTTCTGAAGCTGCAAATAAATGAGAAGCTATGCCAGTAGACTGAAGATAAATGGCGTAATTGTGGTCACTGCGTGGAGAGAATCCTAAGCAAGATGTGCGAAGTACCCATGAGTATGATTTTTTTTTTCAATTCAAATATCTTAGGGGTGCCAGAAATTGTATGCACATATTTGTTTGCCCCTTTTGATATCATACCTAGAGTCTCAATACCAACAAGTATTGTCCTGGGTATGACGATAAACTACATCCGCGTCCTGGGTAAGACGATAAACTACATCCGCGTCCTGGGTAAGACGATAAACTACATCCGCGTCCTGGTTAAGATGATAAACTACATCCGCGTCCTGGGTAAGATGATAAACTACATACACGTCCTGGGTAAGACGATAAACTACATCCGCGTCCTGGGTAAGATGATAAACTACATCCGCGTCCTGGGTAAAACGATAAACTACATCCGCGTCCTGGGTAAGACGATAAACTACGTCCAACAGTAAGATGTCCTCATGTAACACATCTTTGAGATTTCCACTTCATGATCCTTGTATTTTCGTAGTTTTTTGGAAGACACACTACAATCTGCAGGGACTGCCATATTATTATTATTGTTTTTATTTCCGTGGATTTCTTGCGTGTACTCATTTCTTTCCGGGTCTCGCCCAGGGGCCTAAGGTTAGAAATGGCATCATGACACTTTCCAAAAATTTACATAGATAAAACCCTTCGTAAAGTGTGGGCTGTACTTGTAAGGACAATTTTTGGTATCTCTTTGAGGCATGGACTTCCAGGAATCCCTTCAATTAGTCTACTGGAATCTTTTCCAATCAATCCTAGGGCTCCAACTGCAACAGGGATTGTTGATGTTCTCATGTACCACACGTTTGAGAATTCGATTTCAAGGTCCTTATTATTATTATTATTATTGTGTGTGTGTGTGTGTGTGTGTGTGTGTGTGTGTGTGTGTGTGTGTGTGGTATCTTCTTGCTAGAGAGTAATTTTAAGTGCTTAATTACCACGTCCCCGCCGAGGGTACTGTAGGAGAGTTATCTTTGCATATTTCGGGCATTACGTTTAGATGAAGAGGATGTTGTGGATGATATATTCAGTCCCGCATAAAGTAATGTTTTGTAGCCCTAAGATGCTGATCCTTTACTCACATGATTTTCAGTACCCTTTATCAAACCCAACGCCCCTATCACAACAGGGAGAAACATTACCTTCACCGGCCCCACAGCCAAATTAATAGAAATATAGACGTAGATAGTGTATATTAGTAGAATATAATCACTGTCACCTTGTCGGACATTATTTTATGGCGGACATAAAAACGTGTCTGAGAAGAAATAATAAATTTATCGGGAAAAAGAAAATTACAGAGAATAATAATAATTTTTTTGTTTATAAGACTCGTGATAGGTTTTTATCTAATTCATTTATCTGCAGTAAAACAACATGTTCATAGACTTAAAAACAAAATTTATTACCAAAACAGTATATTATTTTTGACTGCAAGGCTCGAGGAAGCCATTATGGTTTTATCTTAGCCTGGAGTTTTTTTGTTATTTTTTTTTTCGTTTTTTTTTTACAGTTTTTTTTTTATGGCTCCCAACTATAAATGGGGGGTGGGCACTTTGTTTGAGGCTAATGTCTTGCTAAAAAAAAGTGATTAAGCCAAAAAGTAATTGGTACTATCAAAAACAAGAAGAAAGAAAGAATGAAAAAATGAGAATGAATGAAACAAAGAAAAAAACAAAAAGAATGAAAAAGAAAAGGAATTAAAAATACGTAGGAAATAAGTTAATAAAATCATGAATGAATTGAAGAAATATAGAATCAATGAGGGACTGAAAGAAAGGAAGTAAAAAGAAAGAAAGAACGAATGAAAGAAAGATAGACAAGAAAGAATGAAAGAAACGAAAGAAAGAAAGAAAGAAATAATAAATTGAAGAAATTTAGAATAAATGAGGGACTGAAAGAAAGGGAGTAAAAAGAAAGAAAGAAAGAAATGAAAGAAAGAACGAAAGAAAAGAAAGAAAGAAAGAAAAATAAATGAAGAAAAGATAGGAGGAAAGAAAAATGAATGAATGAAAGAAAAACTGAATAAAAGAAGTAAAAAAAGAAAAAAGACAATGAATAAAGAAGAAAGAATGAAATACTAAAAGAATGAATGACTTATAGAAAGCACAAAAAATGACAGGAAAAAGGAAAGAAAGAAGGAAACAAAAAATCATAGAAATGAAAAATGAAAGAAAGAAAAATAAGAAAGGAAGAACAAAAGAAATAAGAAAAGAAAACAAAAAGAAATAAAGAAATGAAAGAAAGAAGGAATCAGAAGAAAGAAAAAAAGAACGAATGAAAATATTAGAGAATGAAAGAAAAATGAAAGAAAGAAAGAAAGACAGAAAAACGAAAGAACGGACAAAGAAGTAAAAATAATTAAGACATGAATGAAAATTCGCAGGTACAAATATGTCAAAAATAATGTTATGTCCATTTTTATGCAAACAAAAGGGGTGTAAGTCAAGGATGTGTCTTCTCACATCGCTTAATATCTTGAATAAGCACCAAAGACTTTTGCTTATAATTAAATCAGTGTATCTAAGAACAGTGCAGAGATAAATTCAAGGTAAAATTTTAATATGAATATATTTTGGATTTTTTTTTACTTATTATGACATCATATGAAGTGTCTAATATTATATATAACAAGTGTGACAGCAAAATTGTCCAAATCGTGTAACAGCATGGAATAATTGTCCATCCCACAAAATTTTTAATATCTAAGCAACCACTAAACTAATTGAGTTTCTTTTTCCAAGGTTTTCAGATAAGACGTTTAACTATTTTGATAGTATTTGATAGTACTGAAAAAAACATTTGGGTTATTCAGCTAGAAAGAGAACAGGTTAAAATCGTTTTGTGTCAGCACCACTATGTCTAACCAACTGAGCAATGATGAGAGGAAAAAGATCATTCAGACCTTCATTTATAGGACCAACATTCATACACTGGCTTCCATTTTCAAAGTCTATTCTAGAACCATCAAAAGAACGGTGAATAATTTTTAAAAAGAGGGAATAGTAAAGACGAAAACTGGATGAGGAGGTTACAACAGGAAGAGGGGTCACCATTTCAACTTAGAGCTAAATACACTCATATTGTTCAAAGCAGAGCCAATATTGTTATAATAACCTCAGAGAATTCCAGTAAGATAGCTTTAATCATTTCTAAGTTACAACGGTTCAAAGCTAAAAACTTGGACAATTTTGTTGTGACACGATTTATACAATTTTTCTGTTACACACCCAATATATATATATATATATATATATATATATATATATATATATATATTTGAGATTTATTTTAGAATATCAAAACATGTTAAAAATCGCTACACAATTATATTTCGACACCATAAATTTGTCTCTTCAAGTGATGTTAAATTCTTCTGTTGTTCTCATTTATCTGTATATATATATATATATATATATATATATGAAGAAATATAGTCTTAAGATATAGAGCGTGTGTAAATATAAAAGTGAACATAGAAGTCAACACTTAGAGGCGACAGTCTGTTTCATGCTAGATGCAATCGTCAGGCCACGATTGCATCTAGCATGAAACAGACAGTCGCCTCTAAGTGTTGCCTTCCATGTTCACTTATATATATATATATTAAAGGATTAATAATAATTATAATTATCATAATAATAATGATGTTATATATATATATATATATATATATATATATATATATATATATATATATATATAACATCATTATTATTATGATAATTATAATTATTATTATTATCTCAGGCCATTGGAAAGAAATGAACAGAAATTAAAGGCAATAATAATAATTATAATTATCATACTAATAATGATGTTATATATACATATATATATATATATATATATATATATGTATATATATATATATATATGTACATATATATGTACATATATATATATATATATGTACATATATATATATGTACATATATATATACATATATATATATCTATACATATATATATATATATATATATATATATATATATATATATATATACAGTGTAACTCGGATATAAGAGAGTAGTCGGGACCAGAGAAGAGGTATCTTATATCCGGGTTTCTCTTATATCCGGGTTTGTCTTATATCCGGGTTTGGTCTATTATGTATACATTAACACAGCCTCTAATTTGGGACCAGATAAAATCTATCTTATATCCGGGTTTCTCTTATATCCGGGTTACACTTTTATATATATTCCGACAGGTTTCGTTTAAATAATTTAGACACGTTCTGTCTACTTATTTTCCATAAGATCCTTTCATATTCGCAAATAAGGCGAGAGGAAAATATATTCTATCGAGATTTCTCAAATAATCATACCGGTAAATGTAATTGTTATTGTTTTATTAAAACGGAACATTTACTTAAATAAAGTGCATCTATAACAATTGCGTATAAACAGAAAATATATTAAAATGTTTGTTGGATTTAATCCATCGCACACACACACACACACACACACACACACACACACACACACACACACACACACACTGACTGACTGACTAACACACACACACACACATATATATATTCTATATCGATATATATATATCGAATGACGACACTTTATCAAGGCAAAATGTAATGGTTTTATATTGCAGCAAGTATATATTTTACAGTTTATTCAAAAAGGTCTAAATTTTAGAATGCTCATATTCAGCAAGGGAACTGAAAAAAATTAGGTGTTAGATCCTAGATAACGTTAAATATATATATATATATATATATATATATATATAAATATAAAAGTGAACATAGAAGTCAACACTTAGAGGCGACAGTCTGTTTCAGTGGTACAGTGGGATGACGATTGCATGTAGCATGAAACAGACTGTCGCCTCTAAGTGTTGACTTCTATGTTCACTTTTATATTTACACACGCTCTATCTCTGATATTGAGCATTTTATCCCATAAATATAGCACACTTTAAGACTATATTTCTTCATATTTATATATATATATATATATATATATATATATATATATATATATATATATATATATGTGTGTGTGTGTGTGTGTGTGTGTGTGTGTGTGTGTGTGTGTGTGCGTGTGTGTGTGTGTGTGCAAATATATAGAAAAATAGGAAAGAACTCGTTAGGTAAATAGTCCGGATTTCTTTAGTAGTTTTGTATTCATTTTTAAAAAAGAGTGTTCCATACAAAAGTAGAGCTTAAATTATAATTATTAA
>OZ038507.1:74010854-74028354 GCA_964036315.1 Acanthosepion esculentum
TCTCACCATGATACATTTTTCAGGAATGTGACTTCTTGATATTATCGGCCTGTAGGAGACGATCCCAGCGTGCGGTACCTTTGGAAAGTGTCTGAAAAACCGTACCACAGGTTGCTCCCGAACCTGTGAGTGAAATTTTGTAGAAGGAACCTTTGGGAGCCGTCGGTGGTCATGTCATCGTGACCGAGAGTTTTAGCGTTCTAGCTTTCTTCCGACTGTTGATCACGCTAGATAACACGCTCTCTCCCAGACATTGTAACTAAGGCCCGCTCAGTATAGTTGTCATATAAACCGCAGATGGCCGGAGTGGGTGTTGGACAAACGCAAATGTGCCTGAGCAGGCGTCTGCAACAGGGACTGGATAACCGTCCTAGTCACGATGACTTGTGATTTCGCGCAGGCACAGCCATCAACGACTTCCGAATGGTTACGTCAACTCGGTTTCATTTACAAGGCGTGGGTCAAACCGTGGCGTGGTTTTAAGACAACCGCAGACGGCGCAACACCCTTGGGATCACCTCATCAGACCGTTAACATCAAGAAGTCATCTAGCCGACAAATCGTCTATGGTGAGATACGAATCCGATTCTTACTGTCAGAAAGCTAACGTTCTAAATATCCGGCAATTTTTTGAACCAGGCCAATGCGCTCAAATCTTCGGTCACGATGACTTGTGATTTCGTGCAGGCACAGCCATCAACGGCTTTCGAATTGTTACGTCAACTCGGTTTCATTTACAAGCCGTGGGTCAAACCGTGGCGTGGTTTTAAGACAACCGCAGACGGCGCAACACCCTTGGGATCACCTCATCAGACCGTTAACATCAAGAAGTCATCTAGCCGACAAATCGTCTATGGTGAGATACGAATCCGATTCTTACGGTCAGAAAGCTAACGATCTCAATACTCCGGCAATTTCTTGAACCAGGCCAATGCGCTCAGATCCTCGGTCACGATGACTTGTTATTTCGTGCGGGCACAGCCATCGACAGCTTCCGAATGGTTTCATCGAGTCGATTTCATTCACAAGGCGTGGGTTAAACCGTGGTATGTTTTTCAGCCAATTTTAAACAGTGCTGCCCTTTTTGAAAAATCGACTGTGGTGTGATTCGAACTCTGGTCCTATGATTATAAAGCTAACGTTCTCGATACTCTGGCAAGAACCCATGACATATCAATAAAGCCGATACATGTCCCAAGAAAAGAAAACGACACAACGACTTAAGCGTCTCGACGTTAAATTGTAGGACAGAGGTGCAACTTTTATTACTAATTACGATTACTTATCTATTAATTTATTATTGTTGCTTTGATTAATTATATTTGGACAAGTCATCATTAATTGCAAATAGCTAAAAAGGTGAGGAGTAGCCACTGAAATTCGCCTTTCTACAAACGTAAATACCAACTTAACGACAGCTGTCCACTTCTGTGCTGACCCGGGATAAGCATAAATATTGTAGCAGTCAGCTAACAAATATTCGAATTGAATAACTGAAGAGTTTACATTCAATATAACAAAGGCAAAATTGAAAGATAAACTCGCCGGTGGAAATTGTACTTTCAGTTATTGTAAAGAGTTAAATATAAGCCTTTACAAAAATGATACCTCTGACAAGTGGTTGGTTTCTGTCTTCATGTGAACCGGCTATCGGTTGACGATTGAAAGGTGTGATGTTTGGACTCTGTCTTCGATTTTGACGTTTGTTGGGGGCTAATATTACCTAAAGGGTCATGTCAGTCCCGGAATGTGACAATCTGATTGATAGACGTTTTGCTGCTTATTTGTAAGAGTGGACATATCCGGTGAATCTAGGAGTAAACCTAATTTACCTCTTTAGTGTTGGGGGGGGGGAAACAAGACGAATCCGCGCTTATATCAAAACAAATATTTTTTATCTAAAATTTCGAGGAATTTGAAACCCTTCAATAAAAAAAAAAATATTTAAAATCTAGTTTTAACTGTTTTTTTTTTTTCGAAGTAGAATGTATAATCAAAATCTCAAAATGTAATGCTCAAAAAGGTTAGCGGCAAAAGTCCGTACTACACTCGATACGTGCGTAATGTTTAATTTTCTAAAAAAAATAGCAATTTTGTATGAGTTCCCAAATATCTAGACACAGGTTTCTGAATATCTTAAGATATACTGTCACTAGTATGCCACAATTAAAGAAAAGTGGGTTATGGTCCACGAGGCATACCATTCTGCCATACTTTACAGATTTTCTCAAATATGAGAAGCATTTTAATTTTATCGGCACCCCGTTGACAACCTTGGAAAGAAGTCAAAACGCGCGTTTGTACCAGTAGTTTAAGTGAAATGTGAATGTTTATATCCAGTTTGAAAAATATGAGTTTTTGTCAGAAAATGGTTTGCATATTTTTACCTTTATCGGCGAAAAATTGCAGTAGACGAGCCGAGTTCGAATCCTGGCCAAAGTCATTGAGTTTCATTTTAAAACAAGAAGCTTGAGGAAAGGTACGAATACATTTTTCTCCCTTCATCTATGGGTTAAATAGCAAGGCAGACTTCGTTTTTGACTGATTTTATTCCCCCACCAACTATCAAAAAATAAAAAGAATATTAAATTGAAAAATAAAATTGGAGTAGACGAGCCGAGTTCGAATCACGGCCTAGGTTGTTGAGTTTCATTTTAGCACAAAAAGCCTTAGGAAAGATATGTATACATTTTTCTCGCTCCATCTATGGGTTAAATATCAAGGCAGACTTGGCTTTTGACGGAGTTCACCCCCCCCCTCCACCAACTATCAAAAAATCAAAAAATAAATACAATAACTTACCACCACACGTAGTTTCAATTTGTATTTTTAGAAGTTGGTTCTTTGGAGCTTTCAGCCATATCACGCTGAAAACAACAGTTCTCGTCTGATCACCGAAGTTAAGTAGCATTGAGGCTGGTCAGTATTTGAATGGGTGACCATTGGGTAATACCAGCTGCTGTAAGCTATGCGAACGGCCTCGTAAGCCGACTATGGATACAATCTCAATACTTATAATAAGAGAATACCTCGGCGTGTACTTGTGGTCTGTCTTGTCGCAAGACCTAACTGGAGTTGGATGAATTCCATTCAACATGTATATCAAATCTCAAAGAGGATAATTGGCAAAAAGTGTAGCGACAAAAGGTCATACGTTGTTCCAGTGATACGAGATATTCCACTTTCGAGCGTCACTTCTCTATCTATCTATCTATCTATCTCTCCCAGTCTGCATCATATCTATCTATCTATCCCGGTCTGCATCATATCTATCTATCTATCCATCCCAGTCTGCAACATATCTATCTATCTATACCGGTCTGCATCATATCTATCTATCTATCTATCCCGGTTTGCATCATATCTATCTATCTATCTATCACAGTCTGCAACATATCTATCTATCTATCTATCCTGGTTTGCATCATATCTATCTATCTATCTATCTATCTATCTATCCCAGTCTGCATCATATCTATCTATCTATCTATCTAACTATTCCAGTCTGCAACATATCTATCTATCTATCCCAGTCTGCAACATATCTATCTATCTATCCCAGACTGCAACATAGCTGTCTATCTATCCCAGTCTGCATCATATCTATCTATCTATCTGTTTTACACGTCTTTGCGTATAAAAACATACACATCTATATAATAAATGCGAATTTCAGTGTGTCTCTTAATCACACCTTTTCAAGTAAAGGGACACAAGTCTCTAACTTTCAATAGCTCATCTTCTTCTATATAATTTATGGCCATAGAGAGGAATAGGGAAAAGGACGGTCTTCATCTGTCTTAATATTAAGCTTAACTAGCCACAAACACTGACCCAACTTGCCGTTCTTACTTCATCTACTATAATACCAGAGAATCTCCGTGAAGTTCTAACTAATACCAAATATGTACAATTCATTGTCTGTGGGGAAAGGGGGGAATAAAACAAAAAAATTTAAAAATTTAACCCCAATGAATATTACAAAAATTTACAAAACTATTTAAAAAAATAAATAAATAAAAAAGTGAAACAAGCTAATAAAAAACAACAGTACATTTTATAACAAAATGACAAACAATATATTTTATAGTAGAATTACCAACAATACATTTTATAGCAAAATGACCAACAATATATTATATCGTAGAAATACCAACAATACATTTTATAGTAAAATGACTAACAATACATATAGCTAAATGACCAAGAATACATTTTATAGTAGAATTACCAACAATACATTTCATAGCAAAATGATCAACAATACATTTTCTAGCAAAATGACCAACAATATATATTATAGCAAAATGACCAATAATACATTTTATAGTAGAATTACCAACAATACATATAGCAAAATGACCAACATACATATTATAGCAAAATGACCACGAATACATTTTATAATAGAGTTATCAACGATATATTTTATAGTAAAATGACCAACAATACATTTTATAGTAGAATTACCAACGATATATTTTATAGCAAAATTACCAAAATTACATTTTATAGCAAAATAAAAATTAGTTCAACAAAAAGTATAAAAATACATTTTCATAGTAAATTTACCAACAGTACATTTTTATAATAAAATTACCAAGATTAATTTTTATAGCGAAATGACAATAAATACAAAACTAAAAATGTATAAAAATACATTTTTATAGTTAAACTGCCAAGAATACATTTTTATACAAAATTACCAACAATATAATTTTCTAGTGAAATCATCAGCAATACATTTTTAAAAATTACCAATAATGCAGTTTAAAATATATATATTTAACATAAATTATATATTTAAAAACATACCTTTACTTTGTAAGTATAAAATCATATACAAAATATCTGTAGTTGAAGGCATGAAACTGAATACAAAATATTTATATTCCGGTTTTACATAACCCATAGAAGTGTTGATATGCCGGTAAATAACATCTCCCACCCATATTTTCTTACACTTTAAAAAATACAAAAGAACGTTAGGAAGACTTGTGTAAAAATTGAAACTAATTTTACGAATAGGTAGGTTTTAATTTATGCTTCAGTAATAGGTAAATTTTAATGTGTAAATATCTGTTGAAACTGTTAAATGTAGCCGTCTCTTCTACTCCAATAGCTTCATATATCGAACCTCTCGCCTGAGGAACACCCTTCCTTATTCCAGTTTCCCTGACAACTATAATCTCCAAATATTCAAATGTAATGTCAATCGACATCTCCAGTTGCCTTGATCTATCCAATATCCTTCTCCTCATCCTTTCCTCTATCACTCCTATCTGCTCTCGCTCCAAATCTTCTGTAACCCCTTGCCTTGATCTATCCACTATCCTTCTCCACATCCTTTCCTCTTTCACTCCTATCTGCTCTCGCTCAAATCCTCTGTAACCCCTTGCCTTGATCTATCCACTATCCTTCTCCACAACCTTTCCTCCATCACTCCTATCTGCTCTCGCTCCAAATCTTCTGTAACCCCTTGCCTTGATCTATCCACTATCCTTCTACACATCCTTTCCTCTATCACTCCTATCTGCTCTCGCTCTAAATCATCTGTAACCCCTTACCTTGATCTATCCACTATCCTTCTACACATCCTTTCCTCTATCACTCCTATCTGCTCTCGCTCCAAATCTTCTGTAACCCCTTGCCTTGATCTATCCACTATCCTTCTCCACATCCTTTCCTCTAACACTCCTATCTGCTCTCGCTCCAAATCTTCTGTAACCCCTTGCCTTGATCTATCCACTATCCTTCTCCTCATCCTTTCCTCAAACAATCCTATCTGCTCTCGCTCCAAATCCTCTGTAACCCCTTGCCTCGATCTATCCACTATCCTTCTCCACATGCTTTCCTCTTTCACTTCTATCTGCTCTCGCTCCAAATTTTATGTAACCCCTTGCCTCGATCTATCCACTATCCTTCTCCACATGCTTTCCTCTTTCACTCCTATCTGCTCTCGCTCCAAATTTTATGTAACCCCTTGCCTCGATCTATCCACTATCCTTCTCCACATGCTTTCCTCTTTCACTCCTATCTGCTCTCGCTCCAAATTTTATGTAACCCCTTGCGTGCCAGTGGCTTCCCGCCTTGCTTTGGGTGAAAAGCTTAAAAAAAATGGGTAAATGTTTATGCTGCACCCACGTAAATTGCTCCATGTAATACGACGTTCTTATTTCTAGCATAATTAATGAATAACGTCGCATGGCTAGTATCGTCTAGGACCCGTCAAGCCCGGGTAATAGTAGTAATATATAGATTCTGCAAAATGATGCTGTTTTAGTTGTCAATTTTTCCATTGCTTTACGGCTGAATTCATTTCCTCAAGAAGCTGCTAAGCGTGAAACGTAGTAGTAATCTTTAGTGTACAAATCACAGAGATATTTTTTTTGCTTACAGATCGACAGCGAAACTGGGGTGGGAGCGGATTGGTCGATTATGTATTCTGTACCAAAGCAAGCTATTGGCTTTATTTCAGTGTTGAAGCAGTTTAGAAGAGCGTTTCTTTTATAAACTATTTACATTATTCGGAATATTGTCCTCATCTTTGTTGCAATAATTATCGCAACGTTTCGGCCGTTGTACGCTCCGGCCTTCTTCGGGTGATTGGAATGTCGAACTGAACACTTCATTAAGAACACATGGCACGGTGGATAAAGGCGCTGGTTAGATCCAGTGACAGATTCCAAAGAGTTGTGAGTTCAATACCTGGTTAAGACAGTGGAGAACTTGGAGAGGTGAATTAACAGGAGATAACTGATAACTGACATTCATTAGACATGGCACGTGGAACTAGAACAATCTATCCCAGCGCGCGAAATAACACGTTCATTTCGACATTCCAACCATTTGAAGAGGGCCGGAGCGTTCAATGGCCGAAACGTTGTAATAAATATGGCGACAAAGATGAGGATAATAGTCCGAATAATGTAAATAGTGTACATAATTCCTCATCTCAGAAATATAGACAGATACTGAAAGGCCGAAACGTAGTGATAAATATGGCGACAAAGATGAGGACAATAGTCTGAATAATATAAATAGTGTACATAATACCTCATCTCAGAAATATAGACTGATACTGAAAGGCCGAAACGTTGTGATAAATATGGCGACAAAGATGAGGACAATAGTCCGAATAATGTAAATAGTGTACATAATACCTCATCTCATAAATATAGACAGATACTGAAAGGCCGAAACGTTGTGATAAATATGGCGACAAAGATGAGGACAATAGTCCGAATAATGTAAATAGT
Organism: Acanthosepion esculentum; assembly: GCA_964036315.1. Classification (NCBI taxonomy): domain Eukaryota; kingdom Metazoa; phylum Mollusca; class Cephalopoda; order Sepiida; family Sepiidae; genus Acanthosepion; species Acanthosepion esculentum. Next base: position 74,018,114 of record OZ038507.1, read on the forward strand.
GTACATAATACCTCATCTCAGAAATATAGACAGATACTGAAAGGCCGAAACGTAGTGATAAATATGGCGACAAAGATGAGGACAATAGTCCGAATAATATAAATAGTGTACATAATACCTCATCTCAGAAATATAGACTGATACTGAAAGGCCGAAACGTTGTGATAAATATGGCGACAAAGATGAGGACAATAGTCCGAATAATGTAAATAGTTTACATAATACCTCATCTCAGAAATATAGACAGATACTGAAAGGCCGAAACGTTGTAATAAATATAGCGACAAAGATGAGGACAATAGTCCGAATAATGTAAATAGTGTACATAATACCTCATCTCAGAAATATAGACAGATACTGAGAGGCCGAAACGTTGTAATAAATATAGCGACAAAGATGAGGACAATAGTCCGAATAATGTAAATAGTGTACATAATTCCTCATCTCAGAAATATAGACAGATACGTTTCTTTTATAAGAAGAATAGCCATTATTTTTTGTCACTTACTATATTTGATTAATCTGGCGCTGCAACAGAATAAGTGTGCTCGAATGTGAAACGAATATCAGTGTAATTGTGATCACGTCTGTATATATCCTATAATGCAGGGCAGCACAAATATAAACCCGATTTTCCGGTATATACACTATATAGCCATACCGGATTATTCGTATCACCGGACAAACAGAAGTAATGTAATAACGATTGAATAGCACCCCTCTGACCCCGGATTTTTTTGGGTGGTGAATAGCGGCTCGAATTGAGAAATTGTCAATCCCAGTTCGAATTCCAGTCGGGTTTGTTACATTCACTTCCGCGCAAATACCATTGAATCTCCAGCTGTGTTGGCCAAACTCTCTGTAGAGAGAATCTCCGGACGAGTCTATGTCGAAGATCAGAGTCTCGTTTCGGGAAACAGTAATCCGACCCCGTTTTATACCTCGTCTACGGGGATTTTTGGCCGAGCCTACGGGCTCAGTACCCCACATTAAATTAGGCCTTGTGCCACATCTAACCGGCTGGGGCAGTTGGTAGATATCCTGCAGTTGGAGATTCATTGTGAAATTCACTTCTAGCAGTTGACTACTTCTACGCACCGCTGGGGAATCTTATATGTGTTGTTCTTGTCCTAAGTATTATTGTTCATTACCAACCTTCGTTTGATTATTATATTCAGTAACTTTCCCTGGGTTACAACAGATAAAGAGGGCCTCGAGCATATATGGGTTTAATATAAATATAGGATTTGTCACTGATGTTATCATCAGCACCACAACTCCAGAGTTTTGGAGAGAATGTTCAGTAATTCGTTGTTGATTTTCTCATTTATTATTTTTATATTAAATTAAAAATAATTTATGCTAAAACATAATTATAATTTATATTTTTTATGTATTATTTTTTTCGTATATTTAATATATTTAATTACCTTTAATTTTTCAAAATTATTTATTATTATTTTTGTGACTGTTATTATTATTAGTAGTAGTATTTATATTAGTAGTATTTATATTAGTAGTATTTATATTAGTAGTATTTATATTAGTAGTATTTATATTAGTAGTATTTAATATTACATATAAAATATTAGCAAATAAATTATAAATTATAAAAAGACGTATCTTTTTAAAATTTATTACATTAGGTGTATTTAGCCTCTCGAAATCTATACAGTTATTTAATTGATTTATATATATATATATATATATATATATATATATATATATATATATATATATCATTTATGTGGTGCGGGTTCAATTTATATTACGCGAATCATTCATACGAAAAGCAGATAATGAAGTTAATGATATGGCAAGAATCACACTCGCAAACAAATTTTTAATAATAAAATAAATTAACCTCGAATCCGTTAATGAATGGTATGATCCTTGTTTATAAATTCCGGTTTTATCAGGTCTTTTTTTACTACTAGCTTTCAATTGTTTTATACGATCATCCTCAGGTAGGGAAATAGTTAAGTTTTTTACATCTAGGTAATAGCAGGGCATCGAAAGATAAAGTGTAATCCGAAAGAAGTTTTTTTAGAAATGTGATATTGTTAACTGTAAGAATACTTTTGGGGCGTGCAGTCACAACGCTGAGGTTGAATGTTTTTAAATTTTAAAATTGTGCGTTCTTGTACTAATATAGTAATATGAGAATTCTTTTGTAGAGGTAGTTTTTTTTAGTAAAGATGGCATGAACTAAATTGTTCAATAAATAGAGTAATGTCAGAGTTATTATCAGGAATTCATTATCTGCTTTTCGTATGAACGATTCGTGTAATATATATATATATATATATATATATATATATATATATATATATATATATATATATATATATATAAATATATATATATGTATATATATATATATATATTCTTTTTCCTATATATATATTTTTTATTATATATATTTTTTTCTTTTTCCCTCAGTAATTTTATAATTTTAAACTTAATATAGATGTAATTTTAATTTTTAAAATGGGTAATTTTTAATTTCAAATTTTATCGTATAATTTAATATTTATTAGTTAGAATAAGTTCTGTTTTAGTCTAACCCCAACATTTAAGCATTAAATAATTATTATAACCTTAGTTCGTTGTCAAGTTTTTTGAATTCTCATATACTTATATTTTGATTGGTCATTCCAGCTTATGTCACAGCGCTTCCCCTTAGCGAGGGGTGTTTGATTGATTTGAACGTTTTAAAACCCTTTATTCTACATTCAACATCATCACTTGATAAGACACCAGAAGTGTTGAAACAAAATAGCTATTTTTGCAGGGATTTTATAACATATTTATGTTATAATTTTCGAATAAATAATTATACATACATACATACATACATGCATATATATATATATATATATATATATATATATATATATATATATATATATATATATATATATATATATATATATATGCATATTTCATTAAAAACGACTGACAAGGTGCTTTTATTTAGTTTTTTATATAATTTCTAGTGCGATCTAATAAGGTTTTTCTTTTCAGATGATAAATTATATAAAAACTGGCCGAATGTTCTTTTTATCCGAGCGCTTTCGGCTAAACATTTAGGCATTTTCAAGGATTATATTTCAACTGTTAGAATTAGAAATAGTTTGTTATATATATGTTTTATAAAATGTTTCATTTTTTTGTTTCAAAACACGGTCAAGATATTATGTCCATGTTCAAAGTTAATATTATTAAGTGTTGGTTTGTTTGTTTTTATTAATAAGGCTTATTATTTTTAGCCTTTTCTGCATGTGGATGATGCTATTATATTAGTGTTGTCGACAAGTATATATATGTTTATGTTTAATCCGGCTTAACAAAATGGATGCTGACTAACATTTTCCGAGAATTTTTTTTTTCTTTTTGCAATTTGTTCTGAGATTTGAAACTAATCATTAGTAATTTCTGTCTAGATACTCAACATGTAAATAATAGTTATTTATAATTTTTCTTCTAAGCATAGTCTGAAAGTATTGATATAATATTGCAAGTAGGTACATTTTTTATTAATTTCTATTTAATTTTGGTGGAGGTGATTATGTGAGTCATATTATGAACAATGCTTTTTTCTTACAAAAACCTATTTAGGATTATAATATAATGCTTTTTATACTTTATAATTATTACTTTTATTTTAATATTTCTTCTAACCGTAGCTTTATACAATATATTATTGTGTAGGCATTTATTTTCCAGGGAGCATTTTGTTTTACTTCTGCAATTCGAAAAAATAGTATTAATTTTAAAACTCTAGATATCGTAAATACTATTACTACTTTCATTAGCGAAACTTAATATTGAATTTGCTAATTAATTTTGATGTTTATTTGTTATTTTCCATGTGTACGCACACAAAAACGGGCGAACGCGTCTGGGCGATTTTTTTAAAAACTGATTCAGTTATTCTTATCAAGTTACAAAATGATAGTTGTCCCGAAAAGACATCATTCTTCGTTCTTTGTCCCGCTTTTAGTTCGTTTTGTATCAACGCCGATGTCCAGGATTCTATCCCTGGGCAAACGTTTTTCTTCATCTTCTTGATGACGCCAGATCTCAACTTGGTATCTGTGCTGATGGCACAACTATTTACTCCTGTCTTGTTAGTAAGTCCGACCAGTTTGATAAGGTCAAATTAGCAACTGATCTAAAAAAAAATAAAATAAAATAAATAAAATAAAATAAAAATGACCTACAATTTACGGTTTTATTTTACCACCTCCAAAACGAAACTGCTCTCTATTGATCAACTGAGAGACGATTTTGTGTCTCTCATCACTATGGCTGATGCTAACCTGCAGAAAAGTAAATCGCTGTTACTCTTCGAGTTAACTTTTTCGACTGACATCAAGTAGAAATATGATATTGAATCAATTTCTGGATTCACTGTATCATGCTGGACAGTTTTTCTCTTTAGAATCTATCTTTACTTTTATTATTTACTTTATTTGGACTGTTATCCTCATCTTCATTATCATATTCGAAACGTTTCCGTCGTTGTTCGGTCCAGCCTTCTTCAGGTGATTGGAATTTCGAACCGGACCCCTTTATTTCGTCCACCTCGTATTGAACGCACAACACTTTGGGTCTAGTCACAGGATCTAACCAACGTCTTTATCCACTGAGCAAAGTAATCATAATTCCTCATCTCAGAAATATAGACAGAATCTATTTTACATGGGTTATAAGTCTACAATTCGTCTATACTTTGAATATTGCTGTCACACCTGGACCGGTGGTGCTGCTGCTCTATAGATAGCGATTCTCGACAACATCCAAAGAAGAATTTGCAGTATTATTCATCCTGACATGGCATCTCGGCACCAGTCACATTCACATTGCCGTAACGTAGCTCCCTATAAATACTTTCATGGTAATTGTTGTGGTAGGATCCACCTAATCTGCATAGGTGACTACCAACTATATAAATAGTGGTTGGTACCGGAAGACGAGGAGAGGAATCACGAGATCCAACTAGAGACTCTGATCGACTGCGACTAGTCAACACATTCTCCAGGAACGTCTTCCCAGAAATATACAGAAATACTATATGTACTTATTGTGTACACTTTCTTGTTATAATACATTCTTGTTCTAAGTACATTTTGTGTTGCATTATTATTCCAGGCATTAGGCGAGTTTCAACATTGAGTCAAGACTCAACAGTAATTGTCCTGATGAACTTTACTAGCTAGCTAAATTATATTTAAGACAGAAAAAGACCGTCCTTTCTCCAACTCCCCGTCCTTCGACCTTGTGCCACATTTCTGTAATTTATACAGAATTAATGTCACTTTATTCTATGGTATCTAGACTTTATAAATTTAAGTGCAGTAATATTATTTTATTTAATTTTTGAAATTCATTTATTTTTTAATTGATTTTTAGGTTTTCTCTATCTTTTACTTTTCTTGTTTCTCTTTTTCATTTTTATTTTCATTTACCCGCCTTTTTCTTTTATTGTTTGTTCTTTGCCGCCCCATGTATCTTTTTTCTATTTTCCTTCATTTGCTTTTCCATTTCTTCTTCTTATTTTTGTTTTCTTTTATTCGATTGTTTTTTTCATTTTTTTAACTTCTTTATTCTTTGCCAAAAGTTTCTTCCTATTTGCTTGGATCTTTTTTCTTTTTATATTTGTCTTCATTTTCTATCTTTTTAGTCATAACATGCATTTTCATTTTCATTCATCCATCTTTTCGTTCATCTTCGTTGATTTTTCTTTCTTTCACTTCAATTATTTTATATTGTCTCTCTGTATTTCTTCGCCTCTATTTTATTTTAATTTTATTTTTTACTACTTTTTATTATTTTCATTATTATTTATCATTTATTATTTTATTATATTTATTTTATTTCATTTTATACCTCTTCTATTTTCTATATGTATTCCTATTTTATTTTTATTTTATTTTTATTATTTTATTATTTTCAGTATATATTTATTATATTTTATTTTTATTTTATAATATTTATTTAATTTTATTTTATATTATTTTATTCTTCTTCTATTTTTCTCTCTGTATTCCTTCCTATCTCTTTAATTTTATTTCTTATTATTTTTCATTATTTTTTATTATTTTCATTATATTTTTATTATTTTTTTTATTTTATTATATTTATTTTATTTTATTTTATTCCCCTTCTATTTTTCTCTCTCTATTCCTTCCTCTCTATTTTATTTTATTTTTTATTATTTTTAATTATTTTTGATTATTTTACTATTTTCATTATATTTTTATTATTTTATTATATTTATTTTATTATATTTATTTTATTTTATTTTATTCATCTTTGATTTTTCTCTCTGCATTCCTTCCTCTCTATTTTATTTTATTTTTTATTATCTTTCATTATTTTTTATTATTTCATTATTTTCATTATATTTTTATTATTTCATTATATTTATTTTATTATATTTATTTTATTTTATTTTATTCCTCTTCTCTTATTCTCTCTGTATTCCTTCCTCTTATTCATTTTGCTTCCATTTATTTCTCTCTAACTTAAGGCGAGGATCCCTCATTTCTCTTAATAATAATCCAACCGCTCCAAATTCGAACGCATATTACGTAACACCATTAGAAATCTTCATATAAATTCATAACATATAATAAAAAGCAGAATGGGCAATTCTATCGATAAACAGTGAATCAATAGTACCTTACAGGGGGAAAAAATTCATTTTTTTTTATTTATACTTCTTTTCAAAATCTTCGTAATAAATTAGCCCCGAACCAATTGAGAGTGTAAGAGAGCTCAAAGAAGTGATAAATTCTCTAATTCGTTTTGTCAGGACGTAGCTATTTCCTGTGCGATTTTAAATATCTTTCAAGCATTCCGAATTAATATAATTGCTTAATTAAAATGTATTTTACAGCATTTAAATCTTTTCGCTTTAGTAATATTTTGCATCACGAATAAAGAACTGAAATCGTTTGTTTGTATTCAAATCACGAAAAATATCAGAAATGTGTTTGAAAACTCGAGTCTGCTATCTATCTATCTATCTATCTATCTATCTATCTATATATCTATCTATCTATCTATCTATCCTCGTCTATTCATTATCTATCTATCTATCTATCTATCTATCTATCTATCTATCTATCTATCTATCTATCTATCTATTATCAACTCTTCATTATCTATCTATCTATCTATCTATCTATCTATCCTCGTCTCTTCAGTATCTATCTATCTATCTATCTATCTATCCTCGTCTCTTCAGTATATATCTATCTATCTATCTATCTATCTATCTATCTATCTATCTATCTATCTATCTAATTATCAATCTATCTATCTATCATCAACTCTTCATTATCTATCTATCTCTCTATCTATCTATATATCTATCTATCTATCATCAACTCTTTATTATCTATCTATCTATCTATCTATCTATCTATCTATCTATCGATCGATCGATCGATCTATCTATCTATCTTTTTGAATATTTAGCTCTGTTAATATTGATCTTATATTTATTGAAACAGATTCTAGATTAATCTCGCTGTTTAAAAATAAGGATATCTCATCAAACACACGTACCCACTAAATATAACTTTTATATTAATAAGAAATAAAATCCATTGTTTACGTTATATATATATATATATATATATATACACACAAATACATATATATATATACACACACATACATATATATATATATATATATATATATATATATATATATATATATATATATATATACATATATTAAAATCTATGACAAACAGGAACGTTTTTTGTTTAACGAGTTCCGTCTTCAGGACGTCATTGGACTAAATTATTTTTACGTTGATGCGATAACACAGGTGTATGAAAGACAAGTCGACGTTGAAATTTTAAATTTAAATTTTAAAATATAATATGTGTTTTGGTATATAGTCTTGTCGACTTTATTTATTTTTCCATCACTTTTGTTATTAAATATCCCCGTATTGTGAAGAAATGGGGAGCGTTTTCAGGACCTGGACGTAAATATACTCTGGATGATATTGCGATTAAATCACTTTCTAAACATTTTTTCTTAGCAAATTGTTTTGCCTTTTTTAATCAGGAAAGCATTTTTTTTAATCAAAACATTTGGCCAGACTAATGTGTTTAATGTGTTGTTTTGCAAAATATCCCCTTTATATTCATATAATGTTTTATTTAAATTCCTTGAGAAATTGCAGAAATTATTATATTAAATTGCTGGTGAAAATAAAGACGAAAAAATTGTCTAACATTTGTATATTTTTTTATTAAGTTGGTCCTACGCTTTCGGCTCACATGAGCCATCTTCAGAATGGTTAAACTGATATGAAACAAAGATATCCATCACCAAAAATAATATTTTGTTTTTTTGACAGAGAAAATTGCTATGTGACGATAACGGCCGCAGAATAGCAGACGCAGATCGTAAGTTCAAGATGCAATTCTATGACGTCATACAACGCGATAGACCGAAGTATTACAAGAGAACCAATGTCTAGATGCAATGTAATATATTGTGACTAGTTTCATATGTAAGCTTGTTGCGTCAAAATAACAAATATTTTATTTTTGATGATGGATATCTTTGTTTCATGTCTGTATAACCATTCTAAAGATGGCTCATGTGAGCCGAAAGCGTTGGACAAACTTAATAAAAAAATATCCAAATGTTGGCCAATTATTTTATTTATTTTCATCCGAAATTAAAGCAAACATGCGAACATTAAACCGGCCCATGATCAGACGTTATATTTAATAATAAATGCTTAAATAATGATCTGCTGCCCCAATGCACTAAGTAAAGTATATATATATATATATATATATATATATATATATATATATATATATATATATATATATATATATATATATCTATATATATATATATATATATATATAGTCATACACACACAGATATATATATATATATATATATATATATCGATATCTCAGTTCATTCATATCTATCTATCTATCTCACAAATACATATCTGTTCATATCTATCTCTCGCTGTTTCTATCTATCTATCTATCTATCTATCTATCTATCTATCTATCTATCATCAACTCTTCAATATCTATCTATCTATCTATCTATCTATCTATCATCAACTCTTCAATATCTATCTATCTATCTATCTATCTATCTATCTATCTATCTATCTATTTGAATATTTATCTCTGCTAATATAGGTCTTATATTTATTGAAACAGATTCTGGATTAATTTCTGTGTTTAAAAATAAGCATATCTCCTCAAACACATGAAAACACAAAATATAACTTTTACATTAATAAGAAATAAAATCCATTGTTTACGTTATATATATATTTATATATATATATATATATATATATATATATATATATATATATATATATATATATATATATATATATATATATATATATATATATACATGATCATGATCCAATATAATACACATTCATTGTTTGTTATATTTAATAATATATATTAAATAAGGATCTGCTCCTACAATACACTAAGTATACACGCACACACACACACACGCACACACGCACACACACACATATATATATTCATATATATACATATATATATACACACACATTCACACATATACACACACATATATCTATATCTATATCCATATATATCAGCAGCTCATTCAAATCCATCTATCTATCTATCTATCTATCTATTTGAATATTTATCTCTGGTAATATTGGCCTTATATTTATTGAAACAGATTCTGGATTCATTTCTCTGTTTAAAAATAAGGATATCTCCTCAAACACATGCAAACACTAATTATAACTTTGACATTAATACGAAATAAAATCCATTATTTACATTATATACATATATATGTATATATATGACTATATATATGTATATATATATATGACTATATATATATATATATATATATATATATATAAACACACATAAACATACATATATATTACACACACAAACACACACACACATATATATAAATGTATACACACACATACACAAACACACACACACACATATATATATACATATATATATATATATATATATATATATATATATATATATATATATATATATATATATATATATATATATATATATATATATATATATATATATATATATATATATATAAGGAAAATATGACAAAGTGAAAAACGTGTTTCATCCTTTAGTATGTAAAGTGATGTTTACCATGATTTTGCTTCTTATGTGAAC
>OZ038507.1:74033354-74093354 GCA_964036315.1 Acanthosepion esculentum
CTCATCCACCTAAAATAGCTTAGAAAATAGAAGAGGTAGAAATATTAACATTGTCACACATTGTTTTTTTTTTCTTTTCTTTTCTAAAATCGCGTTTTTTTTTTTAACTCTAGCATTAGTGTAAGTATTAATAATATTCATAGAGTTACAACCTTTTTCCCAGATCCATGATAGCATCAATTAAATGAATTTTTAAGGTCTTAATGAAAACAGTCTTTTATCAGATCCTATAGACTGCCGCTACATATTTACGAACAAAGAGCTTTAACAAACTCCAAATTACTTGAACACTTACAATAACAGCGACAACAATGTGTATCACATCTATTAGGTTGGTGCAAAAATAATGTCGTTTTCTCACATATGTTACTTATGTAAATAACGACATTATTTTTGCACCAGCCTAATATTTGGACGACAAAACTAATGATATTATTACGCTGTTAATTCCCGACCTTATCAAAAATAAAACCGTCCTGAGTATGACGATAAACTACATCCGCGTCCTGGGTAAGACGTTAAACTACGTCCAACAGCAAGGCCTGTGATCAGGAGGATTTGAGGTGCGTGGAACCACCTCTTAATTGCTGGTGTTCCCAGGTCCACCCTGACCCGGGGTAGTAGCACTTGTTAGGGTACCAGCTATGGGCAAATAGTTAACCCCGAAACTGAGGTAAAAAGCATTATAAAAGTGTAAAAATGGGTTTTAATACCAGAGATATTTTGTAAAAGAATTGTTACCAGAACTAAATTTTTGAAGAAAAAAAAAAAAACTATTACGAGTCACATATGTTTTAAAATAATATTACCAGCTATACATTTTTGAGGAAAAATATTACCAGAAATAGATTTTTGACAAAACAAAATATTACCAGGAAAAAAAAGTTGTCGGCATTAAATAACCCATTGAGGTTGATATGCCGTAAAATACAACAAACCAAACCAAACCAAAAATCAAAGCGCAGACGAAGAGCTTTACCAAATAACAATCTCCATTGAAGTAACTGTGCTAGTAGTAATTTTGTCCAGCATTGCAAGATACTACAAAACGAAAACATTAACTTAAGAACTCAAGTCATGTTCTTAAACAGCCACGTCAGATATAGACTCTCATGTTGATGTCATGCTTGACATCCAATCCATTCAGAAATGTCTAAACTGTCATAAGCATAAAAGCGTTTTCTCAGATCAATGATTAAAAATGGCTTCAAACGAATAAACCTTATAAATCTTAAAGAAGACGATGCTTTTTCAGACCGTATCGAATGGCGTCCTAAAGTTACAAATAGCTTTACCAAATAAAAGCAACGCATCGCTTGAGAACTTCCAACGGTAGCAAAAACAGAAATTAGTTCGCTCAAAAAATTTGATTCGCACACAAAATTTGTTCGTGACTAGAAGAAAACAAAAATATTACAAAGCAAGATGTTAAATTTCCACGCTCCGAAAAGCATCAGAATTGAAAACCTCTGTTAATATTAGAAAGAGCTATAACATTTACTGGCCTTGAGGAGTCTAATTTCTTAAAAATAAAAAAATAATGTATTTTAAGAAAATATGTTATAAATTTCTGCCTTCTTTAACGCTAATTTTCGCTCAAGGAATGGCGGATGTTTTTTGTATGGAATGGGAGTTATTTTATAATTATTAGTATCATCCCTCCAGGAAGTAAGCGATCATGATCCTCCATAGCTTCCTTTAATATGTAATTTAACCTTTCTTAAAAATGTTCTTAGAAAAGATGTTATAAATTTCTGCCGACTGTAACACTACTTTTCACTAAAGGAATGCCGAATGTTTTTTTTACGGAAAAGGAGTTATTTTATAATTATTAGTGTCATCCCTCCAGGACGTAAGCGATCATGATCCTCCATAGCTTCCTTTAATATGTAATTTAACCTTTTTTTAAAATGTTCTTAGAAAAGATGTTATAAATTTCTGCCGACTGTAACACTATTTTTCACTAAAGGAATGCCGAATGTTTTCTGTACGGAAAAGGAGTTATTTTATAATTATTAGTGTCATCCCTCCAGGACGTAAGCGATCATGATCCTCCATAGCTTCCTTTAATATGTAATTTAACCTTTCTTAAAAATGTTCTAAGAAAAGATGTTATAAATTTTTGCCGACTGTAACATATTTTTTTCTAAAGGAATGCCGAATGTTGTTTGTACGGAAATGGAGATATTTTATAATTACTATTAACAACTCTTCAGGATGTAAACGATCATAACTCTCCACAGTTTCCTTTCTTAAAATTGTTTTGACTCTCAATAGCTTCCTTTCTTAAAAAAAATGTTTTGACTTTCCACAGCTTCCTTTCTTAAAAATGTTTTAACGCACCATAGCTTCCTTTCTTAAAATTGTTATGATTCTCCACAGCTTCCTTTCTTGAAAATGTTTTAAGAAAAGATTTAATAAATTTCAGTAACACTAATTTTCGCAAAAGGAATGCCGAACGTTTCCTGTATTAAAACGGATAATTCTATAATTACTATTAGGATATAAACGATCATGGTTCTCCTTGATTTCTAATTTAATTTTTACTGCTGTAATGTTTTTGTGTGTACTTTTATTTTCACAGAAGCAAAAAACAAAAAAACAAAAAAAAAACAAACAAACAAACAAAAAAACGTTGCTTTTTTGTTAGAATTTCTTTGTCCAAAAATATGTTACCCGTCTCCCACCTGACAAAAAGATAGGCAGACAAACGTGCCCGGGGATTATTGACAGACAGACAGACAGACTAAAGAAATAAACTGACGGAATAAAATCCTGGAATGAAAGTTTCGATAAATACAAAACAAACGCGACATTACAAAGCGACACAATCATGCAACGGTGACATCCAACACTCAATAAAAGGTGTCAATATCCACGACAGAGTAAGAGGTCAAAGGTTGACCAAACGCTTGAACCGATTTCTAACCTTTGTAACATGATCAAAATGTCTCTTTTTACGCGTTACGTCGCTCCAGAGGCTTCGGTATTTCAAAGTCGTCAAGACTGTTTCAGAAGGAAATAAAATTCGCAACCTCCTCCCCACCACAACACCACCATACTTTTCTCCGGTATTTTTTTTCTCGTCTTGATATTATATATAAGAATAATCGCGATCACGAGTCACGTAATCCATTAAGGTCGTAGGGGCGCCACCACTTACTGCAGCCGTAGTAGTCATGGCCTGTCTTGGGCAAGACCGTTTGACGGAGCCCAACCATTTTCAAGCTGGTTGGGATTCAGGTTTATCTTTCTCTTAGACAGGTTGCCAACCAAGTCTATATAAACTCACGTCTGGGAGAAGAGACGGATGTATACCTTTTCCAAGTAAAGTAAGTAAGTAAATATATATATATATATATATATATATATATATATATATATATATATATATATATATATATATATATAATGCAAGACTCTTCGGTAAATCGAATTGAGTTCTCTCAGTCACTGTGTGTTTATCTAAAAATAAATACGCTTAAATTCACCTTCTTCTCTCCCGTGCGCCAACGGCTTCAGGGTAAAATTTCCGACTGACGCGAATTCAGCCGGTTTTCGATTTTAGCCAGAGGCAACCGGACGTCTAACCACACTGATGAGCTGTGATACAGCGAAACAGTCTATCTGTAGATGACAATATATTTATATATATATATATATATATATTTATATATATATATATATATATGTGTGTGTGTGTGTGTGTGTGTGTGTGTGTGTGTGTGTGTGTGTGTGTATCTATATTATATATATATATATATTGTCATCCACAGACAGACTGATTCGTTGTATCACCAGTGTGGCTAGATGTTCAGTTGCCTCTAGCTAGGATCGAAACCCGACTGAATTAGCGTCCGGTGAATTTAAACGTATTTATTTTTAGATAAACACACTGTGACTGAGAGAACTCGATTCGATTTACCGAAGAGTCTTGCATTATAAGACGTAATAATCACTGTTTACAAACCCACACTTCCTTCCCACAGAGCTCAACAGAAATAAATTTTTCCGGAGCATATATATATATAACAACTCTGAATTCAAAACATGCGGAAGGTTGTTTGGGAACCTTGTCGCACGTAGTGCCCCAGGTCATTGTATTCAGCCTCTCAAAAATGTTGTTGGTTCTGTAGAAAGCCTTCACCACTATAATCAAATCATAGGCGATGTTGTCTGGCTGTAGGGTTCCTAGGAAATGAGCTGTTTGACCCTCATACGTCGAGTACGACGAGAGAGAGTCCACCATATATATACATATATTCGGAGGACGAATATTATCTATGAAAATTTCTCGGACATTCAGGCTGGTAAATGTTGTTTAATACTGTTTATTATAAACAGAGCATTTACTTAAATACTTGTATCTATAAAAAGAATGTTAAACATAAAAATGTATTTGAAATAATTGTCGGACTTTGTCCATTTCATAATGTGTGACGTCATTTGTTTACAGTTGATACACCATGAGCAGTCCTGAATGTACGTGAAAGATTCATGGAAGATTGAAGTTTATAAGCAGTAAATTAGACCTTGCCAACCGAACGATCCTATGTGGCCGAATCGGTAAAAAGGCACGTCAGGCTGTATGACGGTTCCATACAGTTTCGATTCCTGTCGGAGAACGAATATTTTCTATGAAAATTTCTCGGACATTCAGGCCGGTAAATGTTGTTTAATACTGTTTATTATAAAACAGAGCATTTGCTTAAATATTTGTATCTATAAAAAGAATGTTAAACATAAAAATGTCTTAAAATAATTGTCGGACTGTGTCCATTTCATAATGTATATATATATATATATATATATATATATATATATATATATATATATCCAAGGTCATCTACAGTAAATTTGTGCCCTGGCCCTTTCAACATTTCATTGTTCCTGGCAGATCATTCAATGTGGAATACCAACTTAGAAAAGTGATGGAAACCAAAAGAAAAAGACCGTAAATGAATTCGGCTCGATAAAAAATTTTTAAAAATTCTAAAATTTACCCAGCATTCCTCTGTCGTGCGCATGTGTAGATCTACCAACATAACAATTTTCGTCCCGAAGGGCGAAACGGCTCACAAGTAAACTTTTTGCAGTTTGACATACAATTTACACAATACTGGTAACGATATATAAAATATTTATCGTTATTTCATATATATATATATATATATATATATATATATATATATATATATATATATATATATATATATATATATATATATATATATATATATATATATAGTTAAATTCCCATATCAATTCTGTGGACAAGACAGATTGGTATAAAATGACAATTGGAAAAATTTTGCCGACGCGTTTCGTCTTCCGACTTTTACAAGGCAAAAATGAAATCGAAATATCTCTGTTGTTACAGTTTTTAAATTGGGATTTTTACTGTAAGTATAACAACAGAGATATTTCGATTTCATTTTTGCCTTGAAGTCGGAAGACGAAACGCGTCGGTAAAATTTAAGATTTTTCCATATATATATATATATATATATATATATATATATATACCGGGTATATCAGCAAAATTGCCCAATTGTTAAATTAAGATTTGATTCGTTGTAGCTTAGAAATGATTAAATATATCTTACCGGAATTCTCCGAGGTTTTTATATTATTTCTGAACTCTATTTTGAACAATAAAAATGTATTTAGCGCAAAGTTAAAATGATGATTCCTCTTATTGTTGTGACCTCCTGATCCAGATTTCCTCTTTACTGTCCCCTTTTTCAAAATCTTATTCCCCGGTCTCTTGATGGTTCTTGAATGGACATTGAAGATGGATGCCAGAGTATGAATGTTCGTACCATTAATGAAGGGCTGAATGATCATTTTCCTCTCACCATTGCTCTGTTGCGAAGAAATAGTGAGTCTGACGTAAAATGATTATAACCTGTTGACTTTCTAGCTGAATAACCTAGATGGTTTTTCCGTGTATCTTACGACAAATGGTGTCAAGATGGCTAAGCGTCATATCTGAAAACCTGAGAAAAAAAAAGAAACTCAATTAGTTTAGTGTTTTTAAGCTATTAAACATTTTGTGGGATGGACAATTATCCTATGTTGTTTGACGATTTGGACATTTTTGGTGTTACACTTATATATATATATATATATATATATATATATATATATATATATATATATATATATATATATATATATATATAGTTGTATTGATGTGAGTTTTTGACCCTGGGTTTCACGTTATTTGCGATCGTCAGGCGATCGTCAGACAAAATGATTAATTTTTTTAAAAATTTGGATTTATATATGGTAGCGTATATCGGTGTTTTATGGTAGTGGGAGGAAAAATTGCCATCAGGACGCCAATTATACTTACGCAACGTATATATATATATATGTATATATAAATATAAAAGTGGACATGGAAGTCAGCACTTAGAGGCGACAGTCTGTTTCATGCTAGTGCAATCGTCAGGCGACCTGATGATTGCACTAGCATGAAACAGGTCGCCTGACGATTGCACTAGCATGAAACAGACTGTCGCCTCTAAGTGCTGACTTCCATGTCCACTTTTATATTTACACACGCTCTATCTCTGATATTGAGCACTTTATCCCATAAATATAGCACACTTTAAGACTATATTTCTTCATATATGTATATATATATATATAGTTAGTTTACTAAAAACTAAGTAATCCGTATGGGTAGACCCATGTATATATATATATATATATGTTGCGTTTCAGACTCAATGAATTACTTAATTATAATTATCAAATCCTCCTAACAATTTATATCATATGTATATCATTGATTGATCCAACTTCTAATGCTTCAGTTTGAGCGGCTTGGTGATAGTAGTCGTGGCTACTGCGGGCACAGTCCTATGGTTACAGAGAATTTCAGTTGAGTTCCACCACGGAATATGTAAGCGAGCGGCGCTATATTGAGTCTGATGTGCTACCTCTTCGTCACGGATGCCCGTTGGACCAGTTGGTATGACGTTTGCTTGATAATTCATCTGTCAGGGTTTCAATTCTCGGTAGTGGATGCTCACTGAGGATGAGTCCCAAATATAGGACGAAACGGCCGTCCAGTGCTTTCTGCATTCTGTTAAGGTTTCTTTCAGACTCAATGAATTACTTAATTATAATTATCAAATCCTCCTAACACTTTCTATGTTACAATTTCTAAATTATATGTATATATATATATCCTAGTGAGCCAGAAACAACCTATCAATGTTTCAGTTCGGCCTGAAACCTTGGGAGTTAATTTCTGACTCATAAAAATCTTTTTTATACTCTGTTCTACTTAGTGTACTGAGCACTTTACACCTTTTCTTATTTTACTCGATAGTGTTTTTTTCTGCTTTTAGCTCGACATTGCGGTGTTGTGCGAATTTTTCGACCAACTCAGACGTTTTTGGTCTTTTTTTTTTACCAAATTTTTTCTACAGATATCAGTTTGCTTAAATATATTTTTATTTGCAAATTGTACTACTATCCGGGCTTTTTTTTAAATATCAGTCGAGTATATGTCTTAAAATGAACATTATATATATATATATATATATATATATATATATATATATATATATATATATATATATATATATTCATGTATAAGATTATCGCACAAAATTTCATAACTGAATCAACTAAGCTGTCATGTCCTCATACGTCGAAACCAACGGGAGACTCCATTATTATTATTATAATTATTATATATATATATATATATATATATATATATATATATATATATATATATATATATATATACACACACACACACACACATATATATATATATATATATATATATATATATATATATATATATATATATATATACGAGAGTCATTCAATAAATAAGGGGAATTTTTCGGTATAAAAACTTCTAATACAGATAGAAGCTTACTTTCTTTAAAAATTTTTCAACGTAGTCTCCCAGCACTGTCACACACATTTCCCATCTATGCACAAGCTTCCGTATTCCCTCAGCGTAAAAATCTTTGGACTGATGTCTCAGCCAGTCGCTCACAACACTTTTGACTTCATCGTCACTTTTAAACTTCCTGCCTCTCGTGAACGCTTTCAAGGGACCAAACAGGTTAAATTCTGAAGGGACAAGGTCTGGCTTGTAAGGGGGATGAGGGAGCAGTTCCCAGCCCAGCTCGTTGGTGGTCTGCACCGTTTGGGCTGCTGTGAGAGGCCTTGCGTTGTCATGATGCAAGATGACTTCTTCTGACTGATGACCCCTGCGTTTGTCGCAACAGATAAGCTCAAAGTCCTTGCAATGTCATCCACTGTCACCCTTCTGTCAGACTGAATGAGGTCATTGACTGATTCGATAACCTCAGGAGACCTCACTTCTGTAGGCCTCCCAGGCATGTCTTCATCCTCAACACTGCTCCGCCCTTCTTTAAACAATTTAGCCCACTTGTAGACATTTTTTTGGCTGAAACATGTGGCACCATACACAGTTGACATTCTCCTATGAATTTCAACTGGTTTGCACCCTTCAGCAACCAAAAACTTGATAACTGACCGCTGTTCAATCCTGGAGTATGCTTCTTGGTCGGCCATCTGTGTTAATCGCCAAAACTCTCAAAGTTTTTTTTAATCAGGAAAAGAAATTAAATTCATGTGAAAAAGAAGTAAAACAAAAACAAATAAAAAAGAGTAAGCTTCTATCTGTATTTGAAGTCCTTATACCGAAAAATTCAACTTATTTATTGAATGACCCTCGTATATATATGTATATATATATATATATATATATATATATATATATATATATATATATATATATATATATATGTATATTATAAAGAAGAGAGAAACCGCGAACGTTTTTGGCTGTAATGTGGATTTTAAAAAAATATTATGCTTTATTTTACATAATTATGCAAAATTATGGAAATAAAGCATAATATTTTTTTAAAATCCACATTACAACCAAAAACGTTTGCGATTTATCTCTTTTTAATATACACACTTTTCTCTCGTTGGGACTACTATAACCTCTACCATATATATATATATATATATATATATATATATATATATATATATATATATATATATATATATATATATATATGTGTGTGTGTGTGTGTGTGTGTGTACTTATATATATATATATATATATATATATATATATACATATATATAATTATTTATTTAAAAATTATAACATAAATATGTTATAAAATCATACAAAAATAGCCATTTTGTTTCAACACCTCCGGTATCTTATCAAGTGATGATGTTGAATGTAGAATAAATGGTTTTAAAACTTTCAAATTAATTAACGATCCTTCGCTAGGGACAAACGCTGTTACATAAGCTAGAATGACCAATCAAAATACAAGTATATGAGAATTCAAAAAATTTGACAACGAAGCAAGGTTATCATAGATATTAAAAGCTTTAAAGTCGGAGTTCTAGTAAAATAGAATATGTCCTAACTAATAAGTATTAAATTATATGATAAAATTTGATATTAAAATTAAAATTTTAAAATTACCCATTTAGAAATCTAAATCTAATCTCTATTAAGTTTAAAATTATAGAATTACTGAGGAGAAAATAAAAAATACATATGTTATTTAATTTATTTTTTGCATTATATATATATATATATATATATATATATATATATATATATATGTATGTGTGTGTGTATTCTATTGAGCTAGGTCAGGCATTCATGTGTTTCTCTCGCCAATCACGGTTCTGCATGAAAGTCGTAAGGTCATTAGGGTGACATTCTTTTTCCTAACATAGCTGGTCATTGTCATTAGTTGCTGGGCGTCCAACCCGTCTTGCTCCATGGCTAGGTGTCCAGTGTAATAGATTACTTTCGAGTACTTTTTTGGCACTCACGATATCTCAGTTAGCAGAGCGAAAGACTGTCGACCTTGACTGGAATTCGAACTCGCGTCTTTCGATTTCTTAGTCCGAGCTCATTATTCATTACACTACCCATTGTTAAAAGCACAATGCCAAATGTAAAATTCCCTTAAATACTTCCGTCAAATTTATGACGGCAGGAATAAAATAGTAAACAATATTTTCTAACCTTTCGACCGCTGTACCCTCCGGCCTTCATCAGGTGTATTTCAACTCGAGTAACCCACGGGGAATTACGAACTGAATCCTTTATTTAATAAATGAGGATAGACTGTTCCTATTCCACTGACCCTATGTAAGGATATCTCGTCTTGTTCTTATTTAGTACTTTGCTCGTTGTTTCAACTGAATACACGTACACACTGGGAATTGAACGCACAATTACTGCCCCCAAATTCATAAACCAACGCGTTAATACACCAAAATATTGTCCTTGTGCCAGGAAGTGGAAATAAAGAGAATAATAGCTAAGCAGTACCAAAGTAAGAACTAGACGAGATATCCCTAGACATGGACTGTGAAACGTGAACTGCCTACTCCCGTAGATTTAATAAAGGGTTCAGTTCAGAATTCCATGCAGGTTAAACGAGCATAATAATTAAAATGATGAAAGGAAATCAATTTATAATTAAGATCAGTTATAAGCTTACGACTTGAGCTTCTTTTTAGTCAATTCACTCCAAGCAAGGCAATAAAGCCACTAAGACGCAAGGAGGGGATATTGAATCTTAGAGAATATGAGAGAGATAACGATTGACATTGTATTTCACATTTTTGAAGATGGGAAGCAAGAAGCCAAAACAGAGTTCCACAAGACAGAAGTGCAATAGAAGAACCTATTAACATAGAACTTGCGGTTGCATCTAACCCGTTTCAACTGTCTAATGATGAGACTTTCACGCCAATCTAGTACTGCGATTAACTTCAACAAGTCTAGCTACCAGAGTGGAACGCTCACTAGAACAATTGCCATGAAAGTATTTAAAGAAAAGGCAGAAGGAATATACATTACGGCGATAGGAACGTGACTGAAACCGAGATGCTAATTCAGGACCAATAAAATTGCAGATTCTTCGGAGGATTTTATCAAGAATCTCTAAATATATAGAAAAAAGCACCAGATCACATGTGGCAGCAATATTCTAGGAATGGACGAGTGGTAGACTTGTAAATATGTAAGATAGACTCTGGTGGAAAATGATCTAACTTTCCTACCAGCAGATCAGGCAATTAATCTCTATGCCTTCAGTATCTATCTATATTTCCGAGATGATGTATTATGTACACTATTTACATTATTCGGACAATTGTCCTCATCTTTGTTGCCATATTTATCTCAACGTTTCGACCCTTCAGTATCTGTCTATATTTCTGAGATGAGGTATTATGTACACTATTTACATTATTCGGACTATTGTCCTCATCTTTGTCGCCATATTTATTACAACGTTTCGGCCTTTCAGTATCTGTCTATATTTCTGAGATGAGGTATTATGTACACTATTTACATTATTCGGACTATTGTCCTCATCTTTGTCGCCATTTTTATTACAACGTTTCGGCCGTTGTACGCTTCACCCTTCTTCAGGTGGCTGGAATGTCGAACTGAACCCTTTATTTCGCTCACTGGGGTAGACTGTTCTAGTTCCACGTGCCATCTGCTGAGCCGACCAAGCATAGAAATGAATACAATATGGGAACCAGTAATTTGGAGTACCAGAGAAAAGCCATAATAACAACAAAAATTGCAATATGATCTCTAGTAAAAACATGTAAATAACAGCAAAAATTTGTAACTTGAAGTGAAAATAATGGCATTAAGATATTAAAATTTCACATTACAACAAATAAAACCTGTCTATATTTCTGAGATGTGGTATTATGTACACTATTTACATTATTCCAACCATTGTCCTCGTGTTTGTCGCCATATTTATTACAACGTTTCGGCCGTTGTACGCTACGGCGTCCTTCAGGTGGTTGGAATGTCGAACTGAACCTTTTATTTCGCTCACTGAGGTTGATTGTTCTAGCTCCACGTGCCATGTCTAATGGATGTCAGTTATCAGTTATCTCCTGTTAATTCCCCTCCACAAGTTCTAAACTGCCTTAACCCGGTATTGAACTCACACTCTTTGAACATGGCACAGTGGATAAAAGCGTTAGTTCTTTTTTTAGTATTTTGAAATCTTATCATCTTGAACCACGATAAAGATACTTTTTCATCAAACCAGTTTATAACTATTATAAATCCAGATCTCAAAACATATATATATATATATATATATATATATATATATATATATATATATA
Source organism: Acanthosepion esculentum (assembly GCA_964036315.1). Lineage (NCBI taxonomy): Eukaryota > Metazoa > Mollusca > Cephalopoda > Sepiida > Sepiidae > Acanthosepion > Acanthosepion esculentum. The sequence goes on from OZ038507.1 coordinate 74,045,574, forward strand.
TATATATATATATATATATATATATATATATCAATTATGTGGTGCGTGTTCAATTTATATTACACGAATCATTCATACGAAAAGCAGATAATGAAGTTAATGATATGGCAAGAATCACTCTCGCAAACAATTTTTAATAATAAAATACATTAACCTCGAATCCGTTAATGAATGGTATGATCCTTGTTTATAAATTCCGGTTTTATCAGATCTTTTTTTACAATATTACTTTTTTATTATACAAGCCAAAAGATCTTTTTTTACTACTAGCTTTCAATCGTTTCATACGATCATCCTCAGGTCGGGAAATATGTAAGTTTTTTACATCCAGGTAATAACTGTAAGAATACTTTTGGGGCGTGCAGTCACGACGCTGAGGTTGAATTTTTTTAAAATTTTAAAATTGTGCGTTCTTGTACTAATATAGTAATATGAGAATTCTTTTGTAGAAGTAGGTTTTTTTAGTAAAGGTGACATGATTATCAGTTATTATCAGGAATTCGCACTTTTGGATTACACTTTATCATTCGATGTCCTGTTTTTACTTGAATATAAAAAACTTAGCTATTTCCCTAACTGGGGATGATCGTATGAAACGATTGAAAGCTAGTAGTAAAAAAAGATCTTTTTGCTTGTATAATAAAAAACCTTTTCACGCCTTCACATGATTAAAAATCTTCGCCATGAACGTGGTAACATCATCGCGTCTTTTGAAATTAAAATGATTTTATAACGTTTATTTAGTTTGTAAAAAATGTAGCAACATGATTCCGCTACAAGACAATTTGCAAATGTTTTTAAAAATTTTTACTCTACATATATATAAGACATTGTTAAAAATTTTGACCCTGAAGATGAACAATGATGTTCGAAAGTACTCGTTTATCTTACGGACAATATTTATTTCGATATAATTTTCAAATAAAAAGTCTCATTAGAAAATATGAGAAAATTCAAAAGAAAATATGCAGGACTATGTTGTCTTTAACATTCAACACAACATGTTTCATATATATATATATATATATATATATATATATATATATATATATATATATATATATAATGACATCTCATTTTAACAGATATATTTACCAAAATTACACAAAAATATCTTGAAATACTACAGAGTAAATTTATTTTAGAAAATTGCCATTGGATTTAACCACGGCCTCCAGACGACTTTGGGATCTACTGGATTTCTTCTGGATGGTCTTCTTGTTTAAGTTGGCGAATGCTGCCATAATCCTTGCCTTCAGGTCTTCTTTGGTGTTACGGTGAGTTTTGTTGGTCTCTCGCTCAACAGCGACCCCCACCTAATCATCAAGGATGTTGCAATCTGGGAAGTTAGTTGGCCAGATATAAGGGGTGAAGTATTCGCAGAAATTGTCTGACAGCCATGACTGCATTCTCCTACTCGTCTGGCATGCAGCAGAGTCCTTATGCCAGACATCGTGTCTTCCAGCAGCCACTATCTTGACCCAAGAGGCTATCACCAACAAATTCGTTAGTTCTTTTCTCATTAGCACGATCAGAGTGTCATTTCTGAGCTTCCGTACCTACGTAATCATCATTAGACTCATCCAACTCTTTCGAATCCTCTGCACTGTTCTCATATTGACACCCAAAATCTATGAAATGTTCGGATTGGAGCTTCAGGCGCGAATGCCAAGCAGTACGGCATGCCGTTTCCAAATTTCAGGCGGGGTGAATCGCTCTTTTTCACACAGACGGTGCTCAGCTGATTCCACTATTCTGTGCCGTGGATAAAATCAAAAACAAAGAACGCGCATGCGCGAATTTTTTTAAAAAACAAATAAAATGGCGACAATTTACCTATCGCACCTTGTATCAGGCACAGAGGCCACTCAAGGTAGTGAATTACTGAGTCAGAGTGTTGTACGCGTGGGATTGGTGGGGGAGAGGAATGAACATTATGATGATGCGTAGGATAGATATCGGCTGACCCTGCACATGAGGAGACCAAGATTATCGCTGTCAGGAAAGTACCTTCTAGGGAGTTTATTTCACAAATTAAGAGTTCTGGAGAAGAAACTGGTTGTAGGGAACTTACTCCTTATCAAATGAACACACAGGTAATGGGGATGATTTGCCACCGTGAACATCACATGACGGGTCCTAGTTGTGAAGGTCTGAACTGGTGGGTCTAAGGAGTGTAACTCGCCCGAACATCTGCCATTGAAATAGCGATAGAATAGTAAGAAACTAACAACGCTTCATTTGTTGGATAAAAGTTTTAGAGTGGAGAATAATTCATCACCTACAAGGTCGCGTAAGTGCCTTTGAATCGAGACCGGTTTGGTATGTTTCACCGTAGCTCATTTGGCATCGCTGATTTGGCGTCGCTGATTTGGCGTCGCAGATTCGGCGTCGTTGATTCGGCGTCGCTGATTCGGCGTCGCTGGTTCGGCGTCGCTGATTCGGCGTCGCTGATTCGACGTCAGAAAAATAATTGGACTATTCGGCATTGCCGTTTAGGCGCCAGACTCTTTCGACGTCACTTACTTTGACCGGAGACACACCCTACAAAAAAAGGATATAATCATTGAAATACGCAGTTTTCAATATGACTTTTTATTCACTTAAGGTATTAAGGATCCTATTAAAACATTAATGGAATAAGGTAAATTATAAACTTAAATTAAAAATATTGTATTTAAAAATTTTTTTTAAAGAATTGGTAAAACTATTTAATCTTAGAAATTACTCTTTCATTTCGTAATTATGATCAAAACCCTTCATGAACTCAAATAGGATCTAATGATTCAACTTCCATTACGACTTTTTTGATTCGTTCGTCATCATCTCTCTCTATTTTTTTTTTTAGTTTTGTGGCGGGTGGACATCCAGCGAAAAACTTTTCGAGAAATTTTTCCTACTTCTTTTCTTAATTATGAAAATGCCTCCAATTACTATTTTTCTTAAATAGGACTATTCGAGCATATAACGACGAAGTACTAATGTGACTACAGAAAGAAAGAGAGAGAGAGAATGAGAGAGAGAAAATTTGATTATAACGATGAAGTAGTAATTTGACGCCTAATCGTTCCTCAAATGTCGAATCTGCCATGGCGAATCAGCGACGCCAAATGACCTATACCGGAACGCCCCATTTCACTCTAGGCTGGGCGGAGGGGATTGAGCAGCACTTGCTCGGATATGGTAGCAATAGTTCATTGTTGGTCTGATATGACTCTTGTAAAGATTGAGTATAATAGAAGGTGTCAGGCATTCTCTGAGACGTTTCAAAGAAATGACCATTCTTCCAGCATCTTTTGTGGTGGGACGAATATCAGTCAGTCAGTTATGTGCCATAAGTGATACACGCTTAGGCGATCATGTATCTTTCGATATATGACTGACGAGGCAGATAACCCGGTCTGTCCTGCTATTTACCAATAGCTAGGGAGATAAAAAGAGGTTTTCTCCCTTTCCGAAGGGTATTAACACGTAAGTGAATGTAATGGATTCGGCTGAAGTTCGAATTCGGCTCTCCGAGATAGATAGATAGATAGATAGATAGATAGATAGATAGATAGATAGATAGATATTGAAGAGACTAGGATAGATAGATAGATAGATAGATAGATAGATAGATAGATAGATAGATAGATAGATAGATAGATAGGTAGATAGATAGATATTGAAGAGACTAGGATAGATAGATAGATAGATAGATAGATAGATAGATAGATAGATATTGAAGAGACTAGGATAGATAGATAGATAGATAGATAGATAGATAGATAGATAGATAGATAGATAGATAGATAGTGAAGAGACTAGGATAGATAGATAGATAGATAGATAGATAGATAGATAGATAGATATTGAAGAGACTAGGATAGATAGATAGATAGATAGATAGATAGATAGATAGATAGATAGATAGATAGATATTGAAGAGACTAGGATAGATAGATAGATAGATAGATAGATAGATAGATAGATAGATAGATAGATAGATAGATAGATATTGAAGAGACTAGGATAGATAGATAGATAGATAGATAGTGAAGAGACTAGGATAGATAGATAGATAGATAGATAGATAGATAGATAGATATTGAAGAGACTAGGATAGATAGATAGATAGATAGATAGATAGATAGATAGATAGATAGATAGATAGATATTGAAGAGACTAGGATAGATAGATAGATAGATAGATAGATAGATAGATAGATAGATAGATAGATAGATAGTGAAGAGACTAGGATAGATAGATAGATAGATAGATAGATAGATAGATAGATAGATAGATAGATAGATAGATAGATAGTGAAGAGACTGGGATAGATAGATAGATAGATAGATAGATAGATAGATAGATAGTGAAGAGACTAGGATAGATAGATAGATAGATAGATAGATAGATAGATAGATAGATAGATAGATAGATAGTGAAGAGACTGGGATAGATAGATAGATAGATAGTGAAGAGACTAGGATAGATAGATAGATAGATAGATAGATAGATAGATAGATAGATAGATAGATAGTGAAGACTGGGATAGATAGATAGATAGATAGATAGATAGATAGATAGATAGATAGATAGATAGATAGATAGATAGATATATATTGAAGAGACTAGGATAGATAGATAGATAGATAGATAGATAGATAGATAGATAGATAGATAGATAGATAGATCAATCAGTTATGTGCCATGCTTGATATACGCTTAGGCGATCATGCATCTTTCGATACATGGCTAACGAGGCAGATTTTTTGTCCCGCAGTAGGTTGCCATTTCTTTCTGTGGTAGACCTGAATGAATATACGCGTTCCATTTGAGCAGGGAAATGAACTTTTGACCCCAGTAGACGCATTTGAGGCAAGTAGCCCCTGTGGGCATCACCACTTGTCAGGTGCAGTTTATGATCTGCTCGGTGTCGATGAAATGTTACTGGTCTTGTTTTAGAATTGCTGAATGATACTAGACAGTTTCCCCCGCCCTTGAGCCGTGTGACATAGCTGAAAGGAAAGTCATCGAGATATTTTGAGGTGCACAAAAAATTGACGAGACCCTGTGTCTAGACCAGGCGTGGGCAACCTTTTTCGTGCAATGGGTCGTATGAAATATGGTTCATCACAAGGCGAGTCGAGCCACTAAAAGATTTCCAGGTGTTTTTTTCGTCAACGATACCTCAGGTATTTTCACTACGGAAGGCTATACGCGTAAGCATCTACCTACCTTAGATAAAGTTGATTTTTTGTTTGTTTGAAAAAAAGATATTTTCTATAATGACAAAAAAAAGATCTTGGTATAATACACACTGTCTTTTTAGACTCTCTAATCCGGTTCGTATCGAATAAAAAGACAAATTTACAAAGGTGTGTTCAAAACGTCATAGGCTAACTATGAAGGGATTATGTTAGATGTTATGTTAATTTACCTACGCACACACGGACTCGCCCAGCTATAAATAGGAGCAGGTACTGCCTTTTTGGAGAGGGAAGTTTCCAGCAGTCAGTTCTGACAGTCGGACCGAACATTCTTGCTGTAACACTCTCGTTTGTATATGCTTGTATTACTGTTTTTTTTCTCTTAATATATTTGTTTAACTCAATTCCTCTCTTTGTGCCTTTATTTCTGGCCCCTAACAAGGCCACAATATTAGAGTTGAGAAATCTTGCATGCATTAATTTTGGTTATTATTATCAATAACTGTATTGTTTCTATACCAGGTAAACTGACATCTGACTGTTCAAAGAAAGCGTAACAAATACCGATTTCTCTTGCAAATGGACAAAATTTGGCATCATGTGTTAACAAAACCAAACGCCCAGGAAAACTGACGAAAGGGATTTCATCAGGACAATGTTTCAGCGCACAAGTTCTTGATTTCAATGACCGGTGTGCATGACTCTGGCTTTGAACTGGTTGATCTGATTATCATCTGTTCCCCAACATGTAAAACACTTGGCTGGAAACCAGCATCACAGTGATGGGGGATCAATTTTTTAACATCAGTGTAAAAGTGGGCAGCTGAAATTAGGAGGGGAAGGGAAAGTCTTGAAGATGACCCAAGGTTTGAACATCCTGCAGCTGTCACCACCGAAGAAAACGTTGATCGTTTTCACCACATGGTGATGGACGACAGGCGATTGGCTGTAAATCAAATACCCAATGCTATTAGCATATCGCGTGAGCGAGATGAGAAAATTCTGCCTAATGAACTTGGCAGGACGAAGGATTTTGTTCTCGGTGGGTGCCACGTCTTCCGACACCTAATCAAAAGCGCACCAGGCTGATCACACCACGCGGAAATTAGACATTGTTCGCGGCAGATCCAGCTAGTTTCCTAATCCAGGATGAGCGTTGGGTTCCTCGCTTTGAACCAGAGAAAAAGAGAAAACACCTCTCCTCACCTGCTCAAAAGAAGGCCAAAGTAGTTTCATCTCCAGGAAGGCGATGGCTTCAGTTTTTTGCGATGCAAATGACATTGCGTTTATTGAATACTTTCAAAAGCGTTATACCATCAATGAAGAGTATTATGCCAACTTGCTGAGGCAGTTAAGAAGTGTTATCAGGACCAAACGTGCAGGAAAACTGACGAATGGGGTTTCATCAGGACAATTTTTCGGCACACAAGCCCTTGATTTCAATGACCGCTGTGCGAGGCTCTGGTTTTGAACTTGTTGACCACCCGCCCTAGTTTTCCTGGTCTGATTATCATCTGTTCCCTAACATTTAAAAACTCTGGGCTGGGAATCAGTATCAGAGTTATGATAACGTTACATATGCTTTGGATAATATTTTGACCAACAGGATAAAACAGTTTCTTGGAACAGTCAGATATTAGTTGTACGTGGAAATAAAGCATGCAGTTACTAATAAGAGTCGAAATTAATGCATACAAGATGTCACGGTTCTAGCATCACTCCTTTTTAGCCAGTCTATGCAGTGTTTAGCCTACCATAGTATATAGTTTCTATAGTTTACGTACAGTTTTAATTCTCAAAATTTTCACCGTATTTACGATAAAAGACAAAGACATGTTTTTTTTTTTAGAATTTGTCGTAGCCGAATGGAACCAAAAAGGAAGCCGGCACTTCACATCATGAAAAGAGAGTTGAGATTTCTGGGACACCTAATGAGGAAAGAAGGCTTGGAAAATCAGATACACACGTGATAGATAGAGGGTAAGAGGGACAGCGGAAAGCAACGCGTAACATATTGGCAAGCTTGAGAAAATGGATGGCGGAAGAGGGCTTTAGAGAAACAGCAGAAGAACAAGGTTTCTTAAGATTTAAGGTCGACGGGAAGTTGTGGAGAGCCACGATCGCCTACGTCCTGCGGAGGCACGGTATCTAAAGAAAACGTTAAGTGTAACCTATGTTCAGTTTAGTTCATCCGGTTCGTATCGAATTTAAAGAAGTGTTTATATAATTTTACGTTCTGTTTTGAATCCCAAAATATACACCATATTTAAGATAAAAGGCAAAGGTATGTTTTTTAGAATTTATAGCAGCTTAACGTAACCTATGTCCAGTATTCGTTATCCGGTTCGTATCGAATATAAAGAAACATTTATATAGTTTTAAGTTCTGTATTGAATCCCAAAATGTACACCATTTTTAAGATAAAAGACAAAGGCATGTTCTTAGAATTTGTAGCAGCTTAACGTAACCTATGTCCAGTTTTCGTTATCCGGTTCATATCGAATATAAAGAAACATTTATATAGTTTTCAGTTCTGTATTGAATCCCAAAATGTACACCATTTTTAAGATAAAAGACAAAGGCATGTTCTTAGAATTTGTAGCAGCTTAACGTAACCTATGTCCAGTTTTCGTTATCCGGTTCATATCGAATATAAAGAAACATTTATATAGTTTTCAGTTCTGTATTGAATCCCAAAATGTACACCATTTTTAAGATAAAAGACAAAGGCATGTTCTTAGAATTTGTAGCAGCTTAACGTAACCTATGTCCAGTTTTCGTTATCCGGTTCATATCGAATATAAAGAAACATTTATATAGTTTTCAGTTCTGTATTGAATCCCAAAATGTACACCATTTTTAAGATAAAAGACAAAGGCATGTTCTTAGAATTTGTAGCAGCTTAACGTAACCTATGTCCAGTTTTCGTTATCCGGTTCATATCGAATATAAAGAAACATTTATATAGTTTTCAGTTCTGTATTGAATCCCAAAATGTACACCATTTTTAAGATAAAAGACAAAGGCATGTTCTTAGAATTTGTAGCAGCTTAACGTGTCCAGTTTTCGTTATCCGGTTCATATCGAATATAAAGAAACATTTATATAGTTTTAAGTTCTGCCTTGAATTTCAAAATGTACACCATTTTTAAGATAAAAGACAAAGGCATGTTCTTAGAATTTATAGCAGCTTAACGTAACCTATGTCCAGTTTTCGTTATCCGGTTCGTATCGAATATAAGGAAACATTTATATAGTTTTCAGTTCTGTCTTGGAGACCCAAAATGTACGCCATTTTTAAGATAAAAGCAGACGTGTTTACATAAAATATTCGACAGTATGTTTGTCAAAATCTGTATTTAACCACAAACTATTATCATTTTTCCTCACTAGCAGTTTTTTTTTTGTTTGGAATTAAAAAAAAAAAAGATATTTCCTAAGTTTTATTTCAGACATTGAAATGAACTTTTTTCCCACAAACATTGTATACCTCTCTGATTACAGAAAATCAAATAAAATGAATAAATAAATAGGAAAAGATGAAGGAAGAGTTGACAGGATGTTTTAAATGATCGGCCTGACAGAGAATTCCGATATACAGGAAACTGGATCAAATGAAATCTATCCAGGCGTCTTGAGACACTGTGCTATGAATCGGCATTAAAAATGTGCTTAAAAATTGGTTGTTGATATTGATTACCGATGTCGAGGCGTCAGATTTCATGGCTAATGTCAGAGATCAGAGTTCGTCCAAATCTTTCAATATCTGAGAAAATCTGCAGATATTTCAGTCCATTTGAAAACTCAAACATTTGGGAATACATTAAGAATCAAATTCAGAATTCGAGAGAATAAAAGTCTCGAAGGCAATCAATATATATATATATATATATATATATATATATATATATATATATATATATATATATATGTGTGTGTGTGTGTGTGTGTGTGTATGTGTATGTGTGTGTGTGTATGTGTGTGTGTGTGTATATATATATATGTAAGATTTAAGAAACACAAGATATTTATATATATAATGCTCTATATTAAAAATATTAAAATAATATTAAAAATGAAGGATTAATGATATTATATAAAAAAACACTTAACTTTTAGATATCAATTTCTTTTGTTGTTTTCAGCGACTGAATAAGATAATAAGTAAATATTTGCTACTTTAATAATAATATAACATAATAAATCTACCAATATTAATTAATAATAAAAAAAATACATGAATTATTATAATATAATTAATAACACAAATTATCAAATATTACAATTAATATTATAACATTAAAAAAAATACATTTATATAAACCATAAAAAAATAACTTAATTTTGAAAGAAAAAAAATCATGAACGTGTGCGTGTACGTTAATTTCATGAATACGCACGTGTACAAAACGGATGGAAAAAGACACGGGACAAATTGAAAGAATTGGAAAGATGATTTAAAAGCAGAACCCCTGAAGAACGAATATTTACCAAGAAACTTCGAAGTCGGGGAAAACGACGAAAGAAATTGATATTTAAAAGTTAGGTAATATTTTTATATAATGTACACACACACACACACACACACACACACACACACACACACACACACACACACATATATATATATATATATATATATATATATATATATATATATATATTATGATTGAACAGTAACTATATATATATATATATATATGTATATAAATATGTATATATAAATACGAAGAAATGAGGTATACTTAACCGCTTGTTGGCTTCTACTAATATACAGTTTAATCATACAATTTCATTACTATTTATCTAAATATTAAAATTCCTTTCATCACTCTTTATATCTGTTCCCTGATGCCCACGCTGACTAATCAAATTATATATATATATATATATATATATATATATATATATATATATATGTGTGTGTGTGTGTGTGTGTGTGTGTGTGTGTGTGTGTGTGTGTGTGTAGTAATACTGTGGTATAATCCAGGCGAGTACTTAGTAGCGCAACATAGAATGTGAAATATGTTAAAACTGACTCAAAAAATAAGAGCGCCCATTGTTTATTTTCATTAAAGATATCTTAATTCCAATTGTAAAGAGTATATAATATATATTAGGTCATCCCATAAGTTCTGTCCGAATTTTAAATTTTTGTTAAAATGAACGAAATTTAAAAAGTATTTTATAATGTCTAATGGAGCTGAACATTATTTTTATGTTCAGACGCATTTAAACTGATCAAATTTTATTTCAGAGAACAATAAAATCAAATTATGTTTAGTTAGAACCCTGCTAACATGGAAGTACCCAAGAATCATTTGAGGCACATAATGCTTTATGAGTTCAAGAAAGGAAACTCAGCAGCCGAAGCGGCTAGAAACATTCACTCAGTTTATGGAGAGGAATGTGTGAATGAAAGAACTTGCAGAAGATTGTTTGCAAAATTCAGAGGTGGAGATTTCACCCTTGAAGATGAAGATCGAACCGGACGTCCAGTTGAGTTTGATGAAAAGCTTCTTGAAGCAGACCTTGAAGAAAATCCTGCTTTATCAGTTGAGAAATTGGCAGTGATTCTCAGTTCAAACCATACAAATAACATTTAAACAAATATATATATATATATATATATATGTATATATATATATGTGTGTGTGCGTATATGTGTATGTATGTGTGTGTGTGCAACTATAATCGCCTTATCCAAATGTAAAAAAAGATTTAAAATTATAGAAGCATTAATAATAAAAAAGAAAATTCTAACAGTCAATAATATTAACTATGAATACGGCCACAAAGAGCTGACCGTGTTTGGAAAATAAAAATAAAAAATTCCTATCACTATCGACACACACACACACACACAGACACACACATACATATATATATATATATATATATATATATATATATATATATATATATATATATGTATATATATATAAATGTACATATTCAATTAATACTTAAAAAGATAACGCCCTTGATAATATCAAATAGAATAGTCAAATTTTTACAAAGTCGTCCTCAATGTAAATTTTTCAGAGCATTTATATTATAAATTACCTGTTTTAAAGTATGTTTTTTTTCGCTACACAGTAATAACCATGTTTCAAAAGTGGAAGCAAAAAGCTTCGAATTTAATTTTGTAATTAAATTAAAAACATTACCTCCATTTCATCCTCAAGCAAATTTTGGAGTAATTTATTTTTAAATTTACTGAGTTTTAAAGGCACGGCAAAAATTCATAATTCACTGTTTCCAAGGATACAGAGAATATATATATATATATATATATATATATATATATATATATATATATATATATATTATATGAAAGGCTCAAACACTAATAGTCCATAGTTATAATTTATTACACGGGAATCGTAATCACAATCCAATTTGTAGGGTTAAGGAATTCAATCGTGATTCCAATTCCAATGTAATAAATTATAACCATGGAATATTAGTGTTTCAGCCTTTGATATTATATTATTAGACTGTCCTGTACATTCAGCTCTAAATGGATTCTATCCCCTCGGGAATTATATATATATATATATATATATATATATATATATATATATATATATATATATATATATATATATATATATTGACCACTAATATTATCTCGTCGTGGGTTAGACGTTAAACTACATTCGCGTCCTGGGTAAGACGATAAACTTCGTCCAGCAGCAAGGCCTCTGATCAGGAGGTTTTGAGGAGCGTGAAACAAACTCTTAATTGCTTGCGTTGTCAGGTCCCCTCTGACCCGGAGTGGTAGCACCTGTTAGGGTCCCAGCTATGGGCTATTAACTATTACCAGCAATACGTTTTTTTTTAAATCATTACCAGCAATATAATTTGGAAGGAAAAATATTACGTGAAACTGATTCTTGACAAAAGAAAATATTACCAGCAACAAAACATTTTGTCGGCATTAAATAACCTATTGAGATTAAAATGAATTTAATACCAGACTCCATTTTTTTCTCAATTTTGTATTTCTGATGAAACATGTTAAATTTATATCCGTTTTCCTACTTTTTCCTCATTCTATCATTCTGTCAGATTCTTATCCATATCTGATCCCAATTCACACACACACACACACACACACACACATACACACACACACACAGACACACACACACACACATATATATATATATATATATATATATATATATATATATATATATATATATATTATGGTGATTTAAGAAACTAATCAATCTCTACTAATCCTTAGTTAAATACCAATGCCCTTTTGACTGGCCATCAAACATATCCTTCTAACAATAATGTCAACTAATTCAATAAAAAAATATTAATTGATTTTTAATGTTTATTATTAATTGTATAATTTATGAAGTTTTTCTTCGTCTTTATTATGGATTGATTGACTGAGAGAGAGAGAGAGAGAGAGAGAGAGAGAGAGAGAAAGAAAGAGATAGATACATAGAAAGTGGTATGCCAAAAAATTAATGTTAGAGTACAAACAATTGAAGCCAATATACCGTATACCAGGTACATGTACCACAGCCAAATTTTGATAAAGGCTGTGCATAATCTTGCAGGTGCAGGATTCCGGTTAGAAATACCATCAGGTCGAGTAACCCATTCCGCTCAAAAGGTCTCCCATTGAAGATTTCTGATTTTTTAAACAACGATTCTGTTGAGATATGTGATAATACAAAATATTGTTATTTCTCGAGAAAAATGGTTGGACTGTTCATCAACGCGAAAAGAGAAAACACAGTCAGCGTGAATGGAATGCAATTTAAGTGTGAGTAGCATGATGGGGATCGTGCTCATCTTAAAAACTGGTGATTAGAGCAATTAATCAAATAGTTTAGTAGAAATCTTAAGGAGAACGTCTGTCAATTTGTTCACCCGTCACAGGTGAAACGTTAGTGGCTCTCCACATCATCATCTTAGCAGCGTTTCTCCCTTTGCCAAGAGAACCCCACCCACCCAAACACAAGCTCGTCACGTAGGTGGCCGGATGGGTCTACTGTATTGCTTAACCATAAACGGAATTCACGTAAAAATGGCACAAAAGAAACTAGAGGGAAAAACTGGTGTAATTAAATTTGGTGCAAATTAATCCAACTGAATGATGCACCTGACAAAAGAAAAATGTGTCACTTGGGGCGGACTGCTCCTCCCGACTCCCCAATTCAAGAACTAAAAAAAAAAATTGATGAGAAAATCGTCCCAAAATTTGAATAAAGTTCCCGTGAACAATTTGGTAGAGGTTGTTCTTCAACCACATTTCATGTAAACCAAAGTAATATATTGCCCACCTCAAAATGACCCACCTCAATATATATATATATATATATATATATATATATATATATATATATATATATATATATACATTTCATTGAATACGGCAGATAAGGTATTTTTATTTAGCTTTTTATACAATTTCTCATGCGATCTAATAATTTTTTTCTTTTCGGATGATAAATTATATAAAAACTATACGAATGTTCTTTTTATACGACCGCTTTCGGCTATACATTTATCCATTTTCAAGGATTAAATATTTTAACTGTTAAATAAGAAATAGTTTGTTGTATGTATGTTTTATAAAATGTTTTCATTTTTCAAAACACAGCCAAGATATTATTTCCATGTTGAAAGTTAATATTATTAAATGTTGTTTTTGTGTTTATTAATAAGGCTTCCATTAATTTTAGCCTTTTTTGCATGTAGATGATGCTATTATATTAGTGTTGTCAACAAGTATGTTACAAATAGTATCCGGTAGGTCTCCATGAATATTTAAATGAGATCTAATTGAGCTATTGTCAGAAAGGTATAGAGTGAGTCTGCGTGTCAAACATGTTGTAGTGTGGCCTATATAATTATTTACGAATAATTTTGTCTCACCCCAAAATAACCCACCACAATATATATATATATATATATATATATATATATATACATATGTAGGTATGTATGTATAAAGGGTGTCATGGATAAATTATCGCCATTTTATAATTTTTATTTCGCGCATGCGTGTTCCTTGTTTTTGATATTGTCAACTTTAGTTGGACACCATTTGTGAGAAAAAGAGCACCATGAATCAAATCACTCCGCCAGAAATCTGGAAACTGCATGCTTAGCATTCGCACCGGAAGCTTCAATACAGACATTTCAGATTGGATAGTGCAGAGGATTTGGAAAGAGTTGTATGAGTACAATGGCGATTATGAAGGTAGGGCAGCTCAGGAAAGTCACTCTGGTCGTTCTGATAAGAAAAGAACTCCCAAATTTGTTGGTGAGGGCCTCAGACTCAACACGGAGGCCTATATCAAGTGCCTTGTGGAGGTATTGCTGCCACGCGTAAAGAGGGTGGCAGCTGGAAGACCCTATGGCTGGCATCAGGACTCAAGCAGCAGAACCCAGTCATGGCTGTCAGACAATTTCTGCGACCACAACTAGCCACGTTACTACCCAGACTACAACCCCCCCTTGATTATTATGTGGGGAGCGAAAGATCAACAAATGAACTGAAGGTAAAGATTATGGCAGAATTCATCAATTAAAAGAAGGAGACCATTCAGAAGAGTTGCAGAAGATTCCGAAGTCGTCTGCAGACCGTGGTTTGAGCCATTGGCGATTTTATTGAAAAAATTTACTCTTTAGTATTCCAAGATATTTTTGCGTAATTTTAGTAAATATATCTGTTAAAATATGTTAGTGTTATTTTCATATTTGATTAATCTAAACAATTTATCCATCGCACCCTATATATATATATATATATATATATATATATATATATATATATATATATATATATATATATATATATATATATATTGTACATATATATGTTGCGTATTTAGGCAGCAATTCTTCTTACATTACAACTTCATTAAATATGACAGACAATTTTTATATAATTTCTCATATGATGATATCTTTTCCGTTTCTGTAGATAAATTATAATTTATTTACGGAAAATTCATTTTTTTAAAGTAAAATATTACAGGATCATATGAGAAATAATATAAAAATTAATCAAAACACCTTGTCTGTCATATTTATGAAAATTGCATATATATATATATATATTTATATGAATATATATATATATATATATATATATATATATATATATATATATAAAATATATATATATATGTATATATGTATATATATATATATATATATATATATATATATATATATATATATATATATATATATATATACATATACCCACGAAAAAATAAAGAATTTAAAAAGAATACTCATTGACAAAAGTAAAAATAAATAAACAAATTGTCAGAGATTTTGGTTTAAACGATGTCTGGAAACTCAGTCTGAAATTCAGCCAGGTAAAAACATCTGTCCATTTCACCAAAAAGGCAAATTGAACAAAGTAGGGGTAGAATGATTGGGTTTGTTTTACTTTAGAGACGCCTCAGACAATCAACCCCTACTTTTTTTAGCGTCGGGAAGGGTCATAAAATGATTTATTTACGGGTAGAAGTCCAGGGGCGAGACAATTCAGGGAGCTCACGACAGTAATACGGAACAATATGTTGAGAAGAAAGTTAGCTGCCGTCTCTAATTTTATTATTTTGTTTCTTGCATAGGATCTTTTTTATCTGTGATTTTTTTTCTTAGTTTCTCGTATAGAAGTTTTTATCCACCAATCTTTTAAGGTCCCACAGTTTGGGCTTCATATTTCATTTAAAACAGTTGGGTCTGCTTCCATTATTGTTTTTGTGTTGTTGCCTTTCGAAGAAAGTTAAAACGCAGAAGAGTATATTTATATAAATAACACAGGAAATCTATCTATCTATCTATCTATCTATCTATCTATATATATATATATATATATATATATATATATATATATATATATATATCCAGGTAAGATGTGAACGAATAGAGTACAATGCCAACGTTCGTAACATTCAATTTAAAAGAGGGCTCACTACAAAGTAGACCAATATTATTTATTTTAGGATATTACAACAAAAACATATAATCCCTACACAATTGCAGTCATGTTTCGAAATTGTGCGATTGTGGAGAGATTTTGACATGTTTTCGGAGTAATATATATATATATATATATATATATATATATATATATATATATATATATATATATATATATATATATATATATATATATATATATATATATATATATATATATATATATATATATATATATATATATTACGTAATGGATTAAGTCCGACAGTTATTTAATATATTATCTCTTTATTATATACATTATTCGGACTATTGTCCTCATTTTTGTCGCCATATTTATTACAACGTATTGGCCGTTGTACGCTCCGGTCTTCTCCAGTGGTTGGTGCTTTGGGTCACAGTGGCACAGTGGATAAAGGCGTTAGTTAGATCCAGTGACAGGACCCAAAGAGTGTGAGTTCAATACCCGGTTAAGGCAGTGGAGACCTTTCAGAGGGGAATTAACAGGAGATAACTGATAACTGACATCCGTTATACATGGCACGTGGAACTAGAACAGTCTATATATATATATATATATACATATATATATATATATATATACCACACAGGTAAAAATGTCAGGAAAAGATGGTGAAAAAGCAAGTGCAGTTTTTAAGAATATCTATTTAGCGTAATTCTGTGGTTTCACAGTTCTATGATTTTCGGAAACTAAATTGATATGGTGAGAAGTTTAGCTATACCATGATATGCCGCACACATACACACGCGCACATATATAATTATAATTATATATATATATATATGTATATTAAATGTATAATATATATTAAATGTATAATATACAAATGCATAAGAACACACAGGGGTCACTAAAACATTAAAAGATCACTTCTCAAACCAACCATAATTGTTTTATGAACCTTCGCTCAGAACTCTTCACTGCCATTTCAAGAAAGACATTCGGATTACTAACACAAAAACAGATAATGTCTCATATCGAGAATATTTAACATTGAAAAACATAAAGGGGAAAAAAAAATTAATTATTTTTAATAATATGTGGAAATCTCCACCCTTTACCTGAAGACGGTCGCGAGACCAGAAACACGCGTTGTAAAATTATGAAAAATAAAGGATAATATTTTCTTTTAAATCCACATTACAACCAAAAAAGTTTGCGGTACCTCTCTTCTTTTTAATATACACACTTTTCTCTCGTTGGAACCATTATAACCTCTTCATTATATATATATATATATATATATATATATATATATATATATATATATATATATATATATATATATAAAAATAAAATAGTAGCTCCTGAAATTAATTTCGGTTGAGCCCTCTGGTTTGGGGTGTGAATTTGTAAACAGTGACTATTTATGCTAATACTGCACGACTCTTCGACAGAATTGAGTCACTGTCAGTCACTGTGTGTTTATCCGAATCTAAAAATAAACACGCTAAAATTCACCTCCATTCCGTACCGTACGCTGATGGCTTAGCGGGTAGATTCCGACTGACGCAAATTCAGTCGGGTTTCGATCGTAGCTAGAGGCAACCAGACGTCTAGCCACACTGATGAGCTGTGAAACAGCGAAACAGTCTGTCTATATATATTTATAAACGTGTGTGTCTGCGTTTTTACGTATGTATATATTTAGGCAAAATGTATTCATCCAAACAAGTTATATATATATATATATATATATATATATATATATATATATATATATATATATATATATATATATATATATATATATTTGTGTATTTAGGCAGTAATCCTTCTTTCATGCATATTTCATTAAAAACGACTGACAAGGTGTTTTTATTTAGTTTTTTATACAATTTCTCATGCGATCTAATAATGTTTTTATTTTCGGATGATAAATTATATAAAAACTGTCCGAATGTTCTTTTTATCCGACCGCTTTCGGCTATACATTTAGCCATTTTCAAGGATTATATTTCAACTGTTAGAATTAGAAATGGTTTGTTATATGTATGTTTTATAAAATGTTTCATTTTTTCGTTTCAAAACACGGTCAAGATATTATGTCCATGTTCAAAGTTAATATTATTAAGTGTTGGTTTGTTTGTTCTTATTAATAAGGCTTCCATATATATATATCATATTCAACTGTTTCCTGTTTAAATTTTTATTGTATTTTTGGAATAAGATTTTGTATATTGTGATAGAAATATTGGATAAATTGATTGATGTTCATGTTTGCTCTGTTGTTTATGTTCAAGTAATTCCGATGGTCTTAACCATTTTCAAGAACCATGTTGTCATTGTGCTGCCAAGCTTTCGCTGGCTACATCCTGGCATTCTTTAGAACGCTGAAAATATCAAATAGCCTACAGTGACGTCATATGTAATAGTTTAGGGGAGCGAGACTGCATGAAAATGTATGCATTCAAGTGATGTCTTCGTTTTATATGTTTATTAATTATTTATACATGTGTGTTATTTATTTTTTACGATAATAGCCACTATAGTTTTCAGTATTTCCTCACATTCATTGCTATTTCGCATAGTATATCCAAAATTTATATTCTAATAAAATTTTATTCAAATTGGAATATATATATATATATATATATATATATATATATATATATATATATATATGTGTGTGTGTGTGTGTGTGTGTGTGTGTGTGTGTATGTATTTAAAGACATTTTTATGTTTAAAATTCTTTTAACTTAAATACTTGTATCTATAAAAAGAATGTTAAACATAAAAATGTCTTTAAATAGTTGTCGGACTTTGTCCATTTCATAATATATATATATATATATATATATATATATATATATATATATATATATATATATATATATATATATATATATATATATAATGTGAAGAGTTCTACATGCATATATATGTGTGTGTGATGCTAGTTGGTCGACCATTACTACTATAAAATAATAGTTTTTTTTTTCCTATCCTCTATTCAACTTTAAATAATGACACCTGATTTGAAAATCTCCTGGTACAGCCAATACAGTTTCTGCTTTTAATATATATATATATATATATATATATATATATATATATATATATATATATATATATATATATATATATATATATATGTATGTATGTATGTATTCGGCTCGGAAAAATGAGGGAAAGATGTATTACGACAAAGTGTAAAAAAAGATTTTCGTGCAACAAGTCTAAAGGACAAAACGCGTCACACGAAAATTTTTCTCCCTTGTCCTTCAAGTTTCACCAAACATTTCTTGATGTCGAAAAATTTATACAGCGTTATTTGTTCTGATGGTAAACCTGGATATATACATATACATACATACATACATACACACACACACACACACACACACACACACACACACACACACATATATATATATATATATATATGCATGTATGTATGTATATGTATATGTATATACATATATATATATATATATATATATATATGGAGAGAGAGAAAGAGAGAGATGAAAATGTATAGATAGAGTGTCATAACGTATATTTAGGCTTGTGTATTATATGTTGTTTTATATGTGCATATTTACATTAGGACACACACATACACACACATATATATATAATGTTATATATATATATATATATATATATATAATATTATACATATATATATATGCAGAGATATTTATATATATGTATATAATATTATATAATATTATGTACATATATATATATAGAACACATACTCACACACACGCAAATTCACACACATACACACACACACACACACACACACACACACACACACACACACACATATATATATATATATATATATATATATATATATATTGCTCGTTACTATTTTTATTTGTACTTTTTCTGTGAAATGTCAGTTCGGACAAATATCCGTCGGCCAAATGTCCGTCGGCCAAATATCTGTCGGCTAAATGTCTGCCGGCCAAATGTCCGGCCACGTAGATTATAGCTAATTTATCTGTCCTAAATCTTATGTGAATGCTTTGAAATATATTCTATTTATGTTTTTATATATTTTGTATGTTCTTTCTAATATTTCCTGAATATAAGAATAATTGATTGATTGATTATTTTACGGCTATTCAACCTTTTTGCGTGTTATTTAAAGCTAGAAAAATGTTCTAGAGTGTAAGAATTTTGTTCGAAATAATAATGATCCACTGATACAAGTCCCATTAATTAACCATTTCCGATACTAGTCCTACTAAATACCAAGCTGTTATCCATTACCAAGCCGCACATCCAAGCTCCCAAGTACCTGGAATTGCCAACTGGGCATCCATCAAGGGGCTGACCATGTTCGAAATTGCCAGGTATTTCAAAACTAATTTTAGTTGATTGGAATAAGCTTTTCTTTTTAATCGTCAAAATTACTAATTTTAGTCCTATGTACAGTTCTCTCAGCACAACGTAATTCTCGTTATCAAAACATCTTTCAAAAATAAAGTATACTTTTCTAAAACGTTATTTGAAGAAAGTTTGCTGATTTAAAGTTGAATTAATCTGATTTTGAACAAATGTTACTTACTTTAAATTTAAACTATCAGAGAAAAGCATTTTTTTAAATAGGAGGTGGGTAATTTATGAGGTGTTGATAGCTCTATTGATTAGGAAATCTACATATTTTTTTTCTACGGGGGACATAACCATAAAAATTACTTGACGAATATAAAGTGAGCGACTATTTATATAATTTTTTTTTACTATCTAGTAATTTTAAAAATTTAGGAAAATATTCTCCGTAATATAAAATTTTTATTAAATTTTAGGTACTGTGGCATGAAATTTACTATATTATGTATTTGGGCTCATAATTTACGATAGTTATTGCTCTTATTTTCGGATAATATCGCGTATGAACGACCGTATTTACAAAAATTGGCACGTTTATATACGCACAAAAAAATCAAAATTATTTTTCAAACACTGGAGGTCGCTGAATTGTAGTAAGTTTTTTATTTATGATTATTAAATACAATTTTTACTTAATAATATCAACGAACCGGTACAAATTAATACATCATTTTAAAAGATTCTAATTAAAACTTTAAGAAATGAAAAGTGTTCTTGGAAAATTCATTATATATTTAAAAAGTTTTTTTTAAGAAAATAGTATAACTTATTTATAAAAGAAATTGCGAAAATTTCTTATTAAATAATGACGTGGTACATTCCATTATTTTAAGATTCAGGGCAGATTTACTGTTTTAGAAAAAAAAATCAAATTTTCCAAATACTTCTGCTTATAACTTACAAAAGCGCTACAAAAATTAACTTCTCGAAATTTCATAAAATTAATTAACGGTAGGGTAACACATTTAAAAAATATGTTTTTACTAAGATTTTCTAAAAACGAAATATTTCTGAAATAATAGTTTTATTAAAATCCGACAATTATTTGTTCTTTGCAAGAATTTCAAATCAATGTATTTTTTTTTCACCGCAAAAAGACCCTAAAATTTCCTAGAATCATTTATGGTCATCCGTTGAAGGAAGAAAAAAATTAACGTAAATTTTTAAGCTTCTAAAAAGGATTAAAAATCTAATTTAATAATGAAAAAATTCTTTGGCCTTTCCTTTTAATAATAACAGAAATATTTTGATGAAACATTTTTATTTTTGGTTTTTATTAAGTTCTTTTCATCATGTAAGATCCTATTTTATCCAATCTTTGGAGGTTCATATATATATATATATATATATATATATATATATGTATGTGTGTGTGTGTGTGTAAATATATACATATATGCATGTGTGTATATACACGCATACATACACACACGCACATATATATATATAGATGTATATACACGCATACGCACGCGCACACACATACACACACACACACACATATATATATATACATACATATATATACATATTATATATATATATACACATATTATATATATATATATATATATATATATATATATATATATATATATATATATATATATATATATATATATATATATATATATCGGGAGAGAGAGAGTGGTTTATCATTGGGTTTTCTGTATGGTTTGTATGTGCCTTTTCTTAGGTTGAAGGTAACATCGAGAAAATCGAATTCGTTTAGGTTAGTTTTTATATCTATGTCAAATTCGTTATTTTCAAAAATCCTTATTATTGCTTTTCTACTTTTGTCTCTGTTTTGTTTGATGTAGTTTCATTTTAAAATAACGGTTTTAACATATATATATATATATATATATATATATATATATATATATATATATATATATATATATATATATATATATATATATGTGTGTATGTGTGTGTGTGTGTGTGTGTTTGTGCGTGTAAATATATATATATATATGCACGTATGTATATACACGCGTACATAGACACACATATATATAGAGATGTATATACCCGCATACACACACATATATATAGAGATGTATATACACGCATACGCACACACACACACATATATATGTATGTATATAAGCAGACAAACACATATATATGTATATACAAACATACACATATATATACACGCATACACATATATATGTATGTATGTATGTATATATATACGCGCATATACACTCATATATATGTATATATGTATGTATATATCGATACATGTGTGTACGTATATACACTCATACAAACGCAAACACACAAGCACACAGACACATCCACACCCACAAACATACACACACTCACACACATATATTTTTCCGCATATTCTTGTTTCTGTTAAAAAAAGATTAAACTAAAATAAAAATAATAATTTGAGAGTTTGCTTTGAATAAAAAGAATAAAATTTTTTTTTAATATATAAATATATAGATTTATACTTGAAAATGTATCTATATATAAAGTTTAAGCGAAATTTACGAATTTGTTTTATAGAATATGGTGATGTAAAAAATAGTGTTACATATAAATATAAGTATATGAATGATTGTTAAACATTTTTTTAAATTTGTTTCTATATTTTTATCGCTTTTAAGGTAACTTAAATTGTATTTGAGACCTTTTTTCGCAATATTTGCAAATGTCTACATCATCGTAAAAATGGCGGCAATAATTATGTACTTTTGAAGTTGCATTGTACTTAAAAAATGTCGGAACATTTCCCTGCCTTTTAATTTCAACTTCGGGAATATTAAAAAGAAAAAAAAACAAAAAACAAACTATAAATAAAATTAATTAAATATAAGTATTTATTACCCGCCCCACAGTTTTCTCTTCGCTCAAAATGTTATCACCTTAAATAAATAAAACTAATTCTCATCATATAGATATATTTAAATCTATTTCGATTTTAAAATTTATCAATAGATCCAATTTCATAACCGTTTTAACCCAATCTGGTGAAGAAGATATGTGCACAAGTATATATATATATATATATATATATATATATATATATATATATATATATATATATATATATATATATATAAATGATTGATTCAGGTTGTGTGTGTGTGTGTGTGTTAGTGTCTGTGTGTGTGTAAATAGAT
The DNA here is from genome assembly GCA_964036315.1 of Acanthosepion esculentum. Lineage (NCBI taxonomy): Eukaryota > Metazoa > Mollusca > Cephalopoda > Sepiida > Sepiidae > Acanthosepion > Acanthosepion esculentum. The sequence goes on from OZ038507.1 coordinate 74,069,256, forward strand.
AGATAGATAGATAGATAGATAGATAGATAGATAGATAGATAGATATAAACAGACTTACATAGATATGAACAGACAAAACAAATGAAAACTATGGATAGAGTTCGCGTCCTTCCTAAACAGTAATTCACTCCTGTAGTTCACTCTCCGGTTTTTCAACTCTCCCAGAGACAACTTAAGCTTAAACAAAAATGCAGATTAAATCTTTAAATATTCCTGGTAATTTCGACTGTTTAACCTTGGGCGCCCTTTAAATAACAGAGGAGAACACACACACACACACACACACACACACACACACACACACACACACACACACACACACACACATATATATATATATATATATATATATGAATGAATAACAAGAGACACGAAGAAAAGCTATACTTAACCTGATTATACATTTTACTCTTGTCTCTACAGAAACACTCCACCTCAGAATATTTTCACACACACATACATATATATATATTTACATATATATCTATATATACATATAATATACATACACACACACACACACACACACACACACACATATATATATATATATATATATATATATATATATATATATACAAATATAAAAGTGAACATAGAAGTCAACACTTAGAGGCGACAGTCTGTTTCATGCTAGATGCCTGTCGATTGCATCTAGCATGAAACGGACTGTCGCCTCTAAGTGTTTACTTCTATGTTCACTTTTATATTTACACACACTCTATCTCTGATATTGAGCACTTTATCCCATAAATATAGCACATTTTAAGACTATATTTCTTCATATATATACAAATATATATATGTATATGTACAGCAGGTGGTTCGGTAAAAAACGAGCATACATGATAATAAAATGCACTAATCTTAATAAAATCAATGTTTTATCGTCCAAAGATTTATGATATTGTTACGACTAAACGATATTTGGATTATTAAATTATATTTTTTTAATCCTTTTTAAAACTTAAAGATTTTGGTTAAAAATGTTGATTTTCTTACATCAGCGGATGAACCAAATTAGTATAAGAAAATTTCTTCGTCATTTTTGCAGTGAAAAACATATTGATCTTGAAATTCATCTAAAAATCAAATACTTGTCTGCTTTTAATAAAACTTTCAGGACTTATTCACAAATGAATTAAATTGTTTCTAAATTTTCCTTTTTAGAAAATCTTTGTAGAAATATGTTTTTTTTACATCTGTTAACCTCCACTCATTTCATTTTCTGAAATTTTGTGAAGTTCTTCTTTGTAGAACTTACTGTTTATATTAGATATTGGGGCTAGTTCCAGGAGAATTTATATAAATATTTTTGTTTAAATAAGCAGGACTCCCTAATTACAGAAAAATCTCCTCTGAGGCGTAAAATAAAAAAAAATTCTATAAGATGAAGAGATTATTTAATTAGGAAAGTTTTTATTTGCTTTTATGTATAAAATATATTATGGACGCAATTGTTTAAGAAAAAAAAGTGTTTTTCGATGAATAATGAATTTTTACAAAAAATTTGTTTGCTTGTTAATTTTAATTAGAATAATTTATGAACTTTTCAATCTTTTAAAATTCTGTATTAATTTGTAACAGTCACGTGATATTGTTATTAACTTAAGTCTGTATTAGCTAAACACAAACGACAACCAATATATAAAAAAAGAATTTAGAATTTATTATATGTGTGTATACACGTGTCGATTTAAAAAACAAAAACGGACACATTGTGAGGCTGTTGAACAAACAGATTTACTTGAGCAGATGTTTGCAAAATGGATTGCATATGTTCCTCATCAGACAGGTGTGCTTGGAAATGAACAGCCAGCCATCATATATATATATATATACATATATATATATATATATATATATATATATATATATATACATACATACATATATATATAATTATTTATTTATATATATATATATATTTAATATATATATATATATATATAAATATATACACACACACACATATATATATATATATATATGTATATATATGTGTGTGTGTATATATTTTATATATATATAATATATAATTATTTATATATTTATATATTTAATATATATATATATAAAATATATACACACACATACAATTATTTATACATATATATATATGTATATATATATGTGTGTGTGTATATATGTTATATATATATATATATTAAATATATATATATATATATAAATAATTATATATATATGTATATATATATATACATATATATATAATTATTTATATATATATATTTAATATATATATTTAAAATACACACACACACACACATATATATATATGTATGGGAGAAAGAAAAGATGGAGTAAAAGTTCACTGTTTGTAGCATTTATTTTAAAAACGTGCTCAATACAAAGTAGAGCAACATATTATTTTTATTATAAGAGATAAAAATAAAAACATGTTGAAATCGCTACTCAATAGCTTTCATGTTTAAATTTCGGAAAAGATGTAACACACTGGTTCTAAATTTTCTTAAAAATCATTTAATCACCACCGCCTGAAGAATTATAATCACGGTATTTTACATACTTTATTATAATCTCTTATAATAAAAATAATATATATATATATATTGGTGTTTTAAACGAAATATACATACGTTCTTTTTATCCCACTTTAAATGAACTCAAAAGGAATTTTTCAGTATGTATAGAACGGGACATAATGTCGGAACATTTCCCTGCCTTTTAATTTCAACTTCGGGAATATATAATTATTTATATATATATATTTAATATATATATTTAAAATACACACACACACACACATATATATATATGTATGGGAGAAAGAAAAGATGGAGTAAAAGTTCACTGTTTGTAGCATTTATTTTAAAAACGTGCTCAATACAAAGTAGAGCAACATATTATTTTTATTATAAGAGATAAAAATAAAAACATGTTGAAATCGCTACTCAATAGCTTTCATGTTTAAATTTCGGAAAAGATGTAACACACTGGTTCTAAATTTTCTTAAAAATCATTTAATCACCACCGCCTGAAGAATTATAATCACGGTATTTTACATACTTTATTATAATCTCTTATAATAAAAATAATATATATATATATATTGGTGTTTTAAACGAAATATACATACGTTCTTTTTATCCCACTTTAAATGAACTCAAAAGGAATTTTTCAGTATGTATAGAACGGGACATAATTTCCGATCTCTGGTTTAAAAGGTAGCGGAATCGGCTGATTTTTTAATTTTAATTTTCTATAACATATATATATATATATATATATATATATATATATATATATATATATATATATATATATATATATCGCTTGATCATGTGTGATGTCATGAGCTGCGTTGCGACTTTCGCTTCCAGCGTCTCGTATGCACGAATTTTGTAGTTGCTTGGAAATCTTCCATACAAACAAAAACAGACAATCATTATTGTTTTGTCCGTGTATTTTTTAATATATTGTAATGTAATTGTCATCTTTGATAATGGCTTATGTAAGCCGAAAGCTTATATATATATATATATATATATATATATATATATATATATATATATATAAGAACAGTAAGATATATAATCCGGTGTTCTTACTTATATTTATTTTTATTTTTCAAAACAATGCTAAATATAAATTTACAGAGCATAAATATTATAAATTAACTGATTTAAAATAAGTTTTTTTCGCTACACAGTAATAACCATGTTTCAAAAATGGAAGCTAAAAACTTCAAATTTAATTTTGTAATTAAATTAAAAACATTTGTTCCATTTCATTTTCAAGCGAATATTGCAATAACTTATTTTTAAATTTACTGAATTTTAAACGCACATATAAATTCATAATTTCCTGTTTCCAAGGATACAGAGAAATCCACTCATTCAGACAAGGGGTGGTAGCGTGTTCATTTTTATTAACTTTTGTTGTATCACTTATTAGTTACGTTCGAAAAAGGGGTTAAGTTTAGGGAGGGTAGAGATGTATTTTCCAACGCATTCTGACATCCGTTAAATGCATGTCGTCTGGATTTTGTTTGTTTTAATTTTATTGTTAACGGCAAAAAATCCTTCCGGACTTTTTTTTCTACTTGTATACTTAAAGATTTTTGGGGCGAGTGTATGGGTTAGATTACGTTTTATTTAACTACAATTTTAAAAGATGATTAGGTTAGAATACGTTTAATTTAACTACAATTTTAAAATATTTTCACTCTTAATTTTAATATATATTTCTTTTTAGAACAAGTAAATGTAATAGCATTACTTACATTATATAAAATTATTTTTTCATATCAAATATAAGTATGTATATTACCAGCTCGCATTTTTAAAAAATTATTTTAAAATATTATTTAAGGAAAATTTTTGACAATGACGGCAAAAAATAGCTATTTCATTTCTATGATTCAGTAAATTTCCTTTTTTTATAAAATTAGTAATATATAGTTTCTCATGTATGCACAAAGGACATGGGTCATTTAATGACCTACATATTCTAGCTTTTCTTATTAATTTCCATTTTACTGTGGGTGTTTTATTGGATTCTTTTAAGTGCCAGAAGTACTTCGCAGAGATTTGATTTCTGTATGTGTATATATATATATATATATATATATATATATATATATATATATATGCATGTTTCATTAAAAACGACAGACAAGATACTACGGTTAAGCTTGCTATTTAATTTGTCTTGTGTTCGAACAAGAGCTTTCTTTTCTGGTCAAAGAGTGTGTAAAAATTGTCCAAATATTTTATATTTCCGAGCTCTTTTGGCTATACCTTTAGCCATTATCAAGGATGATACGATTTTTCAGCTTAATTGAGTGTGTGCATTATGTGTATATCTTAGTGGTTTGTAGGGTTAGCACATTGTGGCCTTGTTCTTAGTTAATATTGTTAAGAGTTGCCTTATGTTCAAGACCTTAGGTAATCTTGAAAATAAGCACGACTACACAAGTACACAAATGTGACATCCCATCATCTAGCCATACTATAACATAACATGACTTGCATAACATGACTTCAGCAACGCTATTTTCGAAGGTTAGTTAACAGTTAGAGTAGTTAGCGTAGAGTGAACGAGGTGGGACGATTTTAAACGGGAATAATTCGAGATGAATAGAGTGACACTAATGTGGCACACTGTAAGAACATGTCAAAGAAATTCTAATGAAATACAAACGAGAAGCTATCCCATATTGAAATGTACTCTCCATACATATGCGCGGTTGCATAACTGTCTTGTATCTGGTAACAAAAACCAACATTAAAATGCTTGCTGCATGTTTTTATCGATTTTATATGGTAAAGAAAAACAAATAAGGAAGCCTGACTTTAGCGGGAGTTACACACGGGGTGTCTAAGAATGGACAAAGCGCGATTTGTCTAAGTTTGCATGTCATGTGAAAATGAATTCGCGTCGAAAATCAAGGGACTGAATAATAGAGAAAATGTCCAGTCGTCAAAAAGTTACAGATGGCCTCTCAACACACACACACACACACACATATATATATATATATATATATATATATATATATATATATATATATATATATATATATATATAATTATTTAAAAAAAAAATAGGATTCCTTCACTACATAAGAGTTCTCTGGTTTCAAAAACACTGGAGCATTTAAAAAAAAAAATATAAACAAAAATACTAAAGAACTCCGGATTATATACCTAACGTGTTCTTTCCAATTTTTCTACATATTTGCACACACACACACACACACACACACATATATATATATATATATATATATGTGTGTGTGTGTGTGTGTGTGTGTATATAAATGGTGCCATGGATAAATTGTCGTCTACATTACGCAAAAATTAAAATAATATTGACATCTCATTTTAACAGATGTATTTGCTAAAATTACACAAGAAAATCTTGAAATGCTAAAGAGTAAATTTATTCCATAAAATCCCCATTGGCTTCAACCAAGGTCTCCAGACGACTTCGGAATCTCCTGCAATTCTTCTGGACGGTCTCCTTGTTAAAACTGGTGAATGCTGCCATAATACTTTCCTTCGGGTCATGTTTAGGGTTACAAGGAGTTTTGTTGGTCTCTCGGTCAACTAGCGCCCCGCGGATAATAATGAAGAGGTTTGTATTCTGATCAGTTAGATAGCCAGATATGTGGTTGAAGAAATTGTCTGACAGCCACGACCCGGTTCTCCTGCTTGTGTGGAATGGTGCAGAGTCCTGTTGCCAGATAAAAGGCTTTCCAGCGGCCACCCACTTGATCCAGGACAGCACTACGTGGTCAAAGCGCTTGATGAAGTCTTCAGTGTAGAGTCTGAGCCTCTGTAGGAAGATGAACCGAGGCATACCGTTGCCATCACTAGTAGATCATCCCCTCCCTCACCGGGGAAAAAAAGAAAATAAGCAAAGAAAAAGAAAACCGTAGATAGGCCTAACTAGCTACACACACACACACACACACACACACACAATTGTCCAAATCTTGTAACAACATTATTAGCCATTCAACAAAATGTTTAAAAAAAAACAAAAAAACAACACGTAACTAATTGAGTTTCTGTTTTCCAGATGAGACGTTTAGACATTATTTACATTATTCGGACTATTGTCCTCATCTTTGTCGCCATGTTTATTACAACGTTTCGGCCGTTGTACGCTCCGGCCTTCTTCAGGTAATTGGAATGTCGAACTGAACCCTTTATTTCGCTCACTGCAGTAGACTGTTCTAGTTCCGCGTGCCATGATTTAATGGATGTCAGTTATCAGCTATCTCCTGTTAATTCCCCTCTGAAAGTTCTCCACTGCCTTAACCGGGTATTGAACTCACACTCTTTGGGTCATGTCACTGGATCTAACCAACGCCTTTATCCACTGTTCGAAAAAGGGGTTAAGTTTAGGGAGGGTAAGTGTGTATTTTTCAACGAATTCTGACATCCGTTAAACGCATGTCGTCTCGGTTTTTTTTTTTATTATTAACGACAAAAAGTTTTTCGGCACTTTTTTCGTACTTGTATATATATATATATATATATATATATATATATATATATATATATATATATATATTTTCGTACTTGTATATATATATATATATATATATATATATATATATATAAATTTTCGTACTTGTATATATATATATATATATATATATATATATATATATATGTATTTGAACTTAATTTCAATACTTCATGAGCTTCCGATCCTTAGCTATGATTAATTAATGATGAACATGTAAATTTCGTTTACGATCGATTTCATCACGATCATTCTGTTAAACTTGGAGAGTAATTATACGTTCTTAATGCTCAGTGTAAAGTCAGATTGTGAGATAAAAATCTCGGAGAATTCCAGTAAGATATTTTAATCATTTCTAAGACACAACGATTCAAAGCTTAATCTAATAATTGTAAAATTTTGCCGTTATATATATATATATATATATATATATATATATATATATATATATATATATATATATATATGTGTAAACAGTAAGAACAGTAAGTTTTATAATCCGGTGTTCTTCGCAATTTTTTTTATTTTTAAAAAAACACTGCTCACTACAAAGAGTAGAACCAAATATTATAACTATTTTCTTTTTAAAAATATGATTCCTTAATTTCAATCCTTCAGGAGCTTCCAATCGTTAGCTATGATTAATTAATGATGAACATGTCAATTTCGTTTATGATCGATTTCATCACGATTCTTCTGTTAAATTTAGCGAGTAATTATACATTTTTATACATTCCTATTGCTTAAAGTATAGTCAAATTGTTCTATAAAACCTCGGAGAATTCCAGTAAGATATTTTAATCATTTCTAAGATACAACAGTTCAGAGCTTATTCTACCAAATGGACAATTTTGCTGTTTCACCCGATATATATATAATTTTCTAACACTTACAGAATCAACCTGCGGTTTTTACTGCAACTCGACCGAGCAGACCGTATTTAGAGTTACTGGGAAAGAGCGTATAATCTGACGAGATCCCCAGTTGAACGTGGCAGGTAGGATCGAACCCTCGGTTACAGTGATTTGTGACGTTCTACTTTTCCGATTAGTCTCCGACCACGAGGCTTGGTTCAACCCTTGGTATGATTTTCAGGTCATTTCCGACGGCTCCCCGGATCGATATTATCACCCCACCCTGTCAAATCGACCCTACTGAGATTAGAGCTCGTAATCATGCACAAATTGGTTTATCTGATTAACACTTTCAAATCTCGACAGAGTCCAAAAGCCTCACCGAATCCTTGTGGGTGATAAGTTATTTTCCACCTCTACAACCCCTTTCCCCACAGACGAAAAATCGCAAGACTCTTGTCACTCTATCGCTATTCCCAGGAAATGTATTCAGGCGGATTTCGTTAGTTTCTTTATTTATCATCTTCACGGCAAAGATCAGACATGCCACGTAGCGACCCAACGTCATTCCCTTCGTATACAATTAGTGAGATCTAAGTTCCACTCGAGCAGCTTCTTTATGGGACTGACTCCCAAAAAGATGCGTCCCAGATCTTGGCTTGTTCAAGTCTAGGCTTCACATGTCCCCATAAACTAAGCCTTTTACTCTGTAACACTTGTCTCTTTCGCAACCGAGTTAGTCTTAGATCCCAACAGAAAAAGCCACTGCCTCTCCCACTGTATGATTAGTCTTCCCAAGTATTCTCACAGTTACAGGGTATTTTTTGCCTCATTTCCTTCTAATATATTGAAAAATATTCGTGAATGTGAAAGGATTATGATAAAAATAAGCAAACATAATATTTGTAATTTATTCAATCATACATATATATATATATATATATATATATATATATTATAAATTAATAGATTTAAAATATGGTTTTACCGCTACACAGTGATGACCATGTTTCAGAAATGGAAGCTAAGAATATAACGGTTAATGCTCTGTAAATTTAAATTTACATAGAGCACTATTGTGTAAAAATAAAAATATCTATAAGAACACCGGATTTTATATCTTACTGTTCTTTCCTTTTTATTTATATATACATATATATATATATATATATATATTTCGGAGATGAGGTATTATGTACATTATTCGGACTATTGTCCTCATCTTTGTCGCCATATTTATCAAAACGTTTCGGCCGTTGTACGCTTCACCCAGTATATATATATATATATATATATATATATATATGTATATATATATATGTATATATATATATATATATATATATATATATATATATATATATATATATATATATATTGTCATCCATAGACGGAATGTTTTGCTGCATCACAATTTATCAGTGTGTCTAGACATCCGGTTGCCTCTAGGTAGGATCGAAACCCTACTGAATTGGCATCAGTCGTGTATTCTACCACTAAGCTTTTGGCGCACAGCAGGAATGAAGGTGAATATAAGCGTATTTATTTTTACATAAACACAGAGTAATTGAGAAAACTCGATTCGATTTACGGAAGAGTCTTGCATTATTAGCCGTAATAGTCATTGTTTACAAATCCACACTTCCTCCCCAGAAAGCTCAACCGAAATAAATTTTTCAGAAGCATATGTGATATAAGGATATATAATTTTTGTATAGTTTTATCTATCCTATCATATATATATATATATATATTGACCACTAATATTATCTATCTCTCGATATATATATATGTATATATATATATATATATATATATATTGACCACTAACATTATCTATCTCTCGATATATATATATGTATATATATATATATATTGAGCACTAATATTATCTATCTCTCGATATATATATATATATATATATATATATATATATATATATATATATATATATATATATACATATATATATATATATATAAATAGATAGATAGAAAGATAGGAGGTGGTCCGAAAGTCTTGACCCTCCTGTATACATAATTTTTGTATAATTTTATCTACCCTTTCATATATATCTATATATATATATATATATATACATATATATTGACCACTAATATTATCTCTCTCTCTCTCTCTCTCGATATATATATATATATATATATATATATATATATATATATATATAGAGAGAGAGAGAGAGAGAGATAGATAGATAGATAGATAAATAGATAGTATTGTCACTCCTGTATACATAATTTTTGTATAATTTTATTTATCTACAAACTGTATTGCGTTCTCACCATATAACACGTCTTTTCTAATAATAAGCAGTCATCTTAAAAACCAGCACACCATTGCAGTCAGGAATAAGTTTGGAGCCGTAGAATCTGATGCAGAGAAACTATCTTAACCTTCAATAATTTTGTCACTTCTCATGAAATATCTGCAGTTGATTGGGATGAAAACCTAAACCCCAGCCACACATTCCTTGGGAATCAAATAGCATCAAAATATAAAGGGATAATTTAAAAGAAAAAAAAAAACATCATAAGAAATTCAAATCCACTGCTTAAATCTATCCAAGACTTCAATAAACCGCTTGATAAACACAAGAACTCTTAGGAAGCTCAATAAACTGAAGACATGCAGGAAAAAAACTAGTCATCAACTCCGTGGCTGTCAACAAACAATCTGTTCTTGCTTGGAAAATCTGTCAACGAGATTAGTAGCAGAAAATCAACAAACAAATTCTATTTAAAGGCCAATCGTCAGGCTGAATAAATGGCAAGACCACTTTAAAATTCTATTGGGAAATGTACCTGACATTTTAGATACTGAAGTCGAGCAAATCATTGAACATTCTCTTGACATTAAACCTGGAAAATGTACCGATGCAGAATTTGAAAGTGCAAAAAAAAAAACTAAAACAAAAAAAAACACGCACCAAACAAAGCAGTGGAACATGATAACATTCCTCTGGAGATTTGTAAGACCCGGGATTTCAACAATATTCTACTCAAACACCACATATAATAGTAGTGAAATAGAAAGAGTATATATATATATATATATATATATATATATATATATATATATATATATATATATATATATATATATATATATATATATATATATATATATATACATATATATATACATATATATATATACATATATATATATATATATATATATATATATATATATATATATATATATATATATATATATATATGTTTGGAGGACGGTTAACAGAAAAAGAATGACGCAATACTTTTAATCATAAAATAAATTTGGAACGTTCTAAAAAAACAACAGAATCCTAATTTGGAACATTCTAATAAAATTTGAAAACTTTTATAAAAAAAAAAGCTGTTGTGAATAAAAAAAAAATGTGTGGTAAACACTTGAATTACTAAATACTCGGTTTTTTTCTTCGCTACAGTTTTTGGGAAAGAGCATGTTATCTAGCGTGATCAACAATTTGAACAATGCCAGCACAACTCAAGCCCTCGGCCACGATGACATTTGACTTCGTGCTAGCAGAGCTATCGACGGTCTTCAACGGTTCCGTCTACCCAATTTCACTCACAAGGATTGGGTCAACCGGTGGTATGGTTTTCAGGCCGCTGGATCGACCCCTCTAGTCCGATAACATCAGGAAGTCTCCTTCCTGTCAAATCGACCATGGTGAAATTCGAACCCTAGTTTCATGATCAGAATGCGAATGCTCTAACCATAAAATAAATGAAATACCTAACAAATATTTTTTCGTAATGTGTCGTAAATTTTTCATGCCACTATATATATATATATATATATATATATATATATATATATATATATATATATATGAAGAAATATAGTCTTAAAGTGTGCTATATTTATGGAATAAAGTGCTCAATATCAGAGATAGAGCGTGTGTAAATATAAAAGTGAACATTGAAGTCAACACTTAGAGGCGACAGTCTGTTTCATGCTAAACGCAATCGTCAGGCCACGAGTGCTGTTTTTTTTTCGGCTACTTATATATGCGGGCCAGTGGTGCATTGTGGGTAGTCTATTTGGCGGTTATTTTGTCGGAAGTCGTATTTTTATTTATTTATTTGTTTACTTGGGTTAAATTATTTTGCTTGTTTTTATTTATTTTTATTTTTTTAATTATTTTTTTATTTCTTATCTTATATATTTATTTATTTTTATTTTATTTTAATCGGTGTTTTTATTAACGTAGAAAAAATTGTTTATATCGCTTATTTAATAGTTTTGGTTTAGGAAGATAAATCAAGCTATTTATTCAATTTTGGGGGTGATTGTTTTAGTTTATTCTAACTATTATTTTGGCGGGAGCATTTTTTAATTTGTTTATTACTTCATGTATTTATTTGGGTTGATTATCTAATTTATGGGGATCGGTTTGTTAGTTTATTTATTTGGATTAATTTAGATTAGTTTATTTTACTTGTTTTTTATTATTTATTTATTATACTGTATATTTTTATTTACTCTTTTTGGTTTTCGATTTTTGAGTAACGTAGTATTTTTGTTCTTTCATTTATCGTTATATAACACTTATAGCTATGTTTTACGTCCGATTATTGGTTTCATTTTTATAGTCTAACTAATATTTTGGTCATAGATAGATAGAAATTAACGGATTTAGATGGATGGATAGATAGATATGAACAGACTGAGAGAGATAAATACGTGAATAGATAGATAGGTATGAACAGACTTAGATAGATAGATAGATAGATAGATAGATAGATAGATAGATAGATAGATAGATAGATATATAGACATGAACAGACTTAGATAAATAGATAGATGTCAACAGACTTAGATATATACAAGGGTCATTCAATAAATAAGGTGAATTCTTCGGTATAAGGACTTCTAATACAGATAGCAGCTTACTTTTTTTTTCAATAATCTGCAAAAGAAATTAAATCCATGTGAAAAAGAAGTAAAACAAAAACAAAAAACTAAAAAAGAGTAAGCTTCTATCTGTATTAGATATCCTTATACCGAAAAATTCAACTTATTTATTGAATGACCCTCGTAGATAGATATGAACAAACTTAGATAGATAGATAGATAGATATGAACAGACTTAGATAGATAGATAGATAGATAGATAGATAGATAGATAGGGAGAGAGAGAAATAAATAGATAGATATGAATAGACCAGGATGAATAGATAGATAGATAGATAGATAGTTAGATGAGGTGGGGAAAGAAAAGAAAGCCTGTGTCTGTCGTATTTTTGTCGTGTCACTTCTCACTGTCACAGTTATGTTATACGGCGATGTTGTCACAGTTGTGAAAGAGCAGATGCCAAGAGATTAGATAGCTGAAACGTCCGGAAAGATTTGTATTAAAGAAGAGAAAATAATAGAAATCGATTCTCATACTATTCCCAAACACACTCCTATACCTCGCTTCCGAAATAAACGCGAACACACTCCCGAAACACATACATATCGACATATATCATGTGCTTACAAATAACGTTGTTTTCAGAATGGATGTAAATGTGGATTGATGAAAACTGATTAAAATTAACTTAAACTTAGGCAAATTTTGTGTTTTCTGTGTGATAACAATACATAAACATCATACATACTCGTGTGTGTATATATATATATATATATATATATATATATATATATATATATATATATATATATATATATATATATGTATTATAATAAAAAAAAGAACGGTAAGATATATAATCCGGTGTTCTTATTGATATTTTTATTTTTACAAAACAGTGCTCAAGCTAAATTTACAGAGTATAAATATTATAAATTAACTGATTTAAAAATAGCTTTGCTTTTTGAAACATGGTAATTCCTCTGTAGCGAATGAACCATATTTTAAATCAATTAATTTATAATATTCATATATATATATATATATATATATATATATATATATATATATCTATATATATGTGTATATGAAAATATTAGGAGAAAGAAAAATTCTGCTTGTTAGTAGCAGTGAACTACAGCAGTGAATGACTGTTTATGAAGAAAGTGAAGTTTATCTGTAGTTTTCATTTGTTTTGTCTGTTCATATCTATCTATCTATATCTCTGTCTCTCTATCTATCTATGTATCTATCTATCTCATTCTGTTCATATCTATCTATCTATCTCATTCTGTTTATATCTATCTATCTATCTCAGTCTGTCTCATATTTGCCTGTTACACTTTGTTCAACTATCTAACGCTTAAACACACACACACACACACACACACACACATATATATATATATATATATATATATATATATATATATATATATATATATATGATAAATATGATAAAAGTGTTAAGTTATGCTATATTTATGCGTTGAATAGGATAGCTAGTTCAGCTTACTGTTCGGTTCATGCACGTACACAGTCTTTTAGCTATATGATTAATTTTGGTCAGTCCTTGTGTTGGTCAAACGGCCTCTTTCAAGTTGTTTTTAAGATAGAAGATGGGGAGATTCATGAATCGCAGAATTCCCTTTTTGGTCAATTTGAAAATTTTATTGGTTGCTGGGTGAGTGATGTGTGTATTAAGCGTATTTTATCTTTTAATTCCTTGGGAGTATGTATGATGTGTGTATCTCTATATAATGTTAGAGTGTATGTATAAGTGTTAGACCACAACACCTCTGCAAGCATGTCTGCATTGTGAGGGTGAGAAATGTGGTTAGGACTTGATTTTGTGTTTATATATATATATATATATATATATAAAAGGGAACATAGAAGTCAATACTTAGAGGCGACAGTCTGTTTAAGTGGTACACTGGCCTGACGATTGCATCTAGCATGAAATAGTCTGTCGCCTCTAAGTGTTGACTTCTATGTTCACTTTTATATTTACACACGCTCTATCTCTGATATTGAGCACTTTATCCCATAAATGTAGCACATTTTAAGACTATATATATATATATATATATATATATATATATATATATATATATATATATATATATATATATATATATATATATATATATATATATATATAGTGGCATGAAAAATTTACGACACATTACGAAAAAATATTTGTTAGGTATTTCATTTATTTTATGGTTAGAGCGTTCGCATTCTGATCATGAGACCCGGGTTCGAATCCAGCGGCCTGAAAACCATACCACCGGTTGACCCAATCCTTGTAAGTGAAATTGGGTAGACGGGACCCTTGAAGACCGTCGATAGCTCTGCTAGCACGAAGTCAAATGTCATCGTGGCCGAGGGCTTGAGTTGTGCTGGCATTGTTCAAATTGTTGATCGCGCTAGATAACATGCTCTTTCCCAAAAACTGTAGCGAAGAAAAAAACCGAGTATTTAGTAATTCAAGTGTTTACAACACATTTTTTTTTTTTATTTACAACAGCTTCTTTTTTTTATAAAAGTTTTCAAATTTTATTAGAATGTTCCAAATTAGGATTCTGTTGTTTTTTTTTAGAACGTTCCAAATTTATTTTACGATTAAAAGAATTGCGTCATTCTTTTTCTGTCGACCGTCCTCCAAACATTGACAAAATGGGGAAAAGCAAAATAATTGATCAAGATCTCCGTAAACGTATTGTTGACCTTCTTACAAATGGCATTGGTTCTAGAAAGAGATCTAGTCAGTTAAATGTGCCATTGAGTTCAGTTAGTACAATAGTTTGTCATCGGAAGACTTGTCATTCCATTCGACCCCCCCCCAAAAAAAAAACTCTGGTCGTCGTTGAAAGGTAACAGAACGTACCTAAAGATTATTGGCGAGAAAATTTGGCGACGAGCCCCGAGTTACGATTAAAGAACTTCAGTGACGACTAGAAGTAAGTGGATTAAAAGTCAGTACAGATACAATTAGTCGTTCACTTCGTTGATATGACAACTTTTCAAGAACTCCAAGGGAAAAAAAAAAAACCACTTCTGAAGCGAAAACACGTTCTTGCTAGACTGGATTTTGCAAACGAACATTGAATCAAACCTGCAGGATATTTTTGAAAATTAACTTCGGTCAGACGACACGAAAATTGAACATTTTGGCAGAAATGCTGTGGCAAATGTCTGGAGAAAGAAAGGTACTGAATATTCGCTGAAGAATACCATCCCAAAATTAAAATTCGGAGGCGGATCAATCATGATTTGGGGTTGCTTTAGTGCCCAAAGTCTAGGGAACTTTGGTATAATAGAAGGGATGATGAATGAAATATATTATAGGGATATTTTGGAGAGAGATCTACGTCAGAGTGCTCATTGGCTGGGCTTGAAACCAGGTTGGGTCTTTCAATAAGACAACGACCCTAAACATACTACAAAGCTTACAAAGTGGTTAAGTTCAAATAGAATGGGCGTTCTAAAACGGCCAAGTCAGTCTCCAGATTACAAACCGATTGAAAATTTATGGAGAGAGCTGAAACTTTGAATTCAAAGAAGGAACTCGTAAAATCTACATGAACTAAACGAATTTTTTCGTGAAGAATAGAAAAAAATATTAGCCAAGAAACTTGCGAGAAACTTGTCGGGGATTACTCTGAACGTCTAATATAATAGCATCATCTCCATGCAAAAAAGGCTAAAAATAATGAAAGCCTTATTAATAAAAACAAAACAAAAAAAAACAACACTTAATAATATTAACTATGAACATGGACATAATATCTTGACCGTGTTTTGAAAAATGAAAACATTTTATAAAACATACATATAACAAACTATTTCTTATCTAACAGTTAAAATATTTAATCCTTGAAAATGGCTAAATGTATAGCCGAAAGCGCTCGGATAAAAAGAACATTTGGACAGTTTTTATATAATTTATCATCCGAAAAGAAAAAAAAATATTAGATCGCATGAGAAATTGTATAAAAAACTAAATAAAAGCACCTTGTCAGTCGTTTTTAATGAAACGTGAATGAAAGTAGGATTGCTACACACACACACACACACACACACACACACACACACACACACACACACACACACATATATATATATATATATATATGTATGTATGTATGTATGTATGTCATACATTATGAAATGGACAAAGTCCGACAATTATTTAAGACATTTTTATGTTTATACGTTCTTTTTATAGATACAAATATTTACAGAGCATTTACTTAAATATTTGTATCTATAAAAACAACGTATAAATATATATGTATGTATGTATGTATGTATGTATGCATGTATGTATGTATCTATGTGCATGAGAGAAGGATTGCTACCTATATATATATATATATATATATATATATAAATATTTATATATGTATATATGTATGTATGTATGCATGTATATAGGTACCTCCAAAGATAAGCGATACCTAAGTTTTGAATGAAATTTTCTTGACAGCCCGAAATTTTACTATTTTTTTTACTTCAATATAATGTGACCACCTTTTTATATATAATTTTTGAACTACCCGATAATCTTATAAAAATTATGAAAATATTTTAAGTAATCTAATGTTTTTATGGAATTTGAGGCAGTTTGGCTTTAAATTTACTATAGTTATCGCTCTTATTTTCTGATAATATCGTGTATGGACGTCTGTATTTACAAAAGTCGTCACGTTCAAATACACACAAAAATTCTAAATCCTTTTAAAATAAAAACAAAATTTTTAAATATTAAAATAAATAAACAATTAAATAATAAATGAAAATATAAATAAATATAAATAAAATTTATAAAAATTAAAATATATTCTAAAATATAATTTTATAAAACTTAAAATAAATAATAAAATGTAAATTTATAAAATTCTTATAAAAATTTAAAAAAAACATATAAATATAAATGAATAATAAGAAAAATATATAAATGTATATAAAAATATAAATAAATAAATAATAAATGAAAAATAAATAAATATTTTTAAATATTTAAAGAAAATATTTTTATAAAAAATATTTGTTAAATGTACGGAAAATTAGATCGTCTTTTTTGCAGGGGAAAAAAAACATGATTTTGGAATGCTTGCAAAAATCAAATCATTGAAAAATTTTAATGAAACTTCCAGACTTATTCAGTATTGAATTAAATTATTTTTTTAAATGTTACATTTTTATAAGATATTTAAAAACATTTGTTTAAACATCTGTTACACTTCCACTGGTTTTATTTTGTAAAATTTTGAGAAATTCTTTTTTTGTAGCACACTTAATGTTTACGGTAGCTCTAATGGCAAATACTTCGTGAATTTAAAACATCAATTATTTTTGTACAAACAGGCCTCCCACCTACAGAAAATCTGCCGGTAAATTAAAAATGCAATAAAACTAAGGCATTATTTAATTAGAACAGCTTTTAATTGCTTTTATGAATAAAATATATTAAGGACACTATTATCTTTATTTTGTTTTTAATGAATATTGATTTCTTAAAAACTTTTAAATCTTTTAAAAATTTGTATTAAATCGTATTGATATTATTATCAAATTGAAAGGGGCGTATAGGGGTGGTGTAATGGTTAGCAAGCTTGTCTCGCTAGAACAATTACGATCGAGTAGTGAGTTCGATCCTCACTGGCTTCCCCCCTACTTTCGTCCTTTGCCACAGCCACGCTTGGAAAATCAATATTATTAAATGTGCTTTTAAAAGTGGGAAAAGCGCACTATATTTCAATGCACTACTTTTTAAAAAGTAATTTTGAATTCATTTGATGTCTGTATAAATGTGTCGAATTTGTAAATACTGTGCCATACCTGGCATTTTCATAAAATAAGAGCAGCAACTATAGTAGAT
Source organism: Acanthosepion esculentum (assembly GCA_964036315.1). Taxonomy (NCBI): domain Eukaryota; kingdom Metazoa; phylum Mollusca; class Cephalopoda; order Sepiida; family Sepiidae; genus Acanthosepion; species Acanthosepion esculentum. The sequence goes on from OZ038507.1 coordinate 74,087,908, forward strand.
TATATATTTCTTTTGTAATTTTCTAACATTACCATACCAAACCTCGTCGTAAGTAACACTATAAATCCAAATAAACTAAAATTGAATAAAATCTTCGAATGATTAATATATGTAAAATTTTCAAGATTTCTGGTTACCTAAGAAAAAGTTTATAGAAAGTCGTTTACGTTGTATTCGACATGTAATTTTATTTCCATTATCTTCTTACTTAAATATCAGGGTGTCGGTACACTATTCAACACGTAAAAGAAGCAGTCACCACGTGTTAAAAATGCTTTCCTGCGATATTTTAAACTAAAAGTAAAAGGTTCCTCTCTTTCTCTTTCTCTCTCTCGCTCTCTCTCACTCTCTCTCTCTCTCTATATATATGTATATATATATGAGAATAAAACAAAACTTACCCACCAGGATTTTTAATCCGGATGCCAGGAAAAGCCAACTAACCAGTACTTCTCTCTGTGCTATTGTTGAGCATCTAATAAATAGCAGGAAATGTGTGGTTGATTTTAGTGCGGTCCGTTTTTCGATTTTATCTAGGTCCCACTCCTCATATCACCTGTAGGTTCTAGAGTCCTTGTATATCAGATCCCGTGGGCCTTCCCTTTGTAAACAGAGGGAATGTTTACTGGGTCTGAATGTTATTGAACTCTAGTTTCGTGAAATTCATATTTTTCCCCATTCCATTCGTTATATTAATTTAATTTACACGCTGATATATATATATATATATATATATATATATATATATATATATATATATATATATATATATATATATATATATATCCCAGAAAATAAATTTAATAAGGCTTAGACGAAACCGGTTGTAGCTTTTTAAAAATGCCATAGAAATTTTGGCTTTTCCTTGCTATCGTTAAATTTTGTACCACAAAAAACTTATATATATATATATATATATATATATATATATATATATATATATATATGTGTGTGTGTGTGTGTGTGTGTGTGTGTGTGTGTGTGTGGCAGGAAAAGACAACTAACCAATACTTCTGGCTCTGCAATAGCTGAGCATGTAATAAATAGCAGGAATTGTGTGGTTAATTTTAGTGGTGACCGATTTGTGATTTTATCTAGGCCCCACTCCTCATATCACCTCAAGGTTCTCGAGTCCTTGTATATCAGATCCCGTGGGCCTTTCCTTAGTAAACAGAGGGAATGCTTACTGGGTCTCTAATTTCTTGAAATTCATATTTTTTTCCATTCCATTCGTTAGAATAATTTAATTTACACGCTTATATATATTTTACATCCCAGAAAAATAAACTTGATAAGTCCTGGGACGAAACCTGTTGTTCTCTTTTAGCTTTTTAAAAAATGCCATATAAATTTTGCTTTTTCTTAGCTAATGTTAAATTTTGTACCATAAAAAACTTATTAAAATAAATATATACGTAAAAATCTGTAGGTAAATAATCCAAGTGAATCCTCATAATATAAAATATTAAAACTGATCCACAATGTATTTATTATAAAAGAACATATATAAATAAATAAATGACATAGAAAGTAAATTCAAAAATACCCCATTTGTAGAGCTATTTCACCCAACAAAACTACCTTGCGGAATTTGTCATCACTAAGGGGTTAGGAAATAAAATAAAAAGCTAGCTTTAAAATTTTAAACACTCGTGAATGAAGGAGAAGAGAGAGAGATGAAAAAGTAAAAGAAAAAGTTTTGTGAGCAAGTAAATGGTTAAAGAAATAACAAAACAAGTGTTACAGATATATCATATATTAAACATTAAGTACAACAGAAGAGTATTACACGACTAGTGAGTGTGTGTCGGATGACCCAGCGTTCAATCTATTCGACTGTTATATTTACCAGCCTCCCCACGAGGTCGGATATGGCACAAGGCCGAGTTTACTGTGGGGCAATCCAAGTCCGTAGGCTAGGCCAAAAATTCCCCATCGACCCCGTATAAAACGTGGTCGGGTAGCTGTTTCCCGAGACGAGACTCTGCCTTTCGACATAGCCTCTTCTGGGGATCCTCTCTGCCCGGAGGCAGATAGTTTGACCAGCACAGCTGAAACAGATCTAATCGACTGTTCCCGCAAGGCCTTCTCTCCTACTAATCTTATAGTAGGCGGAAGAGTCCAACATAGACTCATTAGAGAGAGAACACCAAAACAAAAAGAAAAAAAAATGGAAATAACGGAAAGATGTGTAAGAATAACACCTTTTTATTTTATTTCCTAAACACATGGTGTTAACAAATCTTGCAACGTAGTTCTTGTGAGGTGAAATAGCTCTACAAATAGGGTATTTTTGAATTTTCCTTCTATGTAATACACACACACACACACACACACACACACACACACACACACACACACACACATATATATATGTATATATATGTGTGTCAGATTGAATAAATATCAGACATTATGTCTGCTAATTTTTAACAAAATCTGTTCATACTCACGAATAACCTTCCGTATATTGATGTTGAATGATGAGAGAAATGTGCTATAGCTGTTTAAATTTCTTTTATTTTCATTTTCCAAGTACTTTCGATCTTTTTTCCAAGATCATCTTCAGCGGTGCAAGTAATACAAAACTACATCTTATTCATTAATATAAGTATTTATACAAAGTGGTGCGTTGTTATCCATTACCGTAATTTTTTCATGATGCTTTTAAATGTAAAACGGTTGACAATGTGTTGAGTATTCATTAGAACGTGAAAAAAAATTATCCATTATGGAATTTTTTCATTCTGTGCTCTTTCTGTGTAACATCATGGTAAATCAGACATGACTAAAAGAGAATATTCTGCCTATATATATATATATATATATATATATATATATATATATATATATATATATATATATATATATATATATTCTGCATATATATATATGTATATATATTTTTTTTTTATTTAGGTTTAGGTTTTTATACAATTTTTCATGCGATCTAATATTTTTTATTTTCGGATGATAAATTATATAAAAACGGTCCGAATGTTCTTTTTATCCGAGTGCTTTCGGCTATACATTTAGCCGTTTTCAAGGATTATATTTTAACTGTTAAAATATGAAATATTTTGTTGTATGTATGTTTTATAAAATGTTTTCATTTTTCAAAACACGGTCAATATATTGTGTCCATGCTCGAAGTTAATATTATTAAGTGTTGTTTTTTGTGTTTGTTTTTATTAATAAGGCTTCCATTATTTTTAGCCTTTTTTTGCATGTAGATGATGCTATTATAGTTGTGTTGTCAACAAGTATGTTACGAATAGTGTCCGGTAGGTCTCCATGAATATTTAAATGAGATCTAATTGAGCTATGGTCAGAAAGGTGTAGAAGCCTTATTAATAAAAACAAAACAAAACAACACTTAATAATATAATATATATTGGTAGAAACGTTTAACCGCCGCCTGTCATACTACCGATAAAAATATATACGAGATATTGATTGTGGTGAGATCTATCTATCTATCTATCTATCTATCTATCTATCTATCTATCTATCTATCGCTTCATCTATCTATCTATCTATCTATCTATCTATCTATCTATTCATACCTATCTATCTATTTCAGTCTGTTCATATCTATCTATCTATCTATCTATCTATCTATCTATCTATCTATCTATCTATCGCTCCCTCTATCTATCTATCTATCGCTCCCTCTATCTATCTATCTATCTATCTATCTATCTATCTATCTATCTATCTATCTATCGCTTCATCTATCTATCTATCTATCTATCTATCTATCTATCTATCTATCTATCTATCTATCTATCTATCTATCGCTTCCTCTATCTATCTATCTATCTATCTATCTATCTAGTCATTTATTTGTATTTCAGGGATTTTTTCAGTGTATTGTTGTGTTCCTTTTTTATCATTCCAAGCACTCCTATTATGACGAGTACTGTTCGTGATTTCAATTTCCACATTTTTTTCTATTTTGATTTCCAGGTCTTTATTTTTCGAATTATTATTATTATTATTATTATTATTATTATTATTATTATTATTATTATTCGATTTCTATTATGGTCACACTACCTACTAAGTCTAAGGCAGGTAGCAGTCTGTTGTTATGGTTACATTTCATGATTTGTTTTTCTAACTCCCATAACATCACGAACGTTAAATGGACAAACTTCTTCGTGTGTGGGCTGTACTTATCAAGAACAAATTTGTGTATTTCTCTCAAACTGAGATTTCCAGGCATTTTTTTTTCAATGTGTTGTTTTGTTCCTTTTTTATCATTCCAAGCGCACCTATTATGACTTGTACTGTTCTTATATTCAATTTCCACATTTTTTTTCTATTTCGATTTCCAGGTCTTCGAATTATTATTATTATTATTATTATTATTATTATTATTATTATTATTATTATTATTATTATTATTTCCTTTGATTTCTGATGTGTACTCATTTTTTTCCGAGTCCCGCCCCAGGCACCTAAGGTTACAAATGGCATCATGACGTTTTCCTTCGTAAAGTGTGGGCTGTACTCGAGAGAACAATTTTTTGTATTTCTTTAAGGCATGGGCTTCCAGGGATCCCTTCAATTAGTATACTGGAATATTTTCTAAACTATCCGAGGACTCCAACTACCCCGGGAATTGTTGATGTGCCAATGTATTATTATTATTATTATTATTAATGTTGTTGTTGTTGTAAGTAGTCGTAGTAGATGTTGTTGTTGTAATTGGTTTTAATGACAGTTGTTTGACTTATTGCTGTGACTACTTTTTATCAATATAGATTTGTATTCGTGGTAGTTGAGTTAGTTAGATTTTTCAGCCTACTCATTCACTCTGTATTCTTCTTCTTCTTCTTCTTCTTCTTCTTCTTCTTCTAAATCGCTTTGATACTTTTTTTTATTTGATTTTCTAGTTCTGCCTAGCCGCAATGCACGTCATCTGCTGCGCCCTCAACACGTCAAAAACGATATATTCATTGCTCATCGGTTCCCGCCTTTTGAACATGGTTTTAGCTTTCCCGTTTGCAGCGGATTCTTTTTCAGACAGAACGAAGAGCCGACTATTTGATATTGCGCTGCCGCTTAGATTTTGCAAGTATACGGCAGTTCGGGTCAGGGGGCACGCGACAGATATTACGCAGGACTGAGAGGATTAAATTTGGGCCTGCCTTTGAAGCTGTGATGTGAATGCCACATGATTTTCCTATTATTCTTAAAACCTATATTTTCATATCTATCTATCTATGTGTGTGTGTGCGTCTGTCTCCTGTTGATATATATATATATATATATATATATATATATATATATATATATATATATATATATATATATAAGAGTATGTTCATATCTCTCTATGTATGTAGCTAGTTAGTTAGCTATCTCAGTTTGTTCATATCTATCTATCTATCTATCAATCTATCTATTCTGTTCAACTCTGTCTTCTTTCAGTGTTCATA
>OZ038507.1:74095854-74098354 GCA_964036315.1 Acanthosepion esculentum
AAAAAATAGGTTTCTCAAGTCAGTATTTCTCAGAATGCGTATTCGGGAAATAAGTTCTGTCTAAAAGTAAACATAATATTGGGCGTTTATTTCAAATGTAAGAGCCCACTAATAATAGCGTTTAAACAATATATACATACATACATATATATATATATATATATATATACATATATATATATATATATATATATATATATATATATATATATATATATATATATATACCAACGGATATATTACATTTAAGGAGGATAAAATCCAGAGAGCTCAATAAAAACAGCGTCCATTCCAAAGAAAATTAATGACACTTTATCACACCTTCTTTCTCTCTTTCTCTCTCTCTCTCTCTCTCTCTCTCTCTCTTTATGCCTTTTTGTCCTATCCCCCTCCCATATCAATATATAACTTCCGTTAACAGATTTAATGTGTCAATGTATGGATTTCCTCTAAAGATAAAAATTTAAATTTGAAAGAGTAGAAATGTTACATCTAACTCAATCATGTCTCTCCACCCCCTTCACCCCTCACTCCCTCACTTCGTTAATTTACATATTACTGCCCGTCATAAATCTGTAAATTTCTTTTCATTTTTCGTTTCAACCTTTGGAAATAAAATCTGATGATCCGCTGTCCTTTAAAAGAGCTGTGCTGTAATAATTTATTATATGGAACCTTAAAGTGGTCTGTTTTTATTTAAATTATATATATATATATATATATATATATATATATATATATATCCGATGCAATGAGAACGAAAATAATAAATAAAAGAGGGTTCAATATTAGAGGTTTATCATACAGACAAAAACAGTTTACTCACTACAAAGATGCAACTTCGTTTCGCTGCATTTAAATTGCACCTCGATTGGTGAGAACCAAAAATGGTTATGAACAATTCTTCTTATAAGCAAGCCGTATGTGAAACGTAATTTCCTTTTTTCCATTTGTTTGAGAAAAAATACATAAAGCAAAAAGGTAGGGGAGGAAAGGTTGGAATAGGAGATAGTAGTACGATGAAAGAGGGAGGAGGGTTAACAGCACCTGAAGATTGCGTTGTGCTACCCTCGAGTCGTGCTACCTGTGAGGAATAATATATATATATATACATATATATATATATATATATATATATATATATATATATATGCCTAAGTGAAACCTTAGTAGGTTTGTCTGGCTCATTAGGTTTGATTATATATATATATATATATATATATATATATATATATATATATATATATATATATATATATATATATATTTAAGGTGCGCTATATTTATGGGATAAAGTGTTCAATATCATAGATAGAGCGTATGTATATATAGATATAAAAGTTAACACAGAAGTCAAAACTCAGAAGCGACAGGCTGTTTGATGCTAGACCTGACGATTGCGTCTAGCATGAAACAGACTGTCGCCGCTAAGTGTTGACTTCTATGTTTACTTTAATATTTATTTATCTCTCTCTCTCTCTCTCTCTCTCTCTCTCTCTCTCTATATATATATATATATATATATATATATATATATATATATATATATATATATTTTAAGCTTATCACCCCAAGCAAGGCTGGAAGCCACTAGCACGCAAGCGGTTACAGAAGGTTTGGAGGAAGAGCAGATAGGAGTGGTAAAGGAGAGGATGTGGAGAAAGACAGTGGATCGATCAAGGCAAGGGGGTTACAGAAGATTTGGAGCGAGAGCAGATAGGAATGAAAGGTGAAAGGATGTGGAGAAGGGAAGTGGATAGATCAAGGCAACTGGAAATGTCGATTGACGTTACACTTAAATAGTTAGAGATTGTATTTGTCAGAGAAACAGTAATAGGGAAGGGAGTTCCACAGGCGAGATGTGCGAGACATGAAGGTATTGGAGTAGAAGAGACGTCTACATCTAAAAGTTTCAACGGTGAAGGGGTGGGAACGGGATGCTAGCCTCGTAGACGTTTAAATTCATGAGGCCTAGGGACAAGCGAAAGCAGCTCCTCGGAGCAATTACCGTGAAAGTATTTGTAAAAAATACAGAGCGATGCAACATCGCGTCTGTGAGAGAGCGACTGCAGACGAGATGATATATCATGGCCAATCACATTGCATATGCGTCTCTGGATCTTATCAAGAACCCTGAGACAAACAGCAGGGGCTCCAGACCATATATTGCAGCAATAATCCATGCAAGGGCCAATGGTCGATTTATAGACTTGGAGGATCGATTCCGGGGAGAAAAATTTCACTCGATGTATTTGTTCCATCTCAGATCAGCAGACAGCGTGAGACCGAGCAGCCGCAGAGAGGAGCTCTCGAGAAGTTGGTCTTCAGACATGAGATGCAGGGATGGATCCTTGTGGTGGTTAATAGAGAGCAGTTTTGTTTTAGAGGCGTTAAAGTTAACCATCCATTTCTCGTCCCAGTTCACAACCGATTGGAGGACCTTTTCAATTTGAACTGCCAGGTTAACTTTGTCAGCATCACTAGATTTGTGTTTGAGGCA
>OZ038507.1:74100854-74130854 GCA_964036315.1 Acanthosepion esculentum
ATATATATATATATATATATACATAAATATATATATATATATATATATATATAAATATATATATATATATATAAATATATATATATATATATATATATATATATATATATATATATATATATATATATGTTGTCATCCACAGACTAACTGTTTCACTCTTTCACTAGACATTCGATTGCTTAAAGCTGGGATCGAAACCCGACTGATCAGAGATTCCCCCCTAAGCCATCGGCGCACGTTTGAAAGTACTTACACTCTGAATAAATACGCCAATGACTGACGGTGAAAGGAAGGGGTTTGTAATATTAATAGTAATAGTCAATGTTTACAAATTCGCGCTTATCTTCCAAGAATGCACCACCGAATACACACACACACACACACACACACATATATATATATATATATATATATATATATATATATATATATATATATATATATATATATATATATATATATATATAACCAATTATAGGATTGGCATATACGCAATAAATTCCAGTAAGCAAAAATACTATTCATAAAAGAGTGCTCAATACAGAGTAGAGCAACTATAATTTATTCGACAATTATAAAATAAATATGTTATAAAATCAATTTTTATGTTTTTATAACATATTTATATTACATATCACTTTTATAACATATTTATGCTATATATCACATTTTGTGATTTTATAACATATGTCATTATGTCATAATTTTCGAATAAATTATATATATGTATATGTGTGTGTTATTGGAATTTATTCCGTATATGCCAATCCTATAATTGGTTATATATATATTTATATATATATATATATATATATATATATATATATATATATATATATATATATATGTGTGTGTGTGTGTGTGTGTGTGTGTGTGCGTGTGTGTGTTTCGTTGAATATGACAGACAAGGAAAATTTAAATAATTTTTAATTTAATTTTTACAGCATTGTTTTCATATTTCCGTTTGGTAGTAGTGAGGGAGTCTAAAAATTGTCCGTATTGTCCATAGTTCCAATCTCTTTCGTCCACTTCAAGGTGGTTTGTTTTTGGGTGTTGTTACTTTCTCTTCATCTATAAGACGCATTTTTGCTCTGAATACTGGATTTCAAGTCGGCGTCCTTCTATTGTTAAAAAAAGAAAAGAAAACATGATCACTGTTGAATAAGTTGAGGTTGATAGTGTGAGCAAGATGTTTTATATGCAGGTCCTCTCACGGCGAGATGTCTTCAGTAATTTGATTTCAATTACCGATATCGGACATACTACCACCTCCTTGAGTAGACGCCACACATGTCAGTCATCAGATTAAATATGATAGACGAGACGGCTACCTTTAACCGTTTCGACAGTGAAAAGGTGAGACCGAGATGCCAACCTAGTAGCAAGCTTAAATTCATGAAGTTGGGGTACCAGTTAAAGACATTGTACAATTTATATTTACATAAATATCTTTTTTTCTTTTTATGTGCCATGTCCCTTCAGGACGTAGGCGATCATGGCTCTCCATCTCCCTCTATCCTTTGCAAGTCCCTTCCCTCTGCTTCCTCCCCAAGACCATGTTCTGTTTTTCATTTGCTTAAGCCTGCTATATATGTTACGCGTTGTTTTCCCTTATCTCTCTTTTCTTCTATTCGGCCCGTGAGTATCAGATTCTCCAGCCCCCTTTTTCCCTTGTGTGTCCCAGAAAATTCAGCTGCCTCTTACTGATATTAATTATAAGCCTCCTCCTGGTTTGTATGATATAAATTATAAGCCTCCTTGTTTGTAACCCCTATAAGATCTCATCATGCTCGATCCATGATATCCTTAGCATCCTTCTGTAGAACCACATCTACGTCGCCTCGAGTCTCTTCTTGAGGAAATCGTCCAACATTCGCTGCCGTAAAGAAGGACAGATGTCACGTAACAGATCAGCATTCTTTTCTTCGTTACCAAAGAAATCCTCCTGTCTCGCAGTAATCTGCCCAGCTTTTGGAATGTGTCCTTGGCCATCCCGACACGCCTACAGATCTCAGTGTCGCACTTACCGTCCTCTGTCAAGACGCTTCCCAGGTTTTTAAACTCCCGCGTCTACTTGATTCTAGTGTTCCCGACCTTCAGATCACTTTTCGGACTCATCCTCTTACTGACGACCATGAACTCCGTTTTCTTGTAGTTTATGCTTAGTTCCTTCTTCTCACCCTCCGTCGCTACGTTTTGTAGATTTTGTAATTTCTTTTCCGTGTCTGCTATCAGTACTGTGTCGTATGCGTATCTTATGTTGTTAAGATTGTGGCCGCCAATGCTAAATTCCGGTAGGGTTTTCAATTCTCTCAGAATTGCCCCGCTGTATAGGTTGAACAGTTCCGGTGAGAAGACGCATCATTGCCTTACGTCCCCCTTCTATTTTTATTGTATTCACTGAACTCGTTCCCTATGCAATCGTCCGGGATTGTCTGACGATCGCAAAGGGCGTGACACCCGGGGTCACAAACTCACATCAACGCAGCTAAATATGTTTCCCACGGTCACTACAATCTTAACCTATCCAAGGCCAGGGTTAATCGTTATTTCCCTCACTTATACACAGAAATAGCTTCCTAACGTGACCCTCTACCTCGAGTGGCTAACACCCGCTGCCGTAAAGAAGGATAGATGTCACGTAACAGTTCAGTATTCTTTTCTTTGTTACCAAAGATATCCCCCTGTCTTGCAGTACTCTGTCCAGCTTTTGGAATGTGTCCTTGGCCATCCCAATACGTCTACGGATCTTACTGTCCTCTGTCAAGACGCTTCCCAGGTGTTTAAACTTCCGCGTCTGCTTGATTCTAGTGATCCCGACCTTCAAATCGCATTTCGGTCTCATCCTCTTACTGACGTCCACGCACTCCGTTTTCTTGTAGTTCATACTTAGTCCCTTCTTCTCACTCTCCGTCGCTACCTTCTGTAGGAGATTTTGTATGATATAAATTATAAGCCTCCTCCTTGTTTGCATCCTCTCTAAGACCTCATCGTTGCTCAAACACTTGATCCATGATATCCTTAGTATCCTTCTGTAGAACCATATCTCTGTCGACTCAAGTCTCTTCTTCATCTTCGAGGAAATCGTCCAACATTCGCTGCCGTACAGAAGGACAGATGTGCCCGTAACAGTTCCGTATTCTTTTCTTTGTTGCCAAAGATATCCTCCTGTCTCGCAGTACTCTACCCAGCTTTTGGAATTTGTCCTTGGCCATCCCAATACGTCTACGGATCTTACCGTCCTCTGTCAAGGCGCTTCCCAGGTATTTAAACTTCCGCGTCTGCTTGATTCTAGTGATCCTGACCTTCAGATCGCATTTCGGGCTCATCCTCTTACTGACGACCATGCACTCCGTTTTCTTGTAGTTCATACTTAGGCCCTTCTTCTCCCTCTCCGTCGCTACCTTCTTTAGGAGATTTTGTATGATATAAATTATAAGCCTCCTCCTTGTTTGCATCCTCTCTAAGACCTCATCGTTGCTCAAACACTTGATCCATGATATCCTTAGTATCCTTCTGTAGAACCATATCTCTGTCGCCTCAAGTCTCTTCTTCATCTTCGAGGAAATCGTCCAACATTGGCTGCCGTAAAGAAGGACAGATGTCCCGTAACAGTTCCGTATTCTTTTCTTTGTTGCCAAAGATACCCTCCTGTCTCGCAGTACTCTGCCCAGCTTTTGGAATGTGTCCTTGGCCATCCCGGCACGCCTACAGATCTCAGTGTCGCACTTACCGTCCTCTGTGAAGACGCTTCCCAGATGCCTTAAAATTATATTGAGAAAATTTGCAGAAACAAGAAGATTATGAAAAGAAGAAAAATAACCACCACATCCTACACATATGCGCATATGCATGCGTTCAGACGCACACGCTCTTGCATGCACACGCACATGCACACACACACATGTGCACATACATACACACATACACATTCGCAAACAAAGGCTAAGATTAAAATCAAGCTAACACCAATAAAAAAAGAGTCTAGATTATTTTTAACTTAATATGAAATAACTAAAATAAAAATAAAAAATCAACAGGCAATTCTAATATCTCCTGACGAGTGGACCGAACAATTACATGAACGTCCGTCTCCGAAAATCTCGACTGGAGATGGTGAATTTAACGTCAATCAGTTAAATGACAAATTACGTCATTTAATTTTTATGTTTGAAGAGAATTTTTTCACATGTAGAATAATTTTTTGTAGTTGATGTGTTGGCGGATTCAACCGTTTTCTTTTGATTTCTTGATATATTTGTTGTGTATGTTGGCTAGAGAGAATATTGATTCTATTAGGAAAGGTGATAATGTGAGACGAGGCGTAGATTAATATTTCGATAATATTCAATGGCGGCACTCTCGAGGATTTTCCTTCAGAGTGAATTATGCTCTCTTTTTATGAGTGCAGCAGCAGCAGCTGCTGCAGCAGCAGCTTCTTCTTCTTCTTCTTCTTCTTCTTCTTCTTCTTCTTTCTTACATCTGGCAATAGAGATTTCTTTTTTTTCTTGTTTTATTTATATATAAAAAATCCTAGAATTATAATCAATGTAGTTGCAAAATTGCTTAAATATGGTTTGGCTATTTTTTTTTAACTTAACGGATAAACTAGCAATAAAATCTCGCAAAGTAAGAATTTTGGCCTGTACTACCTTATAATATGATAACAATTAGAAATTTCCACCTTCTCCTACGACAACCTACTGCGGCAAAAAAATCTGCCTTTTCTGTCATGTATCGAAAGATACATGATCGCTTAAGTGTGTATCATGTATGGCACTGACTGACTCTCAGCAATTGGTTAAATAACAGGACTGAAAAAAACCTATATTATTTCAAAAAAATATTTCTGTAATATTTATCTGCAGAAAAGAGAAACATTCTTACAATCTAAGATTTGTTTCGGCTTTAAATAAGAAATCAATGAAAATGAACGGTAGCCATCAGGGTAGACAATGCTTCGTTTTGCACTTGAGTCAAAACGGTAGACATGGACCCTGTTTACAATGGAAGTAAATAAACTAGACATCGGTCCGGTGGTTTAAACTCGAGTCAAAATGGTAGACAACGGTTCGATTTACACTTGAGTTAAAAAAAGTGGGGGCGGCATAGATCCGGTTTATAATTGTTTAAAAATAATTAAAAAAGAAAAAGATAGGTATAAGCATGATTTTATACATGAATGAAAATGGTTGACATTGGTCGGGATTATACCAGAGACTACGAATATCCTCTGGGAAGGTGGCCTCTTTTGAGGAAGTCTTTCCCGTATTCTAAGCCTCACCGATCCCCCCACCAAATATATATATATATATATATATATATATATATATATATATATATATATATATATATATATATTGAACAATAAAAAATATTAAAAAATTTAAATCTTCAGACACACTGGGTTGTATATTAATATTCCTTCGTTTTTATTATTATTTCATTTAGATTGCTCGACTAGTTTCGGCCAACATAGCCATCATCAGGAAAAAAATAATTTTCTGCTTTCTGGTAGCAGTGAACTACAGAAATGAATATCTTGATGGAGAAAATGAACTTTCGTCTGTAGTTTTCATTGTTTTTTTTTTTGTTTTTTTTAGAGAGAGAGATATATGTTTACGTGTATTTATGTGAAGGAAGACAGTAGGAGCGACGTAAGAAAAATAGAATGTCTTTCCTTCCTTGATTTATAACATTATTACTTACCGTGTGAGTTTGTTTTGAGTAAAATGACGCCTGTCGGTTATCTCATACAAGATAGGGAGTCTCCTGGAAATGAAAACCCCATTATTTTATTGGACTTTTTCTCTGATAATCATCTTCCCCCACCCGGCTCGAATCGCATTAATCTTCGCTCCGAAATCCGATGCTTTCCATCTTTAGTCCTATTCTCGGTGTGATGTCGGCGGCGAAAAACGAAAACTTATTCATGGGATGTGGAAGAGTGCGCCCGAAAAGCTAGATGTAAATTCTGTAGACCTTCGCATTGGGAATAAGTACGAACTGCTATAGAATCCGTTACCAAAGACTGCTTAGTGTCAAAACGTTAATGAAAATTTGGTTTATTAATCGACCGGTCAACGTCGCCTCAAAACGATTCTGTAAATTCACTTTTGCGGTTATTTTAATGTCTCAGAAGACTGAGCTATGGTGGAGCGCATAATTCGTCCACTGAGTTGCCTGAAAAGGAGTATAAAACCCGCCGGCCCCCCCACCAAAAAAATAAAATAAAACTAAAAAACTAAAACCACCTTCCAAGTTTAAACAAATAACAAACTCAAATATAAAGGGCATTTTTAAAAATCTTTTTCAGAATCAAGTAAATAATTTAAAAACGGTATCCGAGTCATGTTGCTAACGAATTATTTTCCACCGTCCAATCTCTACCTCACAGGCGGTATGTGGCGAGCCTCTCGCTTCCTTTATGGAAAATGTTCGGAAGAATTACATTCCTTGCTTGCGCCAGTGCTAACCATCACGGCTAGGACCCACCTTACCACTGACATAATAGCAAATCCCTCACATTTCCATCGTATTCAATCGTAGAGAAGTCATTACCATTCGAACAGCTTCTTCCCGCCAGCCACTGCTGAGTGGAACCGATTCCGAGAGAAGATTTGCCCGATCACTAGATTCTTTACCAGTTCAAGGGATTAACGCCTAATCTCTTCTATATTTATTTTTCCTAATCCTTAATCTCCTCTATTTTTATTTCGTTCACTGGGGGGGGGGTAGATTGTACTAGTTCCACGTGCCATGCCTCTACCGGATGTCTAAGTTATTTCCCTGCAATTCAACTCTTCAAGTTTTAGTTCACCACTGCCGTGGTCTAATATTGAACTCCCAACACTTTGGGTTATGGGCACATGGCCCAGTGGAAAAAGAAGATAATAGTTAGATCCAGTGACTAGACCCAAGGAGTTTTGAGTTCAATACCAGGCCACAGCAGTGGTAGACAAAAAAAAATGAAGAATTGGGTTAACGTGAAATAACTGAGACATCTGGAAGAGGCATGGAACGTGGAACTAGAACAATCTACCCCGGTGGGCGAAATAAAGGGTTTGGTTCGAAATTTCAAACTCTTGACGAAGGCCGGAGCGTACAACAGCCGAAACGTTGTGAATATGCCAATGAAGATGAGAATAACAGTCCAAATAATGTAAATAATGCAAGTAATCACAATACCTCCTCTCAAAGATATAGACAGTTATATTATGCTTTCTGTAAAAGCTGGATAAAAGGTTATGCAAATATATTGGTCCAATGAAAGAAAGTCATGATATATAAAAATTTCTAGTAGGAATTGTCCCATCTTATTAATACGAGTGTACTTCGTTTAGCGGCATATCAACTATTTATGGGTCATTTAATGCCGAAATTTTCTTGGGAGCAATAGTAATTTCTTCCAAACATTTATTGCTGCTATTTTCACTATATAAATGTATTTTTTATACTTTTATAGTGTTTGACCCCAGTTTCAGGGTTCACTGTTTGCCCATAGCTGGAACCCTAACAGATGCTACCACCCCGGGTCAGGGTAGACTTTGGAACAACAGCAATTAAGAGTTGGATACACACTCCAATCTTCAGATCAGAGGCCTTGCTGCAGGATGCAGTTTATCGTCATACCCAGGACGAAACATGAGTGTCCGGTGCCTAGGCAAGCCATTGTAGTTGAATATCAACTTGCATTTTTACATTAAAACCATGACTAAAATTTGTGCTGAAACAAAGATGAAGGTTGTTACTTTGAAAACGAAGATGACTCAAAGAGTGACAGGCAGGCGGATGGGATTTCACAAAAAACACTGTTTAAACTATCCAAAGGATAGTTTAAGCAGTGTTTTGGAAAATCGGGGTCTAGTCCATATTTCTCAGGATTTCAGTGTAATACCCTGAGGGCAGATTTACTGCAATATTAATCATTTTCTCTTTCCGCTCTTGTTGTTACTGTTACTGTTGTCGTAGGAGTTGGTGGTAATTTCTAATTGTTATCATACTATTTCATAGCAGAGGTAGTACAGGCCAAAATTCTTACTTTGCGAGATATTATTGCTAGTTTATCCGTAACGTTTTTTTTTTAAAAAAAAGGGCCAGGCTATATTTAAGTCATTTTCACCATGCTTATAACTATCTTTTTCTTTTTTAATTATTTTTAAACAATTATGAACCGGATCTATGTCCCCTACTCTTTTTTAAAACTCAAGTGTAAATCGAACCGTTGTCTACCATTTTGACTCAAGTTTAAACAACCGGACCGATGTCTAGTTTATTTACTTTCATTGTAAACCGGGTCCATGTCTACCATTTTGACTCGAGTTTAAACCACCGGACCGATGTCTAGTTTATTTACTTTCATTGTAAACCGGGTCCATGTCTACCATTTTGACTCGAGTTTAAACCACCGGACCGATGTCTAGTTTATTTACTTTCATTGTAAACCGGGTCCATGTCTACCATTTTGACTCGAGTTTAAACCACCGGACCGATGTCTAGTTTATTTACTTTCATTGTAAACCGGGTCCATGTCTACCATTTTGACTCGAGTTTAAACCACCGGACCGATGTCTAGTTTATTTACTTTCATTGTAAACCGGGTCCATGTCTACCATTTTGACTCGAGTTTAAACCACCGGACCGATGTCTAGTTTATTTACTTTCATTGTAAACCGGGTCCATGTCTACCATTTTGACTCGAGTTTAAACCACCGGACCGATGTCTAGTTTATTTACTTTCATTGTAAACAGGGTCCATGTCTACCATTTTGACTCGAGTTTAAACCACCGGACCGATGTCTAGTTTATTTACTTTCATTGTAAACAGGGTCCATGTCTACCATTTTGACTCGAGTTTAAACCACCGGACCGATGTCTAGTTTATTTACTTTCATTGTAAACCGGGTCCATGTCTACCATTTTGACTCGAGTTTAAACCACCGGACCGATGTCTAGTTTATTTACTTTCATTGTAAACCGGGTCCATGTCTACCATTTTGACTCGAGTTTAAACCACCGGACCGATGTCTAGTTTATCTACTTTCATTGCAAACAGGGTCCATGTCTACCATTTTGACTCGAGTTTAAACCACCGGACCGATGTCTAGTTTATTTACTTTCATTGTAAACAGGGTCCATGTCTACCATTTTGACTCGAGTTTAAACCACGGGACCGATGTCTAGTTTATTTACTTTCATTGTAAACCGGGTCCATGTCTACCATTTTGACTCGAGTTTAAACCACCGGACCGATGTCTAGTTTATTTACTTTCATTGTAAACCGGGTCCATGTCTACCATTTTGACTCGAGTTTAAACCACCGGACCGATGTCTAGTTTATTTACTTTCATTGTAAACCGGGTCCATGTCTACCATTTTGACTCGAGTTTAAACCACCGGACCGATGTCTAGTTTATTTACTTTCATTGTAAACCGGGTCCATGTCTACCATTTTGACTCGAGTTTAAACCACCGGACCGATGTCTAGTTTATTTACTTTCATTGTAAACCGGGTCCATGTCTACCATTTTGACTCGAGTTTAAACCACCGGACCGATGTCTAGTTTATTTACTTTCATTGTAAACAGGGTCCATGTCTACCGTTTTGCCTCAAGTGCAAAACGAAGCATTGTCTACCCTGAAAGGCTACCGTTCATTTTCATTGATTTGTTTTTAAGGCCGAAACAATTCTTAGATTGTAAGAATGTTTCTCTTTTCTGCGGATAAATATTACAGAAATATTTTTTTGAAATAATATAGGTTTTTTTCAGTCCTGTTATTTAACCAATTGCTGAGAGTCAGTCAGTGCCATACATGATACACACTTAAGCGATCATGTATCTTTCGATACATGACAGAAAAGGCACATTTTGTCCAGCAGCAGCTTGTCGTAGGAGTGGAAATTTCTGATTGCTATCATATTATTTCGTAACAGTTAAGAATTTATTCTACCCATACTATACGCCTATACTTTGCGTGATATTGTTGCTAGTTTAACCGTAACTTTTAAAAACAAAAGTCAGACCATATTTAAGCAATTTTGCAACTACATTGATTATAATTCTAGGAGTTTTATCTATAAATAAAACAAGAAAAAAAAAGAAATCTCTATTGCCAGATGTAAGAAAGAACTCTGCCTTTTAAATCGTTATTGGTGGCCTTCAATCTTACCAACATATGCGGATGACAGTGTTGGTAGAAGACACGGAAAGAAAACTAAAAGATCTCCTCTAGAAGGAAAGCGAGAAGAAAGGACTAAGCATCAACAAGAAGAAGACAGAATGCATGGCTGTTAGCAAAAAGACGAGCCGAAAATGCAAATTACAAATTGGAGACCCCAAAATGAACGAAATATAAAATATTAAATGTCTGGTAAGTATTCTAATCAGTCAGTTATGTGCCATGTGTGATACACGCTTAGGCGATCATGTATCTTTCGATTCATGACTGACGGGGCAGAATTTTTTTTCCACAGTAGATTGCCATTTCTTTCAGCGGTAGCCCAGTTGCTATCCAAGGCTATAGAACCAGGCCTGTCCTGCTATTTACCCATAGTTGGGCGGAGAAGAAGAGGATTCATAACTTTCCCAAGAGTATTAACATATAAGTAAATGTAATGGATTCGAATGGAATTCGAACTCGGCTCTCCGATTCCTCAATCTGAGCCGCTACCCATTACTCCGTGCTTAGAGTAGGAGATTTATTCATGCCTTACCCGCGTAAGGGAATAAAACAAACCGGAAGTACAGAGTACTCAAAAAAATTTGACATAAATTTAAAAGCAATTATCTTGAAAACTACTAATTCTAGCTCAATGAAATTGAACAGTTTAGGTGTTGAACATCTTAAGTTTATTATGGGACCGATTTCATGAGAGTTCAATATGTTCACCGATGTGGCACGGCACACGTCAAATCAGTAGTTAAGCTCTTGCCAAACACGCTGTAGCATGTCTCCTGTAACATTATCCAATGCCAAAGTGATTCTCTGCTTGAATTCATCAATGCTAGCAGAAAGAGGGGGATATAGACCAGTCCCTTAACATAGGCCCTTAAAATCTTTTCTACTGAGGGCACGCTGCTCAGGCTTGGGTGACTGTGTGCGATTATATTCCAAGACGTAAAATGGCTTCTCTTTGGGAGTGAACGGAATGGCTCAACCTAATAACAGAACAAAAATAAAACATTCAGTATAAAATTTTCGTCTGTTTCTATACAGTCCGTGAAAAGTTGAGGTTAATTCAACAAGAATTGCCAAAATTATTACTCCTGCGAAATGATGTCAGTTTTTTGGGGGAAACCCTGTATTTCAAGAGCAAAGAAAACCGGAAGACCACAGATTTTAGACAAGATCGATGAAAGAAAGATTGCGAGAGTTTCGGTAGGCAATCCAAAGGTAAAAGCCACACAAGTGAGGAGTCAATGGAGTGAGGTTTTAGTTGATACATTATGCAGATTATTCAAAAACAATTTGAACAGCCGTTTGAGATCAAAAGCTTCAGAAAACTACATCGCATCTCCTACTGGGAGCACAAACTAATTACTACAGAGGAAGGTCACAAGTCTAACCCGTAGGTCTCGACCGTAGTGATGGAAAGCGGCCGGATGGCATTACCATCTTCCCTTTTAAAATGGGGAAGTCGTTGATTTGGGATGCGACCTGTGCGGATACATTTTCGGCCGGTAATTTGATCAGGTCCGCGTTTGAGCCGGGGTCCTTCGCCCGAGACGCAGAGATGAAAAAAATAGTTAAATATTCTTCTCTTGCTGATAGATTTTTTTTACTCCTGTGGCAGTGGAGATTTCAGGGGTTATTGGCCCTCGTTCGATGGCGTTCCTTCGGAGGATTGGCGCGATTGCGTCGCGATTAAGAAACGAGCCTCGCGAAACGGAGTGGCTCTTGCAGCGTGTCTCACTGGCGACGGTTCGAGGTAATGCTTTCTCCATCATAGCGGCTGGCAGAGGATAGAAAAAATTGTTTATAGTTACGTTGTTCTGGAATTGTCATCAATGGTCGACTAAACTTGCTTTGTTTCAATGACTTTTTGTTTTGTTATTATCAGTTACTTTGTTCAATAAATGACGTATTACGATAGTCTTATATTCCGACAGGAATTTCTGTTCGTCACTATTAAGCATCAGAAGACGTCATTGTTTGGTCACGTCATTCGGCATAACAGCTTCTGCAAGACCATCACGCAAGGTATTAAAATGTTTAAAAACGAAAACTATTCTTGAAAGAAATTCGTTATTCATGGGATTTCTTTTCATAAGACTGTAGTTTCTATGTTATCTACTAGCAGCCATACCCACAGCTGGTCGATAAAGCGTTCAATTAGAATGGAGCAAAAACAGCATCATGTTTAGATGTCACAGAGTCTATCTTCTTCAATTACTTTAAAATACTTTCATTAAAAAAACATTTTGAATTAATGCAGTTACTGATATAACAGAAGTAGTCTGTATTTATTCAAATGAAGTTAGCTGAGGACATGAAGGGGTAAAACAGGCAACATGAAAACCCACTTCAGACCACAATTATTTTGGGTTTTTTTAAACTCAATTTGCTAGTGTGCTATCAGGGATGTAAAAGAGGATACATTTATAAAGCAATTGTTAAGTTTGATGGAATTAGTTGAAAGATCAAACAAAAATAAGAAAGAAACCAGTAAAAATCGCCATTTTTCTTTATTTACACGAGTTTTCACGATAATGGCGGACTCAATTATTAAGTTAAATGACTGTTAAACAATCAACTTATCATGTGCAACTGTATCCTTTTTGCCTCACACTTTTTCCTATGTTTATACTTTCTACATTTTTGTATACTTGAAATATTGCATTACTGCTGTATTATATGTTCTTAAAAACCTTTATGTAGTTTTCACTCATAAATTACTACACTGCTTAATACTGCCGAGTATTCTACTGAGTCAAAAGCTTTCCATTGTCAAGCCAAACAAAGTTATTTGCTGTAGTCTATTATTGTTGCTGTACACAATTTTCGGTCAATCACTTCATTTATTATTTACAAGCAGCCATACACAGAAAAAGTGTTCAATTAGAATGGAGCAAAAACAGCATCAGGTTTACATGTAACAGAGTCTATATTCTTCAAATACTTTAAAGTACAAATACATTTTTCAATTAATGCAGTTACTGATATAACAGAATAATCTGTATTTATTCAAGTGAAATTAGCCAAGGACATGAAAGAGTAAAACAGGCAACATGAAAACCCACTTCAGACCACAATTATTTTGGAGTTTTTGAAACTCAATTTGCTAGTGTACTACCAGGGATGTAAAAGAGGATACATTTATAAAGCAATTGTTAAGTTTCATGAAAATTCGTTGAAAGATCAACGAAAAAATAAGAAAGAAACCAGTAAAAATCGCCATTTTTCTTTATTTACACGAGTTTTCACGATAATGGCGGGCTCAATTATTAAGTTAAATGACTGTTAAACAATCAATTTATTGTTGGTTACAATTGAGTGAAGTTTGTATTAGATTGCTTGAAAATTGAGGGAGTTTTTAGTTTAAAATTTGTGTTGAAATCGATTTTTCGTTTTTTGCGGTTTTTCGCTAAACGCAGTTACGTAGAAATAAAAATGTGGTATCGTTGAGCTCGTCATGATGGAAGTAACCTACATACCGAGTTTGAAGGAAATCGAAGGAAAAATGTTGAAATTATCGATATTTGATCAGTTTTATTGAGTATTGATTTTTTAAAATTATCGATTTTTTACGCTAAGAACATGTCTCTTACATTGTACAATGTATGTGCCAAGTTTCGTCAAAATCAGTTCGATGGATCTCGAGTGAAACGCATAACACAGGCAGACAGACACAGACGCACAAACATTCTCTGTTTTATATGTAGGAAGTAATCATAAAATCAATTAAAATGTTTTATCATTAAATAGAGTCTTAGTTGTGTTGTTGTTTTTATTTTATGATTAGGGAAAATTTTCTGTCACTGGTATTCCTGCTTGACAAAAAAACAAAATTCATGATTTAAATGAACCAGAGGACTTATCCTCATGACTAATATAAACATATAAAAAAAAGAATTTCTCGAAATTTCATAAAATTAAATGAGTGGAAGGTAACACATGTAAAAAGAAACGTTTCAAAAATCATTTCATTAATTTCTGAATAAGTCCTTAAAGTTTCATTAAACTGCGACAATTATCTAATTTTTGCAAGAATTTAAAAAAGACGTTAAAATATCCTCCAAAAATGTCTTTAAATAATTGTCGGAATTTGTCCATTTCATAATGTGTGACGTCATTTGTTTACATTTGATACGCCATGAGCCGTTATGAATGTACGTGAGAGATTCATGGAATTTTGTAAAAAAAGAGCTTAGTTTCGAGCCATTAATATGACAGTTCCCCAAGACATGTATGAATACCACACATCCCCCAACATCTTTCCTATATTTTAACCGTTTCGGCAACTAAGGATCGTTCGGTTGGCAAAGTCGAATTTACTGCTTATAAACTACAATCTTCCATGAATCTCTCACGTACATTCATAACGGTTAAGGCACGTCAGGCTATATGACGGTTCCGTATAGGATACAGGTTGGAATCCTGTCAAGGACGAATATTTTCTATGAAAATTCCTCGGACATTCAGGCCGGTAAATGTTATTTAATACTGTTTATTATAAAACAGAGCATTTACTTAAATACTTGTATCTATAAAAATAATGTATAAACATAAAAATGTCTTTAAATAATTATTTATAAACGGATGGTCTTTGATATGACGGCATTTCAATCAAGACGTGGCGGCCCGCGAAAAATAACAGCAATCTTATGCTGTTAAATATAACAGACAACAAATGTCTTTTATGTTTCATCATGAGCCGTTCTAAATCTCGTAAAGTTGCTTTAAGTTGAGGAGAAAATAAAAACAAGATTTTTCTAGAATTTGGATATTTTTTTATGCCCGTTCAGAAATTCTATCTCTGATACTAATAATAATGTATGTGTGTGTATGTGTGTATGTGTGTGTGTGTGTGTGTGTGTGTGTGTGTGTGTGTGTGTGCGTGTGTATTTGTACTTAAACCTAATCTGAACAAAATAAACTATGAAATCTCCACAAATATTCTTAAATGCCTATACTTGATAAAAGAAGCCATTGGTTTATACCAACGGCTCCCCACACTTAATACTTCTCGTTTTCACTCTCGCGTGGTCATGTGTGATGTCACGAGCTGCGATGCGATTTTCGCTTCCGCGTCTCGTATACACGACTTTGTCGTTCCTTTGAAATATTTCATGCAACAAAAACAGACTATCATTATTGTTTGGTCCGTGTATTGTTTGATGTATTGAAATGTAATTGTCATCGTTGATAATAGCTTATATAAGCCGAAAGCTTAGATTGGATTTAAACATGTATCAGTATGGTGATTTCCTTTCGTCTTTCAATGATAATGTTATTAAGCTTATCAGACAATATGAAAGGAACTTACTTAAAATAAACAGACAAAACTTGTCTATCTTATTCAATGAAACATGCATTAATGAAAAATTACTGCCTAAATATACACAATATATATATATAGTAAAAAAACACCTGATAAAACCGGAATTTATAAACAAGGATCATACCATTCATTAACGGATTCGAAGTTGATTCTATTTTATTATTAAATATTGTTTGCGAGAGTGATTCTTGCCATATTATTAGCTTCAGTATTTGTTTTTCGTATGAATTATTCGCGTTATATATATATATATATATATATATATACATATTATTGTATATACATATTATTGTATATACATATATGTATGTGTGTGTGCGTGCATGCGAGTGTGATTTTGATAGTGTGTGTGCGAGTGTGTGTGTTCGCGCGTGTGTATGTGTGTGTGCGTGCGTGTGTCTGTGTGCGTATGTGATTCAAGTCACTAAATGCAGAAAAATGGGACAAGAAGTGATTTCTTTACGATGCCACCTGATATTTTACCATTTAATGCCTGGTCTCCTCCAAGAGAAGTGAACGTGGCCATTTTTTTTCTTTTTCTTTTTCTTTTTCTTTTTTGTTCTTTTTTTTATTAATATCTCCGTTTGACATTAGTGACGATTCTGGTCCTGTATAGACCCCAGTACCCCACACCCCCACCCACTGTCACTTTGCTGTCAGGCATCACAAGATTCCGTTTCCCCTTGAAAAAAAAACCGCAGAATGAATTTCGGATTTCCCCTTTTTAACTCTAAGTTAGTTTGCATGCTACTGTTTTCACGCAAGGATTTCAAGGAATTACCAGAACCGCTCAAGACGTTAATTATTACTTTGACCATGTTGGCAAACGATGTCCGTGAAAGAGGGATTAGGTTTAAAATATTCGCGCGCGTGCTCTCTCTCTCTCTCCCTCCCCTTTCCCTTTCTCTCTCTGATAGCTTTAACTGTTTTAGGCAGGAAAAAGTTGAATTAACAAAACGAGTACTTATTGAGGTCTACTATTTTTCGTTCACTAATGTCCTTGAGAGAATCCATCATTTTTCCTCTAGCTATGGGTTAATAGTATATATTTTAAATAACTTAAACATGAAATCAAGAAAATTGTTTTTTTTATATTAATATAATAATATATTAATATATTTTATTTTATATCAATATACAGTAAAAAACTTGAACTAACGGTCCTGGATCCAACGGACTCCGAATTTAAATTTTAAACTTTAAAGTTTATTTAAAGATATATAGTAACTTAAAAATAAAATACACATACATATGTACTGTATTTACATTTATTTATAATAATTTTGTACTATACTGTACTATATATTATTATATATTTTGTACTATATTTTGAACTTTACTGGCTGTTTTTAGGCCACGAAAAAAGTGCTTCATATTAATGTATAAACAGCTTTAACCCTAGAACACTAACCATGGGTATATAGTACCCAGCGCAAATTTTCCGATTTTTAATTACAATTTTCAGTACCTGACTTTCTTACCTAAATAATGTTTTTCAGTTCCTATTAATGTTAACTCAAAGTACAAAGTTTGAAGTGCCTGCATGTAAAAGATTTATATTTAATTTTTTTTTTGTTGATATTTTCAAAATCGGGTATGATATACCCATGCTTAGTAGTGGTGTTACTTTCATTGAAGGTTTGTGTTCTAGGGTTAATGGAGGACGTTCCTCTATTAGTTCGTTAAAATGGGGTCTCATTGTATTTGAATATTACACACACAAAGAAATATATATCTATATAAGTTTGATTAAAAAGAACCGAAAGAGTCTGTTTAATTTTTTAGTTATAGGACAACTGCCCCTCCCCGGACAATTGACCCCTACCCCCGGACAATTCCCCCCCCGACAACTGCCCCCCGGACAATTGACCCCTACCCCCGGACAATTGCCCCCCCCCGATACCCCCCCCGGACAATTGCCCCCCCCCGACAATTGCCCCCTACCCCTAAACAATTGTCCCTTCAATTTCTTGAAGTGTTGAAGTGTTCAATCAGATGCTTGCAGGACGTCCAGCACTGCCTAAGCGGAAACGTAAGACCTCGAGAAGCTCCACGGGTTGAACCTTTTCAGATATATAGCCCATCATTCGCAGTTTTCGTTGTATAATTGTAGTGATATCAGTCAGATATCTGCCATGCTTGATACACGCTTAGGAGACCATGTATCTTTTGATACATGACTGACGAAGCAGATTGTTGCCGCAGTATGTTGCCAATTCTTGGTCTGCGGTAGACCAGTTGCCATTGAAGGCTATAGAACCCGGTCTGTCCTGCTATTTACCCATTGCTGGAGTGAGGAGAAGCAGAGGATTCGTACCTTTCCCAAGGGTCAGTCAGTTATGTGCCATACGTGATACACGCTTAGGCGATCATATATCTTTCGATACATGACTGACGAAGCAGATGTGGTATTATGATTATTTACATTATTCGTCTGCATTGCCATATTCACAACGTCTCGTTAATAAGAGATACAAAGAACAGGAAGACGTGGAGGGCGATGATCGTCTATGTCCTGAAGGAACATGACACATAAAAGAAGAAGTCCTTCGACCATCTCCATCAATATCAAGAACCGATGCTGTGTCTGTGGGGTAGTTAGGATTCCTTTGTCTGCATCCTGGTATTCTTCGGAACGCTGGACGCTTGAAATGGTCTAAAGTGACCTCATTTATAACGGCTCTTGGGAACGAAGAAGGAATCAAAACTACAGAAGCTATTTTAATACAAAATTAAACAATCCACATTTAATAGAATATCATTAACCGCAGACGATATCTTGAAGTGCTTACGGAAAAGGCGGGCTTTTTAAAAAAAAATTAATTAAATTTCTGGGATATATAATGAAGAAAGCGGGCTTTTTGAAAAAAATAAATTAAAATAAAATTATGGGATATATAATGAGGAAGGCGAGCTTTTTGAAAAAAAAAGATTTCTGGGATATATAATGAGGAAGGCGGGGTTTTGAAAAAAAAAATAAATTGAATTAAATTTCTGGGATATATCATGAGGAAGTCGGGCTTTTTGAAAAAAAATAAATTAAAATTATGGGATATATAATGACGAAGGTGGGCTTTTTGAAAAAAATAAATTAAATTAAAATTATGGGATATATAATGAGGAAGGCGGGCTCTTTGAAAAAAAAAGATTTCTGGGATATATAATGAGGAAGGCGGGGTTTTGAAAAAAAAAATAAATTGAATTAAATTTCTGGGATATATCATGAGGAAGTCGGGCTTTTTGAAAAAAAATAAATTAAAATTATGGGATATATAATGACGAAGGTGGGCTTTTTGAAAAAAATAAATTAAATTAAAATTATGGGATATATAATGAGGAAGGCGGGCTCTTTGAAAAAAAGATTTCTGGGATATATAATGATGAAGGCGGGCTTTTTGAAAAAAAAAATAAATTGAATTAAATTTCTGGGATATATAATGAGGAAGTCGGGCTTTTTGAAAAAAAATAAATTAAAATTATGGGATATATAATGACGAAGGTGGGCTTTTTGAAAAAAATAAATTAAATTAAAATTATGGGATATATAATGAGGAAGGCGGGCTCTTTGAAAAAAAGATTTCTGGGATATATAATGATGAAGGCGGGCTTTTTGAAAAAAAATAAATTGAATTAAATTTCTGGGATATATAATGAGGAAGTCGGGCTTTTTGAAAAAAAAAAAAAAAAATTTGTGGGATATATAATGAGGAAGGCGGGCTTGGAAACTCTGATACTCACAGGAGAGAGGGATAGATGGACACAGAAAAGCAGCGCGTAACATAATGAACTTGAGTACAACAGGGTTTCGGAGAAATAACAAAACAGACAAATATATTAAGAGATACAACGGATAGGAAGACGTGGATGACCACGATTGCCTACACCCTGAAAGTTCACGGCACATAAAAAAAAGACCTTCAACCATCTCAATAATAATCAAGAACCGATGTGGTGTCTATGTGGTAATTAGAATCACTACAAAATTATCAACTCTCATAGTAACCATATTTTAAGTAAGTTCTATGGGATAAACAACAAACCTGGTATTGAACCCTCCTGTAATTGTAGAGATAAAGAAAGCTGTCCAGTTGAGAGCCAGGGTTATATACCAAGCAACCATTTCCCACAAAGAAAATATGTTAAATTATAATGTTTACATCGGAATTTCCGCGATGGAATGGAAACAGAGATTTTATATCCATTTTAGCAACCCTAAATTAAAATACCAGACAGCTCTTTCAAAAACATTTTGGGAATTGAAGGAGAAAGGATCGAACCCAGAGATAGGCTGGAAAAATAAAGATTTTGCTCATACTACTTACAAATAGAGGAAAAAATAAAATAATAAAAAACAATAATCAAAGCAAACTATTAAATCAAAGGAATGAATTAGCGTTAAAATGTCGACATAGAGGCAGGTTTAACCTTCTATAATATAGATTTTACTTTATTATTTTTTAATTCTCTAACTCTTCAAATGTTGAATGTATAACTATTTCTAATTTCTATATTTTCATTTCTTCCCCATATTAATTATATCTTATAATTGTCCCCTGTACTCAGAAATCTGTTTTCTTTTATCATTTATACATCTTTATCTATATATGTATTTCATTTTGTTTTTAAATATAACATGGTATGTTGTTTTTTTTTTAATATAACATGATTTATCTTAAATTTAAAGTTAAAAATTGTTAATTTATTTTATCTTAATTTTTTAAAATTCTTTAATATAATTTTTTAAAATTATATTCTTACTTAAATTTAATATATCTTTAGTTTTAATTTAACAATTCATTCTTCAGAGTCTGTCTATATTTCTGAGATGAGGTATTATGTACAGTATTTACATTAGTCGGACAATTGTCCTCATCTTTGTCGCCATATATGTCACAACGTTTCGGCCGTTGTACGCTCCGGCCTTCTCAAGGACACATGGCACAGTGGATAAAGGCGTTGGTTAGATCCAGTGACAGACCCAAAGAGTGTCAATTCAATACCCGGTTAAAGGCAGTGGAGAACTTTAAGAGGGAAAAATTAGCAGGAGATAACTGATAACTGACATCCATCAAACATGGCACGTGGAACTAGAACAGTCTACCCCAGTGATCGAAATAAAGGGTCCAGTTCGACATTCCAACCACCTGAAGAAGGCCGGAGCGTACAACGGCAGAAACGTTGTGACAAATATGGCGACAAAGATGAGGACAATAGTCCGACTAATGTAAATACAATTTATTCTTCGTATAACCTCAATGAAATGTCATAATGTCAATATTCGAGTTAATTTTTATAAAAAACTTTTCCCTTTAAGACTAATACCTTCAAACCTCTCCTTACCATCGACTCGGGCATTTCGTCTGACTAAAACATCGAAATGGATAAATTCTGTATCAATTTTTCGACTGCTGTCAAAGTTAAATTTTAAAATACTAATTCCGACACGAACACAGCCTATCCACTAACATATTCCTCGTTGGTTGAAATACATCTATACCCCCTCCTCCATATAATATATAATATATAACATATCCATGTAATATATATATATATATATATATATATATATATATATATATATATATATTCACACCATATAGGATCATCAGAATTAACTGGCTGATGATCCCATGTGGTAAAACCTAGGTAGGTAGTACCTGGCTCATAAGGATTTATTTATTACCATTGCTCTGCTTAGCGTATTGAGCACTCTTTGTTTTAACTTAATTACTTGCTGGTTTTTGTTTCTTTGTCCCAGAAATTTAAGGCACTGGATTATTTCTTTTGTCCTGTTCAGAGCTTTCTGGTGCTTGCTTTCTTTTGTTTTTCCGTTTTTCCTCAGATGACAATTTATTTGAAGATTGTGCTATCCAGGTTTTTTCACCCACTGAGTTTAAAGAGATTTGCACACACACACACACACACACACGCACACACATACACACACACTCATTTATATATATATATATATATATATATATATATATATATATATATATATATATATATATATATATATATATATATATATAGTCAAACCTAATGAGCCAGACCTACCAAGGTTTTCACTTAGGCAGATCGTCAGGGTCAGCTCATTGGGTTTTGACTAGGTCTGCTCTACGTTTGTATCGAGCTCTTTAGTTAGTGTTTACTCGTATCGGGGTTTTTTGTTTGGGCCTTGAACCTGTATCTGTGCGATTATTTTCGACAGACTTTCATGTTCCTGGCTTTTTCTTTTTTAAAACCTTTTTTTCCCTTCGAGATTGATTTGGCTATTGTTAAATCAAGAATTCAAAGGTTTTTCGACACGAGTATAATCACCTATACATACATACATACATACATATATATATATATATATATATATATATATATATATATATATATCTGAGATGACACAATTTTCTTATATATATGTAGAAACACTAAGTACAATCAATTAGTGCATTAAAGTTAAGATTATATTAAATTAGAAATCAATATAATAAATAAAGTGGTTATCAGAATGTTATTCCATTTGTACCAACCCTGTACTTGTGTGTATAATATATATATATATATATATATATATATATATATATATATATATATATATATATATATATATATATATATATATATATATATATAATTGTGTCATCTCAGATATATATATAAAATAAACCTGAATGAGTCAGGTACTACTTCCGTAAGTTTTACCACATGGGTTTATCAGTTTACCCTGATGATCCCATGTCGTGAATCCGAGGTAGGTAGTACCTGGCTCATTAGGATTTATTTATTTCCTTTGCTCTGCTTAGCGTATTGAGCACTCTTTGTTTTAACTTAATTACTTGCTGGTTTTTTTTCCTTTGTCCCAGAAATTTAAGGCACTGGATGATATCTTTTGCCCTGTTCAAACCTATCTGTTTTTTTCTTTTTTTTTCCTCAATTTTTTTTAATTTTTTATGCAGGGTGATAGTTGTAGTATGTCCACTAGTATTTCTACTCACAAATACTAATTCTCTATAGAAACTTACTAGTTCCTGCCTAGACTGTATAATGTAGATACTGTAGAGTTACTTCGTATAGTTTAGAAAAAAAGAGAGTAATCCTTGTTAAAAGCAATGAGATATCACGAAATTTGTAAGTTTAAATGTTTCTCTCTCTCTTCCTCTCTCTCTTCCTCTCTCTCTTTTTTCTCTATCTCTTTCTCTCGCTCTCTTTTTCTTTTTCTCTTTCTCTCTCTTTCAGTTTTTCTCTCTCTTTCTCTCTCTCTCTTTCTCTTTCTCTCTCTCGTTCTCTTTCTCTCTCTCGTTTTCTTTCTCTCTCTCGTTCTCTTTCTCTCTCTCTCTTTCTGTTTCTCTATCTCTTTCTGTTTCTCTCTCTCTCTTTCGCTCTTTCTTTTCTCTCTCTCTTTCTATTTCTCTCTCTCTTTCTCTCTCTCTCTTTCTCTCTCTCTTTCTCTTTCTGTTTCTCTCTCTCTTTCTCTCTTTCTGTTTCTCTCTCTTTTTTCTCTCTGTCTTTCTCTCTCTCATTCTGTTTCTCTCTCTCTTTCTCTCTCTCTCATTCTCTTTCTGTTTCTCTCTCTCTTTTTCTCTCTCTTTCTCTCTCTTTCTCTTTCTCTCTCTCTTTGGGAGCAAATTAGAATGAAATATCATTTCCAATTTATAAAGAAGCAAACTCAATGACCGATTCTTGAGTAGTATTTTTATACATTTTTTAAAAATACCTTTCATTATAAACTAATAAGACTATTCACTGATTTTGAAAAGTAGTTATCCTTCCAAAAGTTGCTTCAATGAAGAATTTTGTAATGCTCGTTTGTAGGAGTGACTTTGTAAATCACAGATACAATAATAGTAATGTCTTTGAACAATCCTCGATCAGATGCTGCTAATTCCCATATATATATAGTTTTCCTTTACATGTCACATGATCTAATTATTTCAAGATAAGGTCGACTGTGCTTGCTCTCTGGCGATCCGTGTTCAACACAAGGAGGCCACATATGGAGCAAGTGTGAGGATTGTGAGATGAGATCACTATTAGATTGGCTGACCTTTTAGATCTTGCTCTCGCTTCTTGAAGATGATTCAGACTGTGACACTTTATTCCTATATGACAAGTGATAAAAGAATTAGTTTTTGTAATGGAAACTAATGATTATCCTTGATAAAGGAATTGAACTTTTGTTGCATTTGAAGCAGCGAGAAACCACGTCACTTGATGACTACCAACAGCAGCAACTACTAAATAGTATAGCAAATGTAATTCAAAGAGAAAATAATGATATAGTCAAGATGTTGACATTCCATTCTATTTCAAATGAAAGGTTAGAAAGGAACCCCCCCCCCCCGGCCATCAATATTGGAAAGAGTGATAACAACTTTCCACCTTAGCCTAACTACTGACTCGGACATTTCGTCTGATTGAAACATCGAAACGGAATAAATTCTGTATCAATTTTTCGATTGCTGTCAAAGTTAGATTTTAAATTTCTAATTCCAACACGAACATAATCTATACACCGGGGTTGAATAAGACTAATGTACTTCTCGCGTGTTGAAACAGATTTTTAAATATATGAGTTAATTTTGGGATTTTGCTGTGTAATTTATATAATCTGATGACAGGATGCCCAAGATCCTAATGTACAGCCAGTTAGATCCGGGCTACAGGAATGTAGGACGCTCATGCCTAAGATACAAAGACAAGCTGAAAAGCAACTTGTCAGCAGTCAATATACCACATAACACCCTTGAGCGCTTAGCCTTGGAGCGGGTAGAATGGAGATCAACATGTTTTAGTGGACTGAGCAGTTTTCGATCTGCTTGTCTGAATCATTTTCAAGAGGCGAGAGCAAGATCTAAAAGGTCAACCAATCTAACAGTGATCTCATCTCACAATCCTCACACTTGCTCCATATGTGGCCTCCTTTGTAAATCACTAGCGGGTCTTAAGTGCCACTTAAGATTATCGCACAATATTTCATAATTGAATCAATTAAGCTGTCAGATCCTCATACGTCGAGACCGACGGGAGAGTCCATTATTATAATAAATGCATTAAGGTCTTTTTGCGGATCAGATTTAATACTTGATATTACTAGTATCCACTTGGGTTATATACCAACGGATTTATTATATGTGCTATTTCTCTCTCTCTGTCTCTCTCTCTCTCTCTCTCTCTCTATATATATATATATATATATATATATATATATATATATATATATACAGTATACACAACAAGATCCAAATTTACCTCATATAGGGGGCTGATAGATCTATTTCAACCGACGAAAACGACATCATTCTAATTCAACCCCTGTGTGTATGTTGTGTAATACTACTTATATGCTCTGTTATAATAAATAAATTAAGCTCATTTTGTGGATCAGTTTTAATATTTGATATGACTAGGATCCATTTGGATTATATACCAAAGGACTTATTACCTGTACTATATATATATATATATATATATATATATATATATATATATATGTGTGTGTATATAAAGGAAGTACAGTAAGATATATAATCCGGTGTTCTTATTGATATTTTTTATATTTTTATTTTTACAAAACAGTGCTCAATGAAAATTCACAGAGCATAAATCTTATAAATTAACTGATTTAAAATATTTCAGGCACTTAAAAGAATCCAATAAAACACCTACAGTAAAATGGAAGTTAATAAGAAAAGAAGAATATGAAGATCATTATATGACCCAAGTCCTTTGCATATACATGAGAAACTCTATATTACTAAGTTTATAAAAAAATAAAAATTTACTGAATCATAGAAATGAAATAGCTATTTTTTGCCGTCACTGTCAAAAATTTTCCTTAAATAATATTTAAAAAGAAAATTAAAAAATGGGAGCTGGTATTATACATACTTATATTTGAAATGAAAAAATAATTACATTTACTTGTTTTAAAAAGAAATATAGTCTATTAGTAATTAAGAGTAAAAATATTTTAAAATTGTAGTTAAATAAAACGTATTCTAACCCAAACACCCCTTTTAGAAAGAATCTTTAAGTATACAAGTACGAAAAAATGCCGAAAGACTTTTAGCCGTTAATAAAAAAAAATGAATAAACAGACGACATGCATTTAACGGATGTCAGAATTCGTTGCAAAATACACCCCTACCCTCCCTAAACTTAACCTCTTGTTCGAACGTAACTCATAATTGATACAACAATAATTAATAAAAATGAACACGCTACCGCCCCTGTCTGAATGATTGGATTTCTCTGTATCCTTGGAAACACGAAATTATGAATTTGTGTCCGTTTAAAACTCAGTAAATTTAAAAATAAGTTATTTCAAGATTCGCTTGAAGATGAAACGGAACTAATGGTTTTAATTTAATTAAATAATTAAATTTGAATTTTTTAGCTTCCATTTTTGAAACATGGTTATTACTGTGTACCGTCAAAAACATATTTTAAATCAGTTAATTTAGTTATTTCAATATTCAAGTTAATTTAAGTTATTTCAATATTCGCTTGAAGATGAAACGGAACTAATGCTTTTAATTTAATTAAATAATTAAATTTTTATTATTTTTCATTATCTATCTGTTCATTATCTATTCATTATCTATCTTACTATTTATCTGTTCATTATCTATTTATCTATCTGTTCCTTATCTGTTCATTAACTATCTGTTCATTATCTATCTATCTATCTATCTATCTATCTATCTTTCTATCTGTTCATTATCTATTTATCTATCCATCTGTTCATTATCTGTTCATTATGAATTTATATGTGTGTTTAAAACTCAGTAAATTTAAAAATAAGTTATTTCAAAATTCGCTTGAAGGTGAAACGGAACTAATGCTTTTAATTTAATTGTATAATTAAATTTTTAGCTTCCATTTTTTGAAACATGGTTATTACTGTGTAGTGAAAAAAACATATTTTAAATCAGTTAATTTATAATATATATTTCTGTGTGTGTGTGTGTGTGTGTGTGTGTGTACATTGTATATATAAACATTATTTCTACACCATATTACGTCAATCTTCGAATTAAGCATGCTGCAAGAATAGATGAATTAATTTTATATATCAATAAGATAGGACAAATATGTTGACGAATATTGAATGGTGAAAATATTTTTTATTCAGGGTAGTCTGTTTTTTTGGGGGGAGGGGGTGTTTAAGCATTTCAGCTTCAAGCAAGGTGGGAGTGCCACTAGCACGCAAGTGCTTACAGAGACTGAAATTAAAAGACAAGAGTGGGGAATGAGGAAAGGGTAAAAAGAAGAATGGGAGATCAAGACATCAGAAAATGTTGATTGACATTACATTTAAATTTTTGAAGATTAGAATTATCAGGGAATTGAGAGAGAAGCCGTTGGCGTAGAAGAGGCGGTTACATTTAACTGTTTGAACAGTAAAAGAGTGGGACCGAGATGCCAACCTAGCAGCACGCTTAAATTCATGCAGTGTTTGCCCGGCAACATTCTCATATTGAGTTGAAGCTTTCCCTCGGCACTGGAACGCCGATCTCCTCGTCGTATTGCCAGGAGAGAGTTGCGTGCACACCGAGAAACATCAAAGTCCGAGGAAAGGCGACTAATGACGTCGCCAGGAGAAAAGGATGCCAGTTATTATATTTCTCGGCAGCTCCTTGTAAAGTTCACCGTCACCTGACATGCATCAATGCGATTTAATGACGCGCAGTCGAGTGTATTTCCGAGATATTAAGGTTTGGATGATGGAAGCAATCAATCAGTCTGTGCCTGTCGCTTTTCTCCTTTTTCATATCAATCTGTCTGCCTGTCTATTTATGTTATTTATCTCTCTCACTCAGGCTTTCTCTCACTCACTCACTCTCTCTCTCTCACTCTCTCTCTCTCACTCCCTGTTAATGTTTTCTGATACGTAAACTTTTATTACTAATACTATCTATCTATCTATCTATCTATCTATCTATCTATCTATCTATCTATCTATCTATCTGCCCTCGTCTCTTCATTATCTATCTAGGTGTGTGTCTGTCTGTATATCTATCTATCTATCTATCTATCTATCTATCTATCTATCTATCTATCTATCTATCTATCTGGCTGTATGTTTGTTCGCATGTATCTGACAGTCTCTTCATATCTATCTATCTATCTATATATCTATCTATCTATCTATCTATCCGCCATCATCTTTTCATCTATCTATCTATCTATCTATCTATCTATCTATCTATCTATCTATCTATCTATCTATCTGTATGTTTGTTCGCATGTATCTGACAGTCTCTTCGTATCTATCTATCTATCTATCTATCTATCTATCTATCTATCTGCCATCATCTTTTCATCTATCTATCTAGCTGTGTATCTATCTATCTATCTATCTATCTATCTATCTATCTATCTATCTATCTATCTATGTGTCTGGCTGTATGTTTGTTCGCATGTATCTGACAGTCTCTTCATATCTATCTATCTATCTATCTATCTATCTATCTATCTGGCTGTATGTTTGTTCGCATGTATCTGACAGTCTCTTCATATCTATCTATCTATCTATATATCTATCTATCTATCTATCCGCCATCATCTATCTATCTATCTATCTATCTATCTATCTATCTATCTATCTATCTATCTATCTGTATGTTTGTTCGCATGTATCTGACAGTCTCTTCGTATCTATCTATCTATCTATCTATCTATCTATCTATCTATCTATCTATCTATCTATCTATCTGCCATCATCTTTTCATCTATCTATCTATCTATCTATCTATCTATCTATCTATCTATGTATTTATCTGCCATCGTCTCTTCATATCTATCTATCTATCTTTCTATCTATCCGTGTGTCTGTTCACATCTATCTGAAAGTCTTTTTACATCTATCTGTGTGTTCCAGTCTATCTATCTATGACAGTTTTTCACATCTATTTATCTATCTATTCACATCTATCTGACAGTCTTTTCACATCTATCTATTTATCTGTTCGAGTTTATCTATCTATCTATCTATCTATCTATCTATCTATCTATCTATCTATCTATCTATCTATTCATATCTATCAGTTTTTTCACATCTCTGTATCTATGACGAAACAAAAATGAAACTAAATGAATTAACTCGGATATCGAATAATATGCAAATATTAACAACGTGATTTTTCAGAAGCTGTACCTGACTCAAAATTCTATATATGACGTGAATAATATAATGGATAAAAAAAAAGGAATTCTACGATCCATTGTATCTTTCTAACTCTCAACCATAACCGGCAAAATAAAAATGGAAAAGAATTAACAAAGAAACTTTCTAATCTGCAAGAAGCCTATTGGCAACATGAAACTTCGTTTGGCCGTGTCGTTAGAACGCGAGCTTTCAGACTATGAGACGCAAGTTCGAATCTCATTATGTTCGATTTGTCAGGAAAGTAACTATCTGATGTTCTCGTACCTGAAAACCATGACACTTGACTCAAATGAGTGATATTGCTTCGACTGAACTATCTATCAATCTGTT
This sequence comes from Acanthosepion esculentum, assembly GCA_964036315.1. Taxonomy (NCBI): domain Eukaryota; kingdom Metazoa; phylum Mollusca; class Cephalopoda; order Sepiida; family Sepiidae; genus Acanthosepion; species Acanthosepion esculentum. The sequence continues at coordinate 74,129,855 of OZ038507.1, forward strand.
CACATCTATCTGACAGTCTTTTCGCCTCTTTCTATCTGTTCATTATGTATTTATCTGTTCATTATCTGTTCATTATCTATCTGTTCATTATCTGTTCATTATCTCTCTATTCACAATTCATATATTAAATTTGATATACTTCTATCTATCTATCTATCTATCTGTGTGTCTGCCTGTTCACATCTATCTGACAGTCTTTTCGCCTCTTTCTATCTGTTCATTAACTTTTTATCTATCTGTTCATTATCTATCTATCTGTTCATTATCTGTTCATTATCTATCTGTTCATTATCTATCTGTTCATTATCTGTTCTTTATCTCTCTATTCACAATTCATATATTAAATTTGATATACTTCTATCTATCTATCTATCTATCTATCTGTGTGTCTGCCTGTTCACATCTATCTGACAGTCTTTTCGCCTCTTTCTATCTGTTCATTAACTTTTTATCTATCTGTTCATTATCTATCTATCTGTTCCTTATCTGTTCATTATCTATCTTTCTATCTATCTGTTCATTATCTATTTATCTATCTGTTCCTTATCTGTTCATTATCTATCTTTCTATCTATCTATCTATCTATCTATCTATCTATCTATCTATCTATCTATCTATCTATCTGTCCATTATCTGTTCATTATCTATCTCCTCATTATCTGTTCATTATCTATCTCCTCATTATCTGTTCATTATCTATCTTTCTATCTATCTGTTCATTATATATCTCCTCATTATCTGTTCATTATCTATCTTTTTATCTATCTGTTCATTATCTATCTCCTCATTATCTGTTCATTATCTATTTTTCTATCTATCTGTTCATTATCTATGTATTCACAATTCATATATTAAATTTGATATATTTCTATCTATCTATCTGTGTGTCTGCCTGTTCACATATATCTGCCAGTCTTTACACATCTATCTCGTGAACTATTTATCTATGTAGCTATCTATCTACCTGTTCGCATCTATCGGACAGGCTTTTCACATCTAT
>OZ038507.1:74133354-74146031 GCA_964036315.1 Acanthosepion esculentum
GACAATACATACACAATCAGATTATAATACACAAACACGCTGTCATATTTATATATATAAACACACAAAAAAGCGACGAGACAGGAAATATATTCAGGAAAAAAAAAAAACGACAACATACACACACAATGAAAGGCACACACAAGCGACCATACACACACCCACACTGACAAGGACACGCACATACACACGCATACAGTGACAAATATACGCCCATACACCCACTTTGAAATATTCAATTTTGAAAGTATTAAACGAATTCTAACATCCTATGAAAATATAACTTATACAGAGTAAAGATATATAGATAAAAATGGTTGAATAGATAAAGTTCAACATGGGCAGAACAGAAAAACAAACATTCATCAATGAATAACACAAGGAAAGAAGACACTAAAAGATACTGACATGGACAGAAAAACAAACATTCATCAATGAATAACACAAGGAAAGAAGACACTAAAAGATACTGACATGGACAGAAAAACAAACATTCATCAATGAATAACACAAGGAAAGAAGACACTAAAAGATACTGACATGGACAGAAAAACAAACATTCATCAATGAATAACACAAGGAAAGAAGACACTAAAAGATACTGACATGGACAGAAAAACAAACATTCATCAATGAATAACACAAGGAAAGAAGACACTAAAAGATACTGACATGGACAGAAAAACAAACATTCATCAATGAATAACACAAGGAAAGAAGACACTAAAAGATACTGACATGGACAGAAAAACAAACATTCATCAATGAATAACACAAGGAAAGAAGACACTAAAAGATACTGACATGGACAGAAAAACAAACATTCATCAATGAATAACACAAGGAAAGAAGACACTAAAAGATACTGACATGGACAGAAAAACAAACATTCATCAATGAATAACACAAGGAAAGAAGACACTAAAAGATACTGACATGGACAGAAAAACAAACATTCATCAATGAATAACACAAGGAAAGAAGACACTAAAAGATACTGACATGGACAGAAAAACAAACATTCATCAATGAATAACACAAGGAAAGAAGACACTAAAAGATACTGACATGGACAGAAAAACAAACATTCATCAATGAATAACACAAGGAAAGAAGACACTAAAAGATACTGACATGGACAGAAAAACAAACATTCATCAATGAATAACACAAGGAAAGAAGACACTAAAAGATACTGACATGGACAGAAAAACAAACATTCATCAATGAATAACACAAGGAAAGAAGACACTAAAAGATACTGACATGGACAGAAAAACAAACATTCATCAATGAATAACACAAGGAAAGAAGACACTAAAAGATACTGACATGGACAGAAAAACAAACATTCATCAATGAATAACACAAGGAAAGAAGACACTAAAAGATACTGACATGGACAGAAAAACAAACATTCATCAATGAATAACACAAGGAAAGGAGACACTAAAAGATACTGACATGGACAGAAAAACAAACATTCATCAATGAATAACACAAGGAAAGAAGACACTAAAAGATACTGACATGGACAGAAAAACAAACATTCATCAATGTATAACACAAGGAAAGAAGACACTAAAAGATACTGACATGGACAGAAAAACAAACATTCATCAATGAATAACACAAGGAAAGAAGACACTAAAAGATACTGACATGGACAGAAAAACAAACATTCATCAATGAATAACACAAGGAAAGGAGACACTAAAAGATACTGACATGGACAGAAAAACAAACATTCATCAATGAATAACACAAGGAAAGGAGACACTAAAAGATACTGACATGGACAGAAAAACAAACATTCATCAATGAATAACACAAGGAAAGAAGACACTAAAAGATACTGACATGGACAGAAAAACAAACATTCATCAATGAATAACACAAGGAAAGAAGACACTAAAAGATACTGACATGGACAGAAAAACAAACATTCATCAATGAATAACACAAGGAAAGAAGACACTAAAAGATACTGACATGGACAGAAAAACAAACATTCATCAATGTATAACACAAGGAAAGAAGACACTAAAAGATACTGACATGGACAGAAAAACAAACATTCATCAATGAATAACACAAGGAAAGAAGACACTAAAAGATACTGACATGGACAGAAAAACAAACATTCATCAATGAATAACACAAGGAAAGGAGACACTAAAAGATACTGACATGGACAGAAAAACAAACATTCATCAATGTATAACACAAGGAAAGAGACACTAAAAGATACTGACATGGACAGAAAAACAAACATTCATCAATGAATAACACAAGGAAAGAAGACACTAAAAGATACTGACATGGACAGAAAAACAAACATTCATCAATGAATAACACAAGGAAAGGAGACACTAAAAGATACTGACATGGACAGAAAAACAAACATTCATCAATGAATAACACAAGGAAAGGAGACACTAAAAGATACTGACATGGACAGAAAAACAAACATTCATCAATGAATAACACAAGGAAAGAAGACACTAAAAGATACTGACATGGACAGAAAAACAAACATTCATCAATGAATAACACAAGGAAAGAAGACACTAAAAGATAATGACATGGACAGAAAAACAAACATTCATCAATGTATAACACAAGGAAAGAAGACACTAAAAGATACTGACATGGACAGAAAAACAAACATTCATCAATGAATAACACAAGGAAAGAAGACACTAAAAGATACTGACATGGACAGAAAAACAAACATTCATCAATGAATAACACAAGGAAAGGAGACACTAAAAGATACTGACATGGACAGAAAAACAAACATTCATCAATGAATAACACAAGGAAAGGAGACACTAAAAGATACTGACATGGACAGAAAAACAAACATTCATCAATGAATAACACAAGGAAAGGAGACACTAAAAGATACTGACATGGACAGAAAAACAAACATTCATCAATGAATAACACAAGGAAAGAAGACACTAAAAGATACTGACATGGACAGAAAAACAAACATTCATCAATGAATAACACAAGGAAAGAAGACACTAAAAGATACTGACATGGACAGAAAAACAAACATTCATCAATGAATAACACAAGGAAAGAAGACACTAAAAGATACTGACATGGACAGAAAAACAAACATTCATCAATGAATAACACAAGGAAAGAAGACACTAAAAGATACTGACATGGACAGAAAAACAAACATTCATCAATGAATAACACAAGGAAAGGAGACACTAAAAGATACTGACATGGACAGAAAAACAAACATTCATCAATGAATAACACAAGGAAAGGAGACACTAAAAGATACTGACATGGACAGAAAAACAAACATTCATCAATGAATAACACAAGGAAAGGAGACACTAAAAGATACTGACATGGACAGAAAAACAAACATTCATCAATGAATAACACAAGGAAAGAAGACACTAAAAGATACTGACATGGACAGAAAAACAAACATTAATCAATGAATAACACAAGGAAAGGAGACACTAAAAGATACTGACATGGACAGAAAAACAAACATTCATCAATGAATAACACAAGGAAAGGAGACACTAAAAGATACTGACATGGACAGAAAAACAAACATTCATCAATGAATAACACAAGGAAAGGAGACACTAAAAGATACTGACATGGACAGAAAAACAAACATTCATCAATGAATAACACAAGGAAAGAAGACACTAAAAGATACTGACATGGACAGAAAAACAAACATTCATCAATGAATAACACAAGGAAAGGAGACACTAAAAGATACTGACATGGACAGAAAAACAAACATTCATCAATGAATAACACAAGGAAAGAAGACACTAAATGATACTGACATGGACAGAAAAACAAACATTCATCAATGAATAACACAAGGAAAGAAGACACTAAAAGATACTGACATGGACAGAAAAACAAACATTCATCAATGAATAACACAAGGAAAGAAGACACTAAAAGATACTGACATGGACAGAAAAACAAACATTCATCAATGAATAACACAAGGAAAGAAGACACTAAAAGATACTGACATGGACAGAAAAACAAACATTCATCAATGAATAACACAAGGAAAGAAGACACTAAAAGATACTGACATGGACAGAAAAACAAACATTCATCAATGAATAACACAAGGAAAGGAGACACTAAAAGATACTGACATGGACAGAAAAACAAACATTCATCAATGAATAACACAAGGAAAGGAGACACTAAAAGATACTGACATGGACAGAAAAACAAACATTCATCAATGAATAACACAAGGAAAGGAGACACTAAAAGATACTGACATGGACAGAAAAACAAACATTCATCAATGAATAACACAAGGAAAGAAGACACTAAAAGATACTGACATGGACAGAAAAACAAACATTCATCAATGAATAACACAAGGAAAGAAGACACTAAAAGATACTGACATGGACAGAAAAACAAACATTCATCAATGAATAACACAAGGAAAGAAGACACTAAAAGATACTGACATGGACAGAAAAACAAACATTCAACAATGAATAACACAAGGAAAGAAGACACTAAAAGATACTGACATGGACAGAAAAACAAACATTCATCAATGTATAACACAAGGAAAGAAGACACTAAAAGATACTGACATGGACAGAAAAACAAACATTCATCAATGAATAACACAAGGAAAGAAGACACTAAAAGATACTGACATGGACAGAAAAACAAACATTCATCAATGTATAACACAAGGAAAGAAGACACTAAAAGATACTGACATGGACAGAAAAACAAACATTCATCAATGAATAACACAAGGAAAGAAGACACTAAAAGATACTGACATGGACAGAAAAACAAACATTCATCAATGAATAACACAAGGAAAGAAGACACTAAAAGATACTGACATGGACAGAAAAACAAACATTCATCAATGAATAACACAAGGAAAGAAGACACTAAAAGATACTGACATGGACAGAAAAACAAACATACATCAATGAATAACACAAGGAAAGAAGACACTAAAAGATACTGACATGGACAGAAAAACAAACATTCATCAATGAATAACACAAGGAAAGAAGACACTAAAAGATACTGACATGGACAGAAAAACAAACATTCATCAATGAATAACACAAGGAAAGAAGACACTAAAAGATACTGACATGGACAGAAAAACAAACATTCATCAATGAATAACACAAGGAAAGAAGACACTAAAAGATACTGACATGGACAGAAAAACAAACATTCATCAATGAATAACACAAGGAAAGAAGACACTAAAAGATACTGACATGGACAGAAAAACAAACATTCATCAATGAATAACACAAGGAAAGAAGACACTAAAAGATACTGACATGGACAGAAAAACAAATATTCATCAATGAATAACACAAGGAAAGAAGACACTAAAAGATACTGACATGGACAGAAAAACAAACATTCATCAATGAATAACACAAGGAAAGAAGACACTAAAAGATACTGACATGGACAGAAAAACAAACATTCATCAATGAATAACACAAGGAAAGAAGTCACTAAAAGATACTGACATGGACAGAAAAACAAACATTCATCAATGAATAACACAAGGAAAGGAGACACTAAAAGATACTGACATGGACAGAAAAACAAACATTCATCAATGAATAACACAAGGAAAGGAGACACTAAAAGATACTGACATGGACAGAAAAACAAACATTCATCAATGAATAACACAAGGAAAGAAGACACTAAAAGATACTGACATGGACAGAAAAACAAACATTCATCAATGAATAACACAAGGAAAGAAGACACTAAAAGATACTGACATGGACAGAAAAACAAACATTCATCAATGAATAACACAAGGAAAGAAGACACTAAAAGATACTGACATGGACAGAAAAACAAACATTCATCAATGAATAACACAAGGAAAGAAGACACTAAAAGATACTGACATGGACAGAAAAACAAACATTCATCAATGAATAACACAAGGAAAGAAGACACTAAAAGATACTGACATGGACAGAAAAACAAACATTCATCAATGAATAACACAAGGAAAGAAGACACTAAAAGATACTGACATGGACAGAAAAACAAACATTCATCAATGAATAACACAAGGAAAGAAGACACTAAAAGATACTGACATGGACAGAAAAACAAACATTCATCAATGAATAACACAAGGAAAGAAGACACTAAAAGATACTGACATGGACAGAAAAACAAACATTCATCAATGAATAACACAAGGAAAGAAGACACTAAAAGATACTGACATGGACAGAAAAACAAACATTCATCAATGAATAACACAAGGAAAGAAGACACTAAAAGATACTGACATGGACAGAAAAACAAACATTCATCAATGAATAACACAAGGAAAGGAGACACTAAAAGATACTGACATGGACAGAAAAACAAACATTCATCAATGAATAACACAAGGAAAGGAGACACTAAAAGATACTGACATGGACAGAAAAACAAACATTCATCAATGAATAACACAAGGAAAGAAGACACTAAAAGATACTGACATGGACAGAAAAACAAACATTCATCAATGAATAACACAAGGAAAGAAGACACTAAAAGATACTGACATGGACAGAAAAACAAACATTCATCAATGAATAACACAAGGAAAGAAGACACTAAAAGATACTGACATGGACAGAAAAACAAACATTCATCAATGAATAACACAAGGAAAGAAGACACTAAAAGATACTGACATGGACAGAAAAACAAACATTCATCAATGAATAACACAAGGAAAGAAGACACTAAAAGATACTGACATGGACAGAAAAACAAACATTCATCAATGAATAACACAAGGAAAGAAGACACTAAAAGATACTGACATGGACAGAAAAACAAACATTCATCAATGAATAACACAAGGAAAGAAGACACTAAAAGATACTGACATGGACAGAAAAACAAACATTCATCAATGAATAACACAAGGAAAGAAGACACTAAAAGATACTGACATGGACAGAAAAACAAACATTCATCAATGAATAACACAAGGAAAGAAGACACTAAAAGATACTGACATGGACAGAAAAACAAACATTCATCAATGAATAACACAAGGAAAGAAGACACTAAAAGATACTGACATGGACAGAAAAACAAACATTCATCAATGAATAACACAAGGAAAGAAGACACTAAAAGATACTGACATGGACAGAAAAACAAACATTCATCAATGAATAACACAAGGAAAGAAGACACTAAAAGATACTGACATGGACAGAAAAACAAACATTCATCAATGAATAACACAAGGAAAGAAGACACTAAAAGATACTGACATGGACAGAAAAACAAACATTCATCAATGAATAACACAAGGAAAGGAGACACTAAAAGATACTGACATGGACAGAAAAACAAACATTCATCAATGAATAACACAAGGAAAGGAGACACTAAAAGATACTGACATGGACAGAAAAACAAACATTCATCAATGAATAACACAAGGAAAGAAGACACTAAAAGATACTGACATGGACAGAAAAACAAACATTCATCAATGAATAACACAAGGAAAGAAGACACTAAAAGATACTGACATGGACAGAAAAACAAACATTCATCAATGAATAACACAAGGAAAGAAGACACTAAAAGATACTGACATGGACAGAAAAACAAACATTCATCAATGAATAACACAAGGAAAGAAGACACTAAAAGATACTGACATGGACAGAAAAACTGATATGGAAATAACTGGACTAGATGAAAAAACAGATCTTTTAACGACGCATCTCCATATGACGGTTCATAAGTTCGGCTTCTTCAGGAGTCAGTGAAAAAGAAAATCGTGTAAGGAAAATCCGTTGATATTTGGAAGATACGTGGGGACAATAAATGAAATATTGCCTCATCAGATCCGACAGCCCGACCCCAGAAATTGAGTGATTTTTTTTTGTTTATACATATACATATATATATATATAAATATAAAAGTGAACATAGAAGTCAACACTTAGAGGCGACAGTCTGTTTCATGCTAGATGCAATAGTCAGGCCACGAGTGCTGTTATGTTTCTCGGCTATTTATATATACGGGTCAGTCGTGCATTGTGGGTAGTCTATTTTGGCAGTTATTTTACCGGAAGTCGTTTATTGACTTCTATGTTCACTTTTATATTTACACACGCTCTATCTCTGATATTGAGCACTTTATCCCATAAATATAGCACACTTTAAGACTATATTTCTTCATATATATATATATATATATATATATATATATATATATATGTGTGTGTGTGTGTGTGTGTGTGTGTGTGTGTATGTATATATATATGTTGTGGACCCAGAATATGTCGGAATGAAAACTCGAACTCAGCAATTTAGTGAAAACATATTATTAAAACAAAAGAACGAATACAAAAGTGTTGAAAGTCCGACTGACAGCAAAGTACAGTAGTCAACTCGTCACCTGTAGACAGCGATATTTACTTCCCCTCCCTACGAGGGAAAATGTGGCTCAAGGCCAGGTTTTACGTGGGTATTCCGAGCCCGTAGACTCGGCCAACAAAATGCCCGTAGAAACCTCCCCGAACGAGACTCTACCCTTCGGCAGAGCCTTGTCCGGGTTCCTCTCTGCTCAGAGACAGAGAGTTCGGCCGTCTTGCTGGAACAAGTCGCAGCAAGGCTGTCAACTGTAGACAGCTCTCTTGAGAGGCATAATCTCCACGTATATATAGTAATAGGACGAGTCAATTTAGTCCATAAAGGTAGGTCCCATATCAATATATATATATAAAAATATGCATGCCTACATACGTTTATTTCCCTCTCCAAATTAAAGCCCCCTCTCTTTCCTTCAAACCCCTCAGTCTATCTTTTATTTCTTACATCTTTACTTCTCCCCTTTTTTCTTTTCTTTTTTCTCTTTTTTCTCTTTTTCTTTTTTTCTCTTTTTTTCTTTATATCGTTTCCGGTGAGTTGACCTATTAAATAGGTCAATGTCTGATGCTTACCTCACCTCCTCATTATTAAGTATTGTAATAAAAATAAACATAAATTTAAAAGCATTCCTAACTCTCCCTTCACTCTCTAATTTCGACCATGTTTGTCACACTATCTCTCACCACTCTCTATATCACCTTACATAAGCTTAATACTGCCCTTCAAAAGTGTAAGTTTAAATTCATTTTTTCATCCTTGGAAATGAGTTCTGATGATCCAGAGAAAAAGAAAAACTCTGGTGAAATAAATTATAACAATGGAACCTTAAAATGGTCTGTTTTTCTTTAAATTAAATTATTCGCTCTGACTTAATATTGAGCTCTCCGGATTTCATCCTCCTTGGGATATATATATAAACATATATATATATATATATATATATATATATATATATATATATATATATATATATTACATAGAATAGAAATCCAATAATAATCGAACAACGATTTCTGTCAACTAATGGTTATTATGCGATAATAATAGCAGATGTTTTGGAGATGAGTTTTAATATTTTATATTATTAGTATTCACTTGGATTATATATATATATATATATATATATATATATATATATATATATATATATATATATATATATATCCGTGTTGATTTATGTATATATATAATTTTATATATAAATGTATAGATTGTATATAGTAAATGTCTAACTAATAATATAATATATAAACCAACTACATCAAATAACATTAACACGGAAGAATAAAATTATATTAAAGCAACTGAAACCACTTTTAAAGAAACATTTAATAACTATAAAATGACAATTAAAATAGACAGTTACGCAAATAACAACATTATTAAAATATCTGTGGAGTCAGAAGGAAAAATGTATCAAACAAAATTAAATGTGAAATAAAAACTACCCCCATATACTATTAATAATAGAAAATGTAGACTGTTTTTTTTTAAGAAAAAAATTATATAATAAATTTCAATAATCAAATTAAATTATTAAACAAGAGAAATGTATTCATGTGTAAATGCAGACATTTTAATAAATATTGACTTTGCAATTTACATACTAATATAACATAAAATAATAAATAATAAAGACAACAGAAACTAATATAAATTAAATAATAATATAATAAACACAATACAATAGGTACATATATATAAAAACAATCAAAGATATACATACAAACAAAAACAAAGGTGAAAATTAAAAATTACAAAATATACAATTGAAAAATATACAACTGAAAAACGATTAAAATTTAACCGGTTTCGCTTAGCTTTTCATAAAGGTTTTTAACTGTTTCTATCTCCACGTGTTGACGCTCATGTTTTGGACCAATGAAAAAAAAAATTGTAAATCAAGGGGCGTAACTTGCTATATATGTCGTTTCTGGCAAGGGGAATTTCGTAGAATCTATTCATACAATGAATTAAGTATGGATTTGAATATATATATATATATATATATATATATATATATATATATATATATATATATATATATATATATATATATGGACTTTTCTTACATTTTAGTAAATATTTCAATATATGTGTCCCCTTTATACTAATAAATAATGTGCCAACGCGTTACCTATGAATAAGTATTATCTCAGGTGCTTATGTCTATAATAAAAAAAAAATAGTTTGATTAATAAAATGGCGTCCCTGTTGTTTAAATCTATTCTGAGGTTTTGTGGGTACAAGTCTTTATTCATATATATATTCTAAAAATTCTTGAAGCTATATACATAAAACAGTTGAAACCTAACCTGAACAAAATAAACTATGAAATCTCCACAAATATCCTTAAATGCCTATAATTAGTAACAGAAGCCATTGGTTCATACCAACGGCTTTCCATACTCAATACTCATCGGATTCACTCTCGCGTGGTCATGTGTGACGTCATGAGCTGTTGTGCGATTTTCGATTTCAGCGTTTTATATGCACGTGTTTATCGTTGCTTGGAAATCATCCATGTAAACAAATAATACTATCATCAATTTCTATGTTCGTGTATTGCATAAATATATTGTGTAATTGTCATCTTTGATAATGGCTTATGTAAGCCGAAAGCTTAGATTGGATTAAAAAACAAAATATGTATCAATATTGTGATTTTCTTTCATTGTTTAATGATAATGTTATTAAGCTTATCAGACGATATGAAAAGAACTTACATAAAATATATAGACAACACTTATCTATATTATTTAATGAAACATGTATTAATGAAAAAATGCTGCCTAAATACACAAATATATATATATATATATATATATATATATATATATATATATATATATATGTGTGTGTGTGTGTGTGTGTGTGTGTGTGTGTGTGTGTGTGTGTGTGTGTGTGTGTGTGTGTGTTTTGGCGGACGTTGAAATGTTCCCAGCTGGAACTAGAAGTCAAAGTCTGCCCAAGCATTCGTATCGCAACACATAACACTTACATCTGTTGTCCTTATTATTCCTTTAAGGACTGAAGTAAACTATACGCGACATTAGACTAGAAGTCACCAGAAGTGAATAAAAACGTCATTATCTTTTAAAATGGTATTAGTTACAAGTTAAACGGGATTGGAAAAAAATGGCACCTAATATTTAATATAATGATATTTATTTTTAATATATGAATTTTTACAGAGAAGAATTTCTTTTTAAAAAATCAGTGTTTTTTGTCTTAGAATATTTGTTGCTATCCTTTTTTTTAAACCTTTTTTAATTTAACCGGTTTCGCTTTAAAAAAGTTTTTATCTGTTTCTATCTCCACGTGTTGATGCTTTTGTTTTGTATCAATGAAAAAATGTAAATGAAGGGGCGTAACTGGCTATATATATCGTTTATGGTAAAGGGAATTTAGTAGAATCTATTTAGGTAATGAATTACGTATTAGTTTGAACTTGTTGATATCTATCTATATATATATATATATATATATATATATATATATATATATATATAGAGAGAGAGAGAGAGAGAGATAGATAGATAGATAGATACATAGATACATACATATATAGATAGATACATACATACATACATACATACATACATAGTGAGTGAGTGAGTGAGTGAGTGAGGGTCATTATCTTTTAAAATTGTATTGATTACAAGTTAAACGGTTTGGCAGTAATTTTCTGTTTCCGTACTTTTTTTAATTGTTCATTTTTTGAAAAGTCTAAAGTAATCTTGCTAAAAAAATATCTTGTTTGAATTCAAAAGCGAATTTGTGACTGACAGCCAAAGAGAAGTTCGTCTTTTGCGACGTTTTCACTGATATGGAGGCGAGGTTGGGAAGGGAGACAGTAAAGTTCGACGAGGTGCGTTATATGCGAACGAGAAGGCCAGATTGTCCTGAAAGGGGGGTGGAGATAGGATGGGAATGGAATTGATTCGTTATCAATGGCGGAAGTTAAGGAAAGATGTTTGTATCGATAGGAAAACTTCGCAAAAACTTTGCAGTTTGAATTACGGAAGCGTATAAAATAGGATCACTTTCTCTTTATTACTTTCTTTCTCTCTCTCTCTCTCACTCACTCTCTTCCTCCCTCTCTTACTCTTTCTTTCTTTCTTTTCTTTCTTTCTTTTTTCTTACTCTCTCCTTCCCTCACTCGCTTTCATTCTTTCTCTCTCTCACAGTCTTCCTCCCTCACTCTCTTTCTTTCTCACTCTCAC
>OZ038507.1:74146231-74178731 GCA_964036315.1 Acanthosepion esculentum
TATGTATGTATATTAGAACTGCTTGCTACAAGTGCTAGCAATCGAATGTTCTGTGTAACGGATACCAGACGGTTCTTGGGACATCTGGAGAGAAAGCACTTCGTTTCAGGGTTTATCTCTCAACGGATGTCACTTCGCAACCCACTCCGGCATCACTGGATGTGATACTCATCCACTTATATGCCAGTGAATACTGAACAATCTCTCCTTTTATATAACTAAAATCAGAAGGATAGTGTGAATTCCTTAGACGGAGTGAAGAAGCAACACGTAAGTCTTAAATAATATGAAAACAGAAAGATCATCACTTGGACTCAGAATCAGGAAAAAACAACTTAGTTTCTTTGAACACAAAATGCAGTAGGAAGGCTTTGTTTCAATTGGTTTGGCTTGTTTTACAACATATCAACCACAATGGGTTATTGAATGCTGACGTGATATTCATTGTGCTAATATTTTTTAAATCTATCTATCTATCTATCTATCTATCTATCTATCTATCTATCTATCTATCTATCTATCTCTTCTATCTATCTATCTCAGTATATATTGGTTTGGTTTGGTTTGTTTTACGGCATATCAACCTCAATTGATTATTTAATGCTGACAAGATATTCATTGTTGGTAATATTTTTATCTATCTATCTATCTATCTATCTATCTATCTATCTATCTATCTATCTATCTATGTCGGTCCTTTCATATCTATCTATCTATCTATCTATCTATCTATCTATCTATATCTATCTATCTATGTCGGTCCGTTCATATCTATCTATCTATCTATCTATCTATGTCGGTCCGTTCATATCTATTTATCTATCTATCTATCTGGATCAGTTTGAATATTTTATATTATTGGGATTCACTTCGATTTTATATAACAACGAATTATATATATATATATATAATATATATATATATATAATATATATATATATATATATATATAATATATATGAACCTAAAGAGACAGGCAAACCTGCTTAGGTTTCACCTACACGGATCCTCAGGGTACGCTGATATTGTCATCCATAGACTGTTTCGCTGTATCACAGCTCATCAGTGTGGCTAGACGCCCGGGTGCTTCTAGATAGGATCGAAGCCCGACTGAATTGGCATCAGTCGTGGTTTCTACCACTAAACCGTTGGCGCACGGCAGGGATGAATGTGAATTTAAGAGTATTTATTTTTAGATAAACATGAATACACCGAGATAGATAGATAGATAGATAGATAGATAGATAGATACATATGAACGGACTGAGATAGATAGATAGATAGATAGATAGATAGATAGATAGATAGATAGATAGATATGAATACACCGAGATAGATAGATAGATAGATATGAACAGACTGAGATAGATAGATAGATAGATAGATAGATAGATAGATAGATAGATAGATAGATAGATAGATAGATAGATAGATATGAATACACCGAGATAGATAGATAGATAGATATGAACGGACTGAGATAGATAGATAGATAGATAGATAGATAGATAGATATGAATACACCGAGATAGATAGATAGATAGATAGATATGAACAGACTGAGATAGATAGATAGATAGATAAGTAGAAAATTGACAATGTCTACTATCTTAATGAAACAGACGTTAAACTTATCAGAGTCTTATCGCATTCTTATTCTTTCTTTATTTATTTACTAATTTTCACTCTCTTTCTTTTTCTTTTTCCTTATTATGTATACTTCTTTTTTCCCAGGGAATCTGACAGCATCTGTAATAAAATGTTTTCCTAACGTCTTTCTTGTTTTCCATTCAAAATCGAAACGGTCCATCATTTTTCTGAGTCAATGGCAGCACTTAACGCACGGACTACATAACTTACTAACTAACGGGTGAACAAATGGAATTATAATATGATTTTCATTCTTCATTTTTTTTCTTCCCTTTCTGCTATTTAGGAAGCGACACTGGCGGCTGGTTGACAAATGGGAAGTCCAAGAATTGTTTGTAGGAAATATCTGCCGACTGTCATCAGCATTTCTTTATTTTTATTTTTGTTTGTATTTTCATATTTTTGCCTAACCTATTATACGTCTCTTTCTCCTGACCTTTGCCGACCTGTTTTCGCCCGATGCCCTCTGCGCCCTCTAGATCTCTGCTCGACACCCCGAGCTCCACCGCCACCCCCCACGGCCTCCGTAACACCCACCCTTCGTTGTCTCTGTTGGGTTTTAATGTTTAATATTGTTTTGAACGCTCAGTGGTGGGTATGGCGGGCGAAAGCTGGCGTTTCTTAATGCAGAAGATGTTATTGGCGGAAGCAACCATATGATTGTCCAATTGTCAAGAAAGGTTAAGTTTATTTCCCAGGACGGGGAAGCAACATCGGGGAGGTGGGGCGGTTCTAGACGGGTCGGGGAAAGTTCTGAGGAAAAATAATGATCATTTTTGTAGCGATTTTCGTGGTGGTACGACTAATTGATGACGACAGGGTGGACGGTACAGAATTATTTTTTACACTGATTTTTTTTTCTATAATAATTATCACCTATTGAGCAACAAGGCCCATGAGTCCATCCAGGTAGCGCACAACAGTTGGGTACTGTACGAGCGTAAGAGAAGGCAAGAAGAGCAATTCATGAGTTTATTTTGAAAATATAACACCCCCCCCACTTTTTTCCCCCATTTAACCCCAAGCAAAGTAAGACTTCCATTAGTACCCAAGGGGTTACATCGAGCGAAATTAAAAAAGAAAACTAATAATAGGGAGGAAAAGACAGAAGATGAACGGGATTCAAGAAGGTGGAAGATGGCGATTGACATTGCATTAATATTTTAGAAGAATGTAGAAGCAAATAAACGTAAGGGAGATCCACATGCTGGAAGAGCGAGAAGAGAATCTGTTCCAATAGAAGTAGCGGTTGCATTTAGTTATTTAATCAGTAAAAGTGTGGGACCTAAATGCCAATCTAGTAGCACGATTAAATTCTTAGATTCGGAGCACCAAGATAAAAAAAAAACATCAGAGCAGTTGCCATTAAAATATTTATAGAAAAGCTTGGTCAGAGGCACCTCCCTTGCGGCTCAAAGAGGATTGAGAAAGGCGAGATCTGGCAAACGTGGTTCCACGGACTGTCGTGTGTTTAGTCTGTCATGGTCCGCCTTGGTTACCCCAGCCCCCTTTTGCCTTTTGCGGTAGATATAAAAATAGTTACAAGTTAATACATTCTGTCCTGCATTGCTGAACAGTTTTAACCCTTCAGCCTGATCTCCTGAGTCAAAATTCGCAAATAATTGGTATGTAATGTTTCACGGTAGATATAAAAATAGTTACAAGTTAATCCTTTGAGCCCTGAATTCCTGAACAATTTTAACCCTTCAGCCTGATATCCTGAGTCAAAATTCGCAAATAATTGGTATCTAATGTTTCACGGTAGATATAAAAATAGTTACAAGTGTTTACCCACCGTTCAACCGGTGGCTGGGCATTAAGTCATTTTTCTCTACCACTGTTCAACTGGCGGCTGGACATAATGTCATTATTTTCTATCACCGGTAAAGCGGTGGTCATGGCTCAAAGAGTTAAGCAACATTGAGTCTGGTCAGTACCTAGATGGATGACCGCTTGGGAATACCATGTACTGTAAGCCCCTGCCGACATTCATTGAGCCAGCATGTTGGGGTAATGGCCCATTCTTCCCAGAAACGGCAAAGGGATAGATCCTGATAAGGTCTACGCCCAACAAAGGATTTTCACATGATAATTAAGATTCTCCATTGAATTACTAATTCTTCCAGATCTTTCGCAAGGATCGCAAATATATAAGTAATTGCTATGTAATGTTTCACGGTCGATATAAAAATAGTTACGAGTTAATCCTTTGAGCCCTGCGTTCCTGTTCAATTTTAATTCTTCTGCAAGCTCCTGAGTCAAAATTCGCAAATAATTGTTATGTAATGTTTCTTGGTAGATATTAAAATAATTACAAGTGTTTACCCACCGGTCAACCGGTGGCTGGGCATTAAGTCATCTGGGCATTACGTCATTTTTCTCTAACGCCGGCAAAGCGGTGGTCAGGGCTCAAAGTGTTAATCGCAGTACCTTGTCAGTTGTCTCCTCTGAAACCCGCATAAAACATTGTTTTTCTGCCCAAACACACAATTATATACTTCTCAAAACTATTGGTACTTTCACCATTAAAACCTTCTCAAAGGCCTAGTTTCTACAACGAGCCATCTGAGGAATGGTACTACGCGCAAGCCACCAATTTGCAACTGGGTGGCATCCCACTAACGTTTACCGCTGGTGTGTCCCGCTGTCGGACAGCCAGCGTGTTCGTCTCTGCCGTGCTACCACTGGCCGACCGCTAGAGGCCCCGCCGGTGGCTGCCGCCAGAGCACTAGCGGCTTTTGTGTAGGGCGCCCCCCAAAGAGTTGTAGCAAATTCCGACGTGCGTTTGATTTTCCCGCGCTCTTCCACTTTCTCGAAGTTTTGGGCACCCCCTTGTAAAATATGTTTGCTTTTGGCGTGCGTATATAGACGCATGTATGTGTGTGTTCGTGTGTGCTTGTGTCTGGGTTTGTGTGTGTGTGTATGTGCGTGAAATACGAGCGTTTATCTGTGTCTGTGTGTGTCTGTCTGTGTGTGTGTGTGTGCTTTAGCAAAAGCGTGTACTTCCCGGGGAGCGGGGAGGGGTGCAACCGACCATCTAGACAAAAGAGGACAAATCTGAAAACAGCGACCCTTGACCTCTAGTCCTTGCCTGTCCATCTCCCGATTTGCCTTTTCAAACCCCGCACCGAGCGTACATTTCTCTCCACTTCAGAACTACTTCCGGAGATGCTTAATAATTTATATATATATATATATATATATATTTATTTTTTTTTACCAAACAGATCCATGTCTTCCCAGATTATCTCTGATTCTCAAGGTTAATCTCGGGATTGACAGTTTACAAGAAAGTACAGACAAAGGGGAAAACATGACAAAACAAAAAAACCAAGACAGTTGAAATATCAACGGAACTTCAAGTAAAATTAGAAATGTTTATCACACTCAAAAGAATGATAATTAGATGGCGTAAGGTCGTGGCGGGTGAGAAAGCTAAGGCGGACACAATAACAGAACGAAGAATCGTTTAAGAATATGAGCTGAAAAAAGGAGGGGAAAGAGACCGAGACTGTTTTTCTGTAGATATAAAATTGGACTGGAGTGGGTGGAGGGTAGTTAATTTTACGACGTCTCAACCTTTGTTGGGTTATTTAATGTCGAAATATATTTTTTTTATTTACTCTCTAGTCTATGGAAAAATGTTGGCCGTATGTTTATGCTTAGGATATATCGGCAAATATATTTTTATTGTACTAGACTAGAGTCTATAGTTAAAAAAAAAGTTAGTCTATATCTAAATTTCTGAGATGAGGTATTATGTACACTATTTACAGTATTCGGACTATTGTCCTCATCTTTGTCGCCATATTTATTACAACGTTTCGGCCGTTGTACGCTCTGACCGTCTTCAGGTGGTTGGAATGTCGAAATGAACCCTATATTTCACTCACTGACAACCATTAAAAATGGAACGTGGAACTAGAACAGTCTACCCCAGTGAGCGAAATAAAGGGTTCAGTTCGACATTCCAACCACCTGAAGAAGGCCGGAGCGCACAACGGCCGAAACGTTGTAATAAATATGGCGACAAAGATGAGGACAATAGTCCGAATGATGTAAATAAAGAGTTAGTCGTATTTATCGTCTGAATTACGCAAAAAATGAAAAAACAGTGAGATCTCATTTTGACGGATATATTTACCAAAATTGCGCTAAAATATCTTGAAATATTAATGAGTAAACTTATTCAGTAAAAATCGCCATTGGTTT
Source organism: Acanthosepion esculentum (assembly GCA_964036315.1). Lineage (NCBI taxonomy): Eukaryota > Metazoa > Mollusca > Cephalopoda > Sepiida > Sepiidae > Acanthosepion > Acanthosepion esculentum. Next base: position 74,152,094 of record OZ038507.1, read on the forward strand.
CAACCACGGCCCCCAGAGGATTTCCAAATCTCCTGCATCTCCTCTGTACGGTCTACCTTCTTAATTTGGAGCTATAATTCTTGCCTTCAGTTCATCTTTGGTGTTACAAGGAGTTTTGTTGGTCTCTGGCTCAACTGCGCCCCATACATAATAATCAAGGAGTTGTAGTCTGGGGAGTTTGCTGGCCAGATGTAAGGGATGATGTGGTCGCAGGGTTTCTCCTGCTTGTGTGGCATTGTACAGAGTCCTGTTGCCAGACATAGGTTCTTCCAGCAGCAACCCGCTTCACCCAGGGTAGCTATACTTCCTCAAGATACTTAATATAGGTCTTCGTATTGAGTCTAAAACCCTGTGGGAAGACGAATGGAGGCAAAACGACGCCATCACTAGTGATCCCTCCAAACATCTTCGTAATCACGATTAGACTCATCTTACACTTTCCAAATCCTCTGGACTGTCCTCGGATTGGCACCCAAACATTTTGAAATATTCGTATTGGATCTTCCAGGGCGAATGTCAAGCAGTACAGCAAGGCGTTTATGTCAGGGTGCCCTTTTTTCTCACAGACCGTGCTCAAATGACGCTACTATTCTGTACAGTCAACAAAATAAAAAATAAATAAGGCGCATGCGCGAAATTCAAAATCAAACATGGTGACAGTTTACCCATTGCACGCTGTATACAGGAAAATGTGATTTTATTGTACTTGACTCGAGTCTCTAGTTATAATTTAGTCGTATAATAAACTTGGATAGCTGATGAAAGTCTTTTTATTATACTAAGTGAAAGGAAAAGCAAAGGGTTTCAATCCCTCTTATCGTGCTTTTGTTTTTCTTTGATTTTGTTTTTTATTTATTTATTTAATTTTATTTTGTTTTTAAACAATTCACCCCAAGCAAGACGAAAATACCGCCAATACGTAAGAGGCTATTGGGAGTGAAAGAGAACGAAAAAAATATTTTAGAAGGAACTTGAAAAACCAATCCCAAACAGGGAGCAAGGGATAAACCACAACTCCCGTTAAAAAGATCGGGGAGGAGTGTAAACCGGGTGATAGGCGTACCTATCTAGTCTTATTGCGGAAGAAAAAAGTAAATACATAGTAAATAAAATTAAAATTTCAGTTTGTTATGGTAATTTACCCACGCACACATGGACTCTCCCAGCTATAAATAGGAGCAGGAATTGCCATTTTAGGGTGAAGTTTCCAGCAGTCAGCTCTGACAGTCTGGCCGAACATTCTTGCTGTAACACTCTCGTTTGTATTACTGTTTCTGTTAATATATTTGTTTAACTCAATTCCTCACTGTGTCTTTATTTCTGGCCCTAACAAGGTCACAACAGAGTTTTAGGAGACGTTAGAAGTATGGTTGAAGTAGACATCAGAAGGAACCGGGAACCTGATCCTAAGGAGAACACAAAAGATAAACCTCTGCTCCTGTCCAAAAGATACAAAGGAGTGTAAACCGGGCGATAGGCGAACATATCTAGTCCTATTGAGGGGAAAATAAATAGTAAATAAAATTTCGGGGTTCAGGCAGAGACGTGAGATGCATAGAGTTGAATTAGATATCAGAAGGAATCAGGAACCTTATCTTAAAGTGGAAACAAAGGATAAACCTCTGCTCGTGTTCAAAACAACGGGGAGGTGTGTGAACCGGACGACGGCGAACCTATCTACTCCTGTTGCGGGAACAAAAAGGTAAATGAATAGAAAATAAAATTTCAGTGTTTTAGGTGGAGATGTTAGCAGTATAGTGTTGAAAGAGTCTTTAGAAGAAACTGGATACCCTATCCGGAAAAGGAAACAAACGATAAACCTCTATTCCGGTTCAAAACACCGTATAAGAATGTGAACCGGGAGATAGCACGATCTATCCGCCCCTTCTATTGACGAAAGAAAGAAGTAAATAAATAATAAATGAAATCACGGTGGTATTCTATCCTTGCTTAGGTGGAGGTGCCTCTTACTCTGTAATCCTCTATCTCGAGTGACCCTTGGGGCTTGTATAGGATGAACATCATTGTAAAAACAAATTGAGTCTATAGGTAAACGTTAGTGCTAAAATGGATCCCTAGATATATAGGAAAACATTTTTTTATTATACTTGAGAAGATATTAATATTTAGTATATATAATAAATAGTATTAAGAAAATTTACCTGTCAGAATGTCGTAGAAATTTTAAAAAATATGTGTCCTCCGACAGGAATCGAACCTATATACTACTAATTCAGGCCGGTAAATTTTAATACTATTTACTATAAACAAAGCATTTACTTAAATATTTGTATCTATAAAAATAACATATAAACAGAAGATATATTAAAATAATTGTGAGACTTAGTCCATTTCATTATATATATATATATATATATATATATATATATATATATATATATATATATATACAAAAGTTAACATTGAAGTCAACACTTAGAGGCGACAGACTGTTTCATGCTACACGCAATCAATGCACTATTGTATTTACACACGCTCTATCTCTGATATTGAGCACTTTATCCCATAAATATAGCACACTTTAAGAGTATATATATATATATATATATATATATATATATATATATATATATATATATATATATTTCTTCATATATATATCTATATTTCTTCATATATTTTTTTTTTTTCATATATATATATATATGTATTTATATATGTATATATATATGTATTTCGTCATATATATATATATATATATATATATATATATATATATATATATATATAAAGAGATCTACATGCATATGCATACTAAAAACAAAGCTTGTGTATTTCCAAATACTGAACCTCTGAATACTATTTTGCTGTTTTTCGTTTTCTTTTTCTTAAATGACCGTTTCTGTCAACATATTCTTTGCTCTTCCTCAGGTTGAAATAACGTATGAACAATAAATATATTTAAATAATGATGTCATATGTTTACGTTAAAATACGCTTCGAGGAGATATGAGCGTACGAGAGAAATCCTGTGAAATTTGTAGTTTAAAAGCAGTAATTTGACTTTGCTAATTTGAGTATACAGAGGTTGGACAAAATAATTGGAACAGGTGCAAACTGCTATATATCAAAAACACATTATATTAAGAACGTTAACTAAAACTTCGTAACTGCAGGTTATATCTATTGTGAATATATTTATTTATCTAATTTACTGTCTTTGTCTTATCTATTTTTAGAATTTAGTAAAATTTAAGCTAAATACATAAAGTCTCCGAGTTCGAAAAAGGGCAAATTGTTGGAGCTCGTATGGCAGGAGCCTTGATCACTAAGGTTTCCTGAACTGTTTGTTTTTTCAATAGCTACAATATCAAGAACTATGACCCAATTCGAGAAACAGGGCAAAACATCTAGCAACTGTAGCAATTCGGACCGGACTTGCAAAATTATTGGCATTTAAACGCAATGTGGCAAAAAATCATCGGATTACTGCGGCCAAAGTGACTGTTGAGTTGAATAATTATCTGAATAGTCCAGTTTCTACTAAAACTGTTCGTCATGAGCTCCATAAGGCTGGATATCATAGAAGATTCGCCGTAAGGAAACCTCTTCTCTCCACTCGCAAGAAGAGTTTGAAATGGTGCAGAGATCACAATGCCTGGTCTGCAGACCAATGGAAGCAAGTCATATTCTCAGACAAGTCCAGTTGTTCTCTTTTCCCAACTTCAGGGCAAGTGCATGTGTGGAAGCAGCCAAAAGAAGCTTACAACCCTGACTGCCTTCTTCCAACAGTGAAGCATGGAGGTGGATTAGTGATAGTTTGGGTCGCCATATCATGGAAATGCCTCGGTCCAATAATTGCCCTGCATGGTAGAATCAACAGCAAAGATTACCTGAACATTTTGGGAGAACATATTCATTCAATGGCCAAGACTTTATTCCCTGATGGTGACTGCATCTTCCAAGACGATAATGCTCCATAGCGCTTGAGTGAAGAAAAAGACAAATAGGAAGGAAGATCAGAAAAAAGAATTAGAAAACAAAAAGTCAAGAATAAAGAAAGAAAGAAAGAAAGATAATAATAATGAGTGAAAGAAAGAAGGAAAGATAATAATAATGAGTGAAAGATGGAAAGAAAGATAAAAATAATGAATGAAAGAGGGAAAGAAAGAAAGATAATAATAATGAGTGAAAGAAAGAAAGAAAGATAATAATAATGAGTGAAAGAGGGAACGAAAGAAAGAAAGAAAGAAAGAAAGATAATAATAATGAGTGAAAGAAAAAAAGAAAGATAATAATAATGAGTGAAAGAGGGAACGAAAGAAAGAAAGATAATAATAATGAGTGAAAGAAAGAAAGAAAGATAATAATAATGAGTGAAAGAGGGAACGAAAGTGTTGTGGTGGGATCCACCTAATCTGCATAGGTGACTACCAACTATATAAATAATGGTTGATACCGGAAGACGAAGGAAGTGGAATCACGAGATCCAACTAGAGACTCTGATCGACTGCTACTAGTCAACACATTCTCCAGGAACGTCTTCCCAGAAATATACAGAAATACTATATGTACTTATTGTGTACACTTTCTTGTTATAATACATTCTTGTTCTAAGTACATTTTGTGTTGCATTATTATTCCATGCAATAGGCGAGATTCAACATTGAGTCAAGACTCAACAATGGCGACGAAGTAGAACGAATCATACGTCAAGTTTCAACAATGGCCACAAAGTAGAACGAACCATACGCCAAGTTTCAACAATGGCAAAGAAGTAGAACGAACCATAAGGAAAGAAGAAAGAATTAATAGTGAGAGTTTTCAACAATTGGGACAAGTCATTGAAGAACCCAGGCTGAAAAAAAAACTATTAATTCAAAGTCCAACGACGAAGGATTCTGAACTTCTGGATATGTAGAACTCGTTAAAAGACGACTAAGCATAAAGGAACGTTCACTCAGAAAAATTGAAAGGTGTCGTAATCGAATAACGGTAATTTTAAATTAAAAAATTATCTACACCGAGACACCCGCTCAAAAGAAAAATTGGCCGACTACAAAAACATGCATGGATTAAAAGGAGCACAAATACACCGTGTCGACTTTGAAAGGTAACAAACTTTAAAAAATTATTTTTTTTAAATTATTAGTTCAACAATATAGTGACGAATTACCTCTGATAAGAAAATCAGACGTTGTCATTGGAATACGCGAACAGAAGTCGAAAACGAAAAAAAGTCCGACGCTCTCTGTTCACAAAAAAAAAAAAAAAAAAAAAAAAATACCAAAGTTGATTAGCACGGGCGTGAATGTAAAAGCAAGACATAAAATTAAAAAGTCGTACGTTGTTTCGATTTTTTTGGTCAGCTTATAGATATTCGTGGATACACAAATTAAAAGTATATTCCTTGTTGCATGAACACTATCAGCTAAAGATGGATGAACTATCCAAAGTCATATCTGAATTATTAAAATCCCAGCAGTTGAGTCAACAACGTCAGCAGGAACAGTTTGCCTTATTAATAAGGGAACAACAGATAGCACAGCATAAATATCAAGAGAAACTAGATGAAAGACAACAAAAACAACAAATAGCGCTGCAAAAATATCAGGAAAAACAAGATGAAAGACAACAGAAATATCAAGAAAAACAAGATGAAAGACTTTTGGAAATTCAAAAGTTAACACTGGAGAAATTAAACAACTTTCAGGCAAATGAGGGAAATTCTTCATATTCTAATAACACCATATTTAATTCGCTGGAAACTTTCAACTATGTGCCAGACGAAGAAAAAACGTTTGAAGCGTACTTTAAACGATATGAAGATATTTTCTACACAGACTGTGAAAACTGGTCGAATTCAAGAAAAGTCAGTCTATTACTAAGAAAGCTAGGTACAGCAGAACATAGCAAATTTGTAGATTTTATTCTACCGAGAAAAACAACTGAATTGGAATTCTCGGAAACAGTGAAATTGCTAAAAGAGCTGTTTGGAGCAAATATGTCGCTTTGGCATAAGCGATGGTTATGCATGAATGTCTCTAAATCCGACGATCAGGATTACTTAACATATGCATCTATAGTGAATAGACATTGTGACAATTTCAGATTAGCAGAGATTACGGTTGAAGAATTCAAGTGCTTAATTTTTGCTCAAGGACTGGTATCCAGTAAGAGTGCCGAAATAAGACGTAGAGTTTTGTCTAAACTCGAATCTGAACAAGGCCTTACCCTGCAAAAGTTAGCAGAGGAGTGTCAACGGGCCGTAAAGTTAAAGAAAGAGTCGCAAAAAATCGAAGAAGCTGGTATTGCTTATATTAAAAAAATAAAAAAGCAGTCAAAGTACCCAGTAGAGAAAAATTGGAGAAAAAATTCAGCGTACTTTAATAATAGACAAAAAAATAAAAAGAACGAAAATAAAAAAGTCCCACCATATAATTGCAGACGTTGTAACGAAAGACATTGGGAGGTAAATTGCCCATATAGAAATAAGAAATGTTTCGTGTGCCAAAAGAATGGTCACAAAGGATCTTGTTGTAAAACGAAAAAATGCAAGAACCGAATTAGACAAACAAATTCGAATATCAAATCAGATAGAGATTTGAGGAAATATGTGACGACTGAAATATTCAAAAAGAATATCAAATTTCAACTCGATTCAGGGTCAGATTTAACAATAATGAACGATAAAACATGGAAAATTTTAAAAAGGCCTACAATAATGAAGTCAACGAAACTCGCTCGAACGGTAACTGGAAAGCAAATTAACTTCGAAGGCGAGGTTGTACTTCCAATGAAAGTGAATGGGATCGTTAAAAAAATAAAAGTTTTCATTCTGAGAAATGGAGAAAACTTGTTGGGTACAGATTTTATTGAAACATTCGAATTGTGGGATAAACCGTTAAACTCTTTCTGCAGAAAAGTAGAAAGTAATACGCAATCAAGACAGTACATTAAAGATGAATTAAAGAAAAAGTTTCCGGAAACCTTTACACCTGGTCTTGGAAGATGTAACAAATTTGAAGCTAAATTTGAATTAAAAGAAAATACTATGCCTATATTTAAAAAGAAACGTAACGTGCCTTTCGCAAGTGTAGAGAAAGTTAACGAAGAACTTGATAGGTTGGAAAAAATGGGAATTATTTCAAAAGTAGAATCTAATTCATGGGCTGCGCCGATTGTGTGCATAAAAAAGAAATCAAACCAAATCAGAGTCTGCGTTGATTTTTCGACAGGGTTGAACTCTGTAATTAAGGACTACCATTACCCGTTACCGAGTCCTGAGGAGATTTTTAACAAGCTAAATGGCGGAGTGATTTTTTCGAAAATCGACTTATCAGATGCCTATCTCCAAATTCCCGTCGAAGAAGAATGTTCGAAGTTACTAGGGATAAACACGCATAGGGGTTTATTCAAGTACAACAGGCTTCCTTTTGGTATTAAAGTGGCACCAGCCATTTTTCAACAAGCCATGGACGTCATGTTGAATGACTTAGACTTTGCGTGCGCCTACTTAGATGATATTATAGTAAGGAGTGCAAATGTCGACGAACATCGAGAGCACCTCAATCAAGTATTTAAAAAGATTCAGGACTTTGGATTTAAAGTCAAAGAATCAAAGTGTGAATTTGGTTTGGAGGAAATTAAATATTTAGGTCACATAATCAACAAAAATGGCAGATTTCCAGATCCGGAAAGGTCCATTGCGATTAGAAACATGCCGACGCCCACTAACGTGGCGACACTACAGAGTTTTCTGGGGCTCGCGAACTATTATCAAGCATTCATTAAAGGAATGTATAATCTAAGAGCTCCGTTGAATGAACTACTGAAAAAAGACAAGGCATGGGAATGGACGGTAGAATGTCAAAAAGCCTTTGATGAAATTAAGAAAATGCTTACGTCCGACCTCTTTTTAACCCATTACAATCCTAAACTGGATATTGTAGTGGCAAGTGATGCTAGTTCATACGGGGTAGGAGCATGTATTCAACACATAATGCCAGATGGTTCTAGAAAACCGATTGCGCATGCTTCGAGGGCATTACTCCCAGGAGAGCGAAGTTATTCACAGATAGAAAAGGAGGCGCTGAGTATCATTTTTGCCATAACAAAATTTCATAGGTACATCTACGGCAGACATTTCAGGTTAGAAACGGACCATAAACCTCTGATCACTATTTTTGGGTCAAAGAAAGGGTTACCCGTTTACACGGCAAATCGACTGTTAAGATGGGGAACCATTCTTCTCAATTATGATTTCCACATAAAACACCTATCATCCAAAAATATAATTCATGCGGATACCTTATCAAGACTCGTACCGAATAAAGATGAAGGATTCGAAGAAACAATTATTGCAAATATCAGAGCAGATTATGAGGTGAAAAGGATGGTAAACAACATTGTAAGAGAGCTACCGGTTACGTCAAAAGAAATCAAAAAAGAATCTGAAAGCGATGATTTCATTTTAGGAATAAAAAGTAAAATGGTAGCAAATGACCAAAAAGTTCAGGAGATCTATTCAATTTGTGACGGAATTTTACTATATGGTGAGAGAGTAGTAGTACCAAAAAAGTTGCAGAAAAGAATCCTACGGGACTTTCATATGGGTCACCCGGGGATTAATAGAACAAAAAGCTTAATGCGAAGCTTTGTATATTGGAAAGGAATGGATGTGGATATCGAAAACATGGTTCATCGATGTAAAGGGTGTGCGTTAGCAGCTAAGGCACCACCTATAGTACACAAACCATGGCCAAAGACGGATCATCCGTGGGAAAGATTACACATTGATTTCGCTGGTCCAGTAGAAGATTATTACTACTTAATAGTGGTAGATAGCTTTACAAAATGGCCGGAATTACTACGCTGCAAAAAGCCTACGTCCAATACCACAACAACTTTTTTGCATGAACTATTTGCACGGTTCGGTGTGCCAGAGTGTATTGTGAGTGACAATGGTACACAATTCACTTCTGACGATTTTAAGGAATTTTGTGAGTTATATCAAATTAACCACATAACGACGCCGCCGTATCATCCGAGATCCAATGGACTCGCAGAAAGATTTGTAGATACGTTAAAGCGCGCTCTGAAGAAAGCCTCAGGAGTTCCAACGGAAAAGGCGCTTCAGCAATTCCTACAAGTATACAGAATCACGCCTAACCAGAGAACACCATCAAACATGGCACCAGCTGAACTAATGTTCGCTAGGAAAGTTAAGTCAGTGTTTGACAAGCTTTTGCCAGGAAGAAATAGAATAAAGAACACTATGTATACAGCTAGAAAAAGATACACCCCCGGAGAGAAGGTCTTTTTCAAGTGCTATAGAAACAACATTGAGTTCTGGGAGCGAGGCATAGTGGACAAGAGAATCGGTGACCTGATTTACATAATAAAAGGGCCGAAGAATACTCATAAGAGGCACCAGAACCAACTCAAAAAATGCTACGTGCTAGAGCATGAAGAGAGTATACCGGATGAGGAGGAAGATCCCATTGATGTAATGTATGATACTTTTCAAGTAGAACCTCAGCAGAGTGCTCCTGAACCGAGAAGATCCGGTAGGAAACGGAAGTTCACGGACCCATTGGACGTGAATCCAATACGAAAAAGATATTGAAAAAAAAAAAAACAGAGATATATATGAACTATGCAAAGGGGATCTACAAAGGAATAACCATAATCATCATCCCATATAGAAGGCAGTTTGAAATCCAAAAGGATTCCAAGGCTTGGGAGGGGGGTGTTGTGGTGGGATCCACCTAATCTGCATAGGTGACTACCAACTATATAAATAATGGTTGATACCGGAAGACGAAGGAAGTGGAATCACGAGATCCAACTAGAGACTCTGATCGACTGCGACTAGTCAACACATTCTCCAGGAACGTCTTCCCAGAAATATACAGAAATACTATATGTACTTATTGTGTACACTTTCTTGTTATAATACATTCTTGTTCTAAGTACATTTTGTGTTGCATTATTATTCCATGCGATAGGCGAGATTCAACATTGAGTCAAGACTCAACAGAAAGAAAGAAAGATAATAATAATGAGTGAAAGAAAGACAGAAAGATAATAATAATGAGTGAAAGAGGGAGCGAAAGAAAGAAAGAAACAAAGATAATAATAATGAGTGAAAGAAAGAAAGAAAGATAATAATAATGAGTGAAAGAGGGAACGAAAGAAAGAAAGAAAGAAAGATAATAATAATGAGTGAAAGAAAGAAAGAAATATAATAATAATGAGTGAAAGAGGGAACGAAAGAAAGAAAGATAATAATAATGAGTGAAAGAAAGAAAGAAAGATAATAATAATGAGTGAAAGAAAGAAAGAAAGATAATAATAATGAGTGAAAGAGGGAACGAAAGAAAGAAAGAAAGAAAGATAATAATAATGAGTGAAAGAGGGAACGAAAGAAAGAAAGAAAGAAAGATAATAATAATGAGTGAAAGAAAGAAAGAAAGATAATAATAATGAGTGAAAGAGGGAACGAAAGAAAGAAAGATAATAATAATGAGTGAAAGAAAGAAAGAAAGATAACAATAATGAGTGAAAGAGGGAACGAAAGAAAGAAAGAAAGATAATAATAATGAGTGAAAGAAAGAAAGATAATAATAATGAGTGAAAGAGGGAACGAAAGAAAGAAAGATAATAATAATGAGTGAAAGAAAGAAAGAAAGATAATAATAATGAGTGAAAGAGGGAACGAATGAAAGAAAGATAATAATAATGAGTGAAAGAAAGAAAGAAAGATAATAATAATGAGTGAAAGAGGGAACGAAAGAAAGAAAGATAATAATAATGAGTGAAAGAACGAAAGAAAGATAATAATAATGAGTGAAAGAGGGAACGAAAGAAAGAAAGATAATAATAATGAGAGAAAGAAAGAAAGAAAGATAATAATAATGAGTGAAAGAGGGAACGAAATAAAGAAAGATAATAATAATGAGTGAAAGAAAGAGAGAAAGATAATAATAATGAGTGAAAGAGGGAACGAAAGAAAGAAAGATAATAATAATGATTGAAAGAAATAAAGAAAGATAATAATAATGAGTGAAACAGAGAACGAAAGAAAGAAAGAAAGAAAGAAAGAAAGATAATAATAATGAGTGAAAGAAAGAAAGAAAGATAATAATAATGAGTGAAAGAGGGAACGATAGAAAGAAAGAAAGATAATAATAATGAGTGTAAGAAAGAAAGAAAGATAATAATAATGAGTGAAAGAGGGAACGAACGAAAGAAAGATAATAATAATGAGTGAAAGAAAGAAAGAAAGATAATAATAATGAGTGAAAGAAAGAAAGAAAGATAATAATAATGAGTGAAAGAAAGAAAGAAAGATAATAATAATGAGTGAAAGAGGGAACGAAAGAAACAAAGAAAGAAAGATAATAATAATGAGTGAAAGAAAGAAAGAAAGATAATAATAATGAGTGAAAGAGGGAACGAAAGAAAGAAAGATAATAATAATGAGTGAAAGAAAGAAAGAAAGATAATAATAATGAGTGAAAAAAGAAAGAAAGATAATAATAATGAGTGAATGAGGGAAGGAAAGAAAGAAAGATAATAATAATGAGTGAAAGAAAGAAAGAAAGATAATAATAATGAGTGAAAGAAAGAAAGAAAGATAATAAAAATGAGTGAAAGAAAGATAATAATAATGAGTGAAAGAGAGAACGAAAGAAAGAAAGAAAGAAAGATAATAATAATGAGTGAAAGAAAGAAAGAAAGATAATAATAATGAGTGAAAGAGGGAACGAAAGAAAGAAAGATAATAATAATGAGTGAAAGAAAGAAAGAAAGATAATAATAATGAGTGAAAGAAAGAAAGAAAGATAATAATAATGAGTGAATGAAAGAAGGAAAGATAATAATGAGTCGAAGAGGGAACGAAAGAAAGAAAGAAAGAAATATAATAATAATGAGTGAAAGAAAGAAAGAAAGATAATAATAATGAGTGAAAGAGGGAACGAAAGAAAGAAAGATAATAATAATGAGTGAAAGAAAGAAAGAAAGATAATAATAATGAGTGAAAGAGGGAACGAAAGAAAGAAAGATAATAATAATGAGTGAAAGAAAGAAAGAAAGATAATAGTAATGAGTGAAAGAGGGAACGAAAGATAGAAAGATAATAATAATGAGTGAAAGAAAGAAAGAAAGATAATAATAATGAGTGAAAGAGGGAACGAAAGAAAGAAAGATAATAATAATGAGTGAAAGAAAGAAAGAAAGATAATAATAATGAGTGAAAGAGGGAACGAAAGAAAGATAGATAATAATAATGAGTGAAAGAAAGATAATAATAATGAGTGAAAGAAAGAAAGAAAGATAATATAAATGAGTGAAAGAAAGAAAGAAAGATAATAATAATGAGTGAAAGAGAGAACGAAAGAAAGAAAGAAAGATAATAATAATGAGTGAAAGAAAGAAAGAAAGATAATAATAATGAGTGAAAGAGAGAACGAAAGAAAGAAAGATAATAATAATGAGTGAAAGAAAGAAAGAAAGATAATAATAATGAGTGAAAGAGGGAACAAAAGAAAGAAAGATAATAATAATGAGTGAAAGAAAGAAAGAAAGATAATAATAATGAGTGAAAGAGGGAACGAAAGAAAGAAAGATAATAATAATGAGTGAAAGAAAGAAAGAAAGATAATAAAAATGAGTGAAAAAAAAGAAAGAAAGATAATAATAATGAGTGAAAGAGAGAACGAAAGAAAGAAAGAAAGATAATAATAATGAGTGAAAGAAAGAAAGAAAGATAATAATAATGAGTGAAAGAAAGAAAGAAAGATAATAATAATGAGTGAAAGACAGAACGAAAGAAAGAAACAAAGAAAGAAAGATAATAATAATGAGTGAAAGAAAGAAAGAAAGATAATAATAATGAGTGAAAGAAAGAAAGATAATAATAATGAGTGAAAGAAAGATAATAATAATGTGTGAAAGGAAGAAAGAAAGATAATAATAATGAGTGAAAGAAAGAAAGATAATAATAATGAGTGAAAGATGGAACGAAAGAAAGAAAGAAAGATAATAATAATGAGTGAAAGAGAGAACGAAAGAAAGATAGAAAGAAAGAAAGATAATAATAATGAGTGAAAGAAAGAAAGATTATAATAATGAGTGAAAGAAAGAAAGAAAGATAATAATAATGAGTGAAAGAGGGAAAGAAAGAAAGAAAGATAATATTAATGCGTGAAAAAAAGAACGAAAGAAAGATAATAATAATGAGTGAAAGAAAGAAAGAAAGATAATAATAATGAGTGAAAGAAAGAAAGATAATAATAATGAGTGAAAGAAAGATAATAATAATGAGTGAAAGGAAGAAAGAAAGATAATAATAATGATTGAAAGAAAGAAAGAAAGATAATAATAATGAGTGAAAGAGGGAACGAAAGAAAGAAAGAAAGATAATAATAATGAGTGAAAGAGAAAACGAAAGAAAGATAGAAAGAAAGAAAGATAATAATAATGAGTGAAAGAAAGAAAGATAATAATAATGAGTGAAAGAAAGAAAGAAAGAAAGAAAGATAATAATAATGAGTGAAAGAGAGAACGAAAGAAAGATAGAAAGAAAGAAAGATAATAATAATGAGTGAAAGAAAGAAAGATAATAATAATGAGTGAAAGAAAGAAAGAAAGATAATAATAATGAGTGAAAGAGGGAAAGAAAGAAAGAAAGATAATATTAATGAATGAAAGAAAGAACGAAAGAAAGATAATAATAATGAGTGAAAGAAAGAAAGAAAGATAATAATAATGAGTGAAAGAAAGAAAGATAATAATAATGAGTGAAAGAAAGATAATAATAATGAGTGAAAGGAAGAAAGAAAGATAATAATAATGAGTGAAAGAAAGAAAGAAAGATAATAATAATGAGTGAAAGAGGGAACGAAAGAAAGAAAGAAAGATAATAATAATGAGTGAAAGAGAGAACGAAAGAAAGATAGAAAGAAAGAAAGATAATAATAATGAGTGAAATAAAGAAAGATAATAATAATGAGTGAAAGAAAGAAAGAAAGAAAGATAATAATAATGAGTGAAAGAGAGAACGAAAGAAAGATAGAAAGAAAGAAAGATAATAATAATGAGTGAAAGAAAGAAAGAAAGAAAATAATAATGAGTGAAAGAGGGAACGAACGAAAGAAAGAAAGAAAGATACTAATAATGAGTGAAAGGAAGAAAGAAAGATAATAATAATGAGTGAAAGAAAGAAAGTAGGATAATAATAATGAGTGAAAGAGAGAACGAAAGAAAGAAAGAAAGAAAGATGATAATAATGAGTGAAAGAAAGAAAGATAATAATAATGAGTGAAAGAAAGAAAGATAATAATAATGAGTGAAAGAAAGAAAGAAAGATAATAATAATGAGTGAAAGAAAGAAAGAAAGAAAGATAATAATAATGAGTGAAAGAGAGAACGAAAGAACGAAAGAAAGATAATAATAATGAGTCAAAGAAAGAAAGATAATAATAATGAGTGAAAGAAAGAAAGAAAGATAATAATAATGAGTGAAAGAGGGAAAGAAAGAAAGAAAGATAATAATAATGAGTGAAAGAAAGAAAGAAAGATAATAATAATGAGTGAAAGAAAGAAAGATAATAATAATGAGTGAAAGAGAGAACGAAAGAAAGAAAGAAAGAAAGATAATAATAATGAGTGAAGGGAAGAAAGATAATAATAATGAGTGAAAGAGGGAACGAAAGAAAAAAAGAAAGAAAGATAATAATAATGAGTGAAAGAAAGAAAGAAAGATAATAATAATGAGTGAAAGAGGGAAAGAAAGAAAAGCCGGAAGAAAGAAAGGAAGAAAGAAAGAAAGAGAAAAGGGAAAGGCAGAACATAAAATGCGTTAAACAGAAAAACTTTCAAAAAGAGAGTAATGTTTGCAAAGAAAGAAAGAAAAAAAATGAAGGAAGTAATAGAAAAAAATAGGAAGAATGATGAGAAAATGAGTTAAAAAATTTTTTTAAATTCATGAAAGAGGAAAGGAAGAAAGAAAGAAAAAAGAAATAAAGAGAGAAAAAGAGAAAATGGGGAAGAAAGATTATTAAATGAGTTAAAAAAGAAAAAGAAAGAAAGAAGGAAAAATGAAGAAAGATAAAGAGAAAAAATGAAGAAAGATCAGAAAATGTGTTTGAAAATGAAAATCGAAAAGAATCGAAAAGAAAGGAAGAAAATTCAAAAAGAAAGAAAAATAACGAAGAAAAGGAAGACTGGATAGAAAATGATTTAAAGAGATGATTTTTCAAAATGAACGAAGGAAAGGAAGAAATATTGAAAAAGAAAGAGAAAATCAGCCGACAGGAAAGAAAATAATAGAAAAAATTATGAAATGAGAAAATGGCAAGAAATTAACGAAGAAATCTGAAACCTTAAGTTTTCGTTAAAAGTTGTTGACGATTGGAGAAAGACATTCGAAAAATATAAAAAAATAGACTCTATAGAAATCAACAAGTTATTTGAACAAACAAAGAGTGTGATTTCAATACCTGGTTAAGGCTGTGGAGAAGGGAATTAAGTGGAGATAACTGATAGCTGACATCCATTAGACATGGCACGTGGAACTAGAACAGTCTACTACAATGAGCAAAATAAAGGTTTTAGTTCGGCATTCCAACCACCTGAAGAAGGCCGGAGCGTTCAACGGCCGAAATGTCGAAATAATTATGGCGACAAAGATGAGGACAATAGTCCGACTAATGTAAATAGTGTACATAATACCTCATATCAGAAATATAGACAGATACTGAAAGGCCGAAACGTTGTGATAAATATGGCGACAAAGATGAGGACAATCGTCCGAATAATGTAAATAGTGTACATAATACCTCATCTCAGAAATATAGACACATATTTAATTTTCGTAGTTGACAACTGTAAATCGTAGTTAACTGTAAATTCATCACCGTTTCTTCCTTAAGTTCACGTGGATGAGTGCATGTTAAGAAAAATATGTACCTGTGTAAAAAAAATTATATATATATACAAAAAGGAAAATACGATGAAATCTCACTATTTACATTATTCGGATTATTGTCCTCATCTTTTTCGCCATCTTTATTACAACGTTTCGGCCGTTGTACGCTCAGGCCTTCTTCAGTACTGAACTCTTTATTTCGCTCACTGGGGTAGACTGTTCTAGTTCCACGTGCCATGTGTCCTTACCACGAGGGGAAGTAAAAAATCAGTCACATATGGAGAGAGAAGGGAGATCCCCGCCCTCTGTGGGATCAGGTTGAGATCATAGACAAAGAACACCATTGGAAAAATCGTAAACCTAAGGAATCAGCACAAATGCTAGGCAAAAGAAATCTCCAGAGCCGACCAAGCATAGAAATGAATACAGTATGGGAACCAGTAATAGGGAGTGCAAAAGAAAAGCGATAATAACAACAAAAATTACAATATGATAAAAACATGCAATGATAACAGCAAAAATTGCAATATGAGCATTGGTAAAAAAAATGGTTGCTGAAGATATTAGGTTTATAATACCCAGAAATGCATACACAGATGTCCTTAAGGACGCATGGCACAGTGGATAAAAGCTTCGATATAGAAGTCAAAAAACTCCCATTGCCGATAACACACATTGGTGTTGTTATTTATACTTTTTAAAATTTCCTTGTATTTACTTAACGCTTGTATTATTTCATGCTGAATTTTCGTGTATGAAGCAGCCAGTGAAAATCGGACTCATCACTTATTAATAATGGTCAGCCAGACAAGTCACGCTAGCCTTTACCTCTTGCCGAAGCGCCCCATAAATAATTAGTCTTTATAGCAATTTTTAATAGACGATAATAATAAAAAGTGCGAGATCTCCACGAGATTTGCACGAGAGATAACGAGATTGCAAGGATGGAAGAATGAAAGGAGGATATTGGTAAGAAACAAAGAAAAAAAGTAGAGGAAAAAAAAAAAAAAACTCAATAAAGATCAAGACAATAATAAATTGAAGGACAAATGGCGGAAAGGAAGTGATATGAAAGACATTCTCGAGATATTTGAAATAAATTAATGTAAAAATGTAGAAGGATTAATAAAGAAACGACGTGTAAAGTAAAAAGTGAGAGTCAGTTAATAAAAAGTAATAGAGAGAAAAAAAACAGGTCGAAAATAGTATAATATAAAATGAAAGGAAGAAGTCGATAAAAAGGCAAAACAACAAAAACAAAAGAGGAATAAAGGATGAAAACAAAATGGCTAGAAGGGAATGATATAAAATATATTCTAAAGAATAAATGCTGTTATTAAAAAGGAAGAAAGAAAAGAAAGAAAGAAAAAAAAAGAAAGAAAGAAACCTTTTATTATGTCTTGCAAAAAAAAAGAAAGGAATAATGAAATGTTTGTAAAGACACGCAGAGAAAAAAATAAGACGACAGGGAAAATATGAGTCGAGAGCTAGAGATGGACAGAATAAAGAAATAAAAATTTAATCATTTTAGTCCTGCGTAATTGAACAATTTTAACCCTGAACATCTGAGTCAAAAATCGCAAAAAATTGGTATGTAATGTTTCACAGTAGATATAAAAATAGTTACAAGTTAACCCTTTGAGTCCTGAATTCCTGAACAGTTTTAACTATTCAGCCTGATCTCCTGAGTCAAAATTCGCAATGTAATGTTTCACGGTAGATATAAAAATAGTTACAAGTTAATCCTTTGAGTCCTGAATACCTGAACAGTTTTAACTATTCAGCCTGATCTCCTGAGTCAAAATTCGCAATGTAATGTTTCACGGTAGATATAAAAATAGTTACAAGTTAATCCTTTGAGTCCTGAATTCCTGAACAGTTTTAACTATTCAGCCTGATCCCCTGAGTCAAAATTCGCAATGTAATGTTTCACGGTAGATATAAAAATAGTTACAAGTTAACCCTTTGAGTCCTGAACAGTTTTAACTCTTCAGTCTGGTCTCCTGAGTCAAAATTCGCAAATAATTGGTACGTAGTGTTTCACGGTAGATATAGAAATAGTTACAAGTTAATCGTTTGAGCCCTGAATTCCTGAACAATTTTAACCCTTCGGCCTGATCGCCGGTAATTTGATCAGGTCCGCGGTTGAGGCCGGGTCCGTCGCCCGGGACACAGAGATGAAAAAATATAGTTAAATATTCTTCTCTTGCTGAGAGAATTTTTTTTACTCCTGTGGCAGTCGAGACTTCAGGGGTTATTGGCTCTCGTTCGATGGCGTTCCTTCAGAGGATTGGCGTTATTGTGTCTCAATTAATGAACGAGCCCCGCGAAACGGAGTGACTCTTGCAGCGTGTCTCACTGGCGATGGTTCGAGGTAATGCTTTCTCCATCATTGCGGCTGGCAGAGGATAGAAAAAAAATTGTTTATAGTTACTTTGTTCAAACTTTTTTTTCAATAAGGAAAAGAAGTCGAAACGAAAGGTTTGGAATAGAGAAAGAAAAAGAGAAAGAAAAAAGAACGAATTTTTAAAATACAAAGAATAAAAAAAGAAAGTTTGAAATAGAGAAAGAAAGATAAGGAAAAAAGAAAGAATATGTAAAATACAAAGAGTAAGGGAAAGAAGGTTATAAGAAAGTTTGAAATTGAGAAAGAATGAGAAAAAAAGGAAGAATATTTAAAATACAAAGAGTAAGGAAAAGAAGACGAAAAGAAAGTTTGAAATAGAGAATGAAAGAGAAGGAAAAAAAAGAATATTTAAAATACAAAGAATAAGGAAAAGAAGGCGAAAAGAAATTTTGAAATAGAGAATGAAAGAGAAGGGAAAAAAAGAATATTTAAAATACAAAGAATAAGGAAAAGAAGGCGAAAAGAAATTTTGAAATAGAGAATGAAAGAGAAGGGAAAAAAGAATATTTAAAATAGAAAGAATAAGGAAAAGAAGGCGAAAAGAAATTTTGAAATAGAGAAAGAATAAGAGAAGGAAAAAAGAACAAATTTTAAAATACCAAGAATAAAGAAAAGAAGGCGAAAAGAAATTTTGAAATAGAGAAAGAAAGAGAAGGAAAAAAGAAAGAATATTAAAAATACAAAGAATAAAGAAAAGAAAGCGAAAAGAAAGTTAGAAATATAGAAAGAATAAGAGAAGGAAGAAAGGAAGAATTTTTGAACTACAAAGACTATGGAAAAGAAGGCGAAAAGAAAGTTTGAAATAGAGAAAGTAAAAGAGAAAGAAAAAAAGAAAAAAATAATAGAAGGAGAATGAATGACTGCAGGCTTCTACAAAGAGAAAAGGTGATCAAAGTGAAAGAATAAAGCAAAACAAAGAAAGAGAAACGGATTTTAAGAAGGTCGAGAGAACGGGTAAAATACAAATATTTAACTGAGACAAATGCAGGCAGACAGATAGCTAGCTAGAAAGTAAGAAAGAAAGAAAGAAAGAAAGAAAGAAAGAAAGAAAGAAAGAAAGAAAGAATGAATACTCCAAAAATATTAAAATCTTAAACTACAAAGAATAAACAGGTGATCGGACAAATTGAAAGAAATATAAAAAGAGATAAAGAAAGAATAAAAGAAAGTAAAGAAGAAAGAAAGAATTTAAAAATACAGATCCCATAATACAAAGAAAATTTTAAAATTTAAAATACAAAAAAATAAATCGATGATCCGACTGAAAGAAAGAAAGGAAGAAAGAAATAAAAAAAGACAGAACGTATAATACAAAGACATTTTAAAAGAGTAAAATACGAAGATTAAAAGAATATCAGAAAGAAAGTAAGAAAGAAAGAAAGTAAGAAAGTAAGAAAGAAAGAAAGTAAGAAAGAAAGAAAGTAAGAAAGAAAGAAAGTAAGAAAGAAAAAAAGAAGGAAAGAAAGTAAGAAAGTAAGAAAGAAAGAAAGAAAGAAAGTAAGAAAGAAAGAATATCAGAAAGAAAGTAAGAAAGAAAGAAAGTAAGAAAGAAAGAAAGTAAGAAAGAAAGAAAGTAAGAAAGAAAGAAAGTAAGAAAGAAAAAAAAGAAGGAAAGAAAGTAAGAAAGTAAGAAAGAAAGAAAGAAAGAAAGTAAGAAAGAAAGAATATCAGAAAGAAAGTAAGAAAGAAAGAAAGTAAGAAAGAAAGAAAGTAAGAAAGAAAGAATATCAGAAAGAAAGTAAGAAAGAAAGAAAGAAAGAAAGAAAGAATATCAGAAAGAAAGTAAGAAAGAAAGAAAGAAAGATAAACATCGGTAAAAATATAGAAGTAAAGAAGAACGAAAAATAAAAGAAAATGAACGTGAAGATATAAAAACACGATAGAAAGTTGAAAAGAAAATAAATCAAAAAAGAAAGAAAGAAAGAAAGAAAGAAAGAAAGAATAAATAGATCATTAGACTGAGGAAAAGAATGAAATAAAGAAGGAATGAAGGGAAATTACATAAAAGTGTAAAATACGTAAAATACAATGAAAAAAAAATTTAAAAAATCTCGAAGAAGGGAGAAGAAAGGAAAAAGCAAATAAAAAAGCACACACGAAATAAAACAATTTTTTTAAAAAAAAAGATATAATTTTGAAAGTAATTTAGACGAAAAAGAAAGAAACAAAGAACTTGTTATGACTTGCAAAGAAAGAAAGGAACAAGGAAAGATTTTTAAAGACCTGCAAAGACTTAGCATAGCCACTTTTAAGATCCCAGCTCTTAACAAAGAACTAAGCCCAAGCACTACGCATGTTTTTGCATTTGTTTTTCTCAATGAAGATGTACAATTCTGCCATTTTTTGCCATAAAAATGGACTGTTATACGTTTTAAGTCACTTAAATAACCGGAAAATAATACAAGAATATTTTAAATATGTTCTATCGAAAAAATACTCGAATCGAAAATACTCAGCGTATAATTTGTACATATGTTCTTCAGAAAAACACGCGAATATTCGGAGTTTCCGCGAATAACAAGTGGTTCTTCAGAAAAGTCCATGAAAGTGTGAAGCCGCAAATGCTGAAACGCGAATAGGAAGTTTCTCACTATATATATATATATATATATATATATATATATATATATATATATATATATATATATATCACTATATTTTTTATAGCAAATGTTCAAACGAGTTACATTTTTAGTGCTACTTATTCAGATATTTAGAACCATGGCCCGCATTGTAACATCCACAGGAATGAATGAGCCTCATTCCCCCTGTATTCCATTGGCAAATAGGATAGCTTCTTCCTAAGAACCATTAATTTGCGGAACAGACTCTCGCATCGATTGTTCCTCGAGCACTTCAATCTTAGCCTTTTTTTTTATTCATTTCAACCCCACCCCAAGCAAGACGGAAATATCACTTGTACGCAGAGGGTTACAGGGCGTGAAAGTGAAAGTGAAAGAAAAGACCGAGTATAGGGAGGATTGGATAAAAGATGAACGGGATTCAAGAAGATAGAAGATGGCTATTTACATTTTTTTTTATGTCAACGAACACTCGTGGTCATTTTTGTAATGTCAACGAATACTCGTGGTCACTTTCGTAATGCTCGTTGTAGTAGAGACTTTGTAATCGCAGATGCAACTATAGTAACGCCGTTTAACAATACTAGTGCCAGACGCCTTCGAATAACACTCGCACTCATAGTACTTGCTCGATAATAATTGCTCGAATAGTAACCACCGAATAGTGATCTGACTTGAGAAAAAAGTATAGTGAATAGAGTAGAGAATAGCAGTCCGTATAGTAATAGAGGATAGAATAGAAATTGTGATCCGTATTTTACGAGGGGTACCCAAAAGTAACCGGAATCGTTTTCTGTGTGACAAGCCCGTAGTAGTTCAGGCTTCCACCGCTAGAAGCCTACTTGAGGCAACCCTCAGGAATCAGGGTACTAAGTGGTGTCATCGTGGGAAAACGTACAACTTCGTGGTTCACATTTGTTTTGAAGTGCTTCAAGCCTTTTCGTCTAATTTTACCATGGCTGAAAGAATGCTTGTCGTAAACTGAAAGAACAGTTGGAAGTTGATGCAGACCTTTTTTCGAAGGTCATCACTGGTGACGAAAGCTCGTGCTATGGCTACGACCCGGAAACGAAGCACCAATCAAGTCAGTGGAAGCATCCAACGTCACCACGACCCCAAAAATCGCGTCAAGTGAAGTCCAATGTCAAGACAATGCTGATTTGTTTCTTTGATGTGAATGGAATTCTTCACAAAGAATTTGTTCCTCCTGGTCAAACTGTTAACCAGGCTTTTTACTTGGAAGTCCTGAAGCGTTTGCGAGACAAGATGAGACGAAAACGCCCTGAAACTGTGGCTAAGTGGAGGGTGGTGGTTGCATCACGACAATGCGCCAGCACACACCGCCTTGAGTGTGAGACAGTTTCTGACCCAGAATGGCATGACCCCACTTCCCCACCTTTCCTATTCACCTGCGACTTTTTTTGTTCCCCCGAATGAAGAAAGTCCTCAAATGAAAATATTTTGCAGATGCGGAAGAGATTAAGAAGAAAACGACGGAATCCTTAAAAAACATAACTTCACAAGAATTCCAAGACTGCTTTGAACAATGGAAAACAATGTCTGGACGGGTGCATTGCTTCAAATGGAGAATACTTTGAAGGTGATAAGAATATAAACATGCAACAATAAAGGAATAAAATTATATGACACAATTCCGGTTACTCCCCACCCTCGTATAGAGGATAGACTAGAAATGCAGATCAATTAGACACAAGTTACCTCCTATAAATGTGTTTCCTCTATGGTCACGTGGTTTACTTAATTCAATAATGGGATCGCCTGTGTTTGCTCACTGGCGATCTATGTTCAATCTCAGGTGAAACTTTATTCCTATATTCAAATATTTGCAAACTCGAGTTACCAGCGAAGCAACTCAAAAAGAAACTCTTGGAGCATCTGAGATTGTCCTCATCTTTGTCGCCATATTTATTACAACGTTTCGGCCGTTGTACGCTCCGAACTTCTTCAGGTGGTTGGAATGTCGAACTGAACCCTTTATTTCGTTCGCTGGGGTAGACTGTTCTAGTTCCACGTGCCATGTCTCATGGATGTCAGTTATCAGTATAACTCTCACAGCTTTTTGGGTCCTGTCACTGGATCCAACCAATGCCTTTATCCACTGTGCCATGCGTCCTTAAGGACATCTGTGTATGAATTTCTTGGTATTATAAACTTAATTTCCTCAGCAACCCTTTTTTTTTTCTTTCCAGTGCTCATATAGCAATTTTGCCGTTATCATTGAATATTTTTCCAGAGCCCATATTGCAATTTTCGTTGTTGTTATTGCTTATCTCTGGCACTCCTTATTCCAATAACCAACAACTACTATTCTTAAGAGAGTGCTCAATACAGAGTAGAGCAGATAGTATTTATTCAAAAATTGTAACATAAATATGTTATAAAATCACTACAGAAATAACCACTTTCTTTCAACATTCTGATGTCTTATTCAACACTATCACTTGATAAGACACCAGAATTGTTGAAACAAAATGTCTATATTTGTAGTGATTTTATAACATATTTATGTTATAATTTTTGAATAAATACTATCTGCTCTACTCTGTATTGAGCACACTTTTAAGAATAGTATTTGTTGGTTATTGGAATTTATTCCGTATTCACCAGTCCTATACTTGGGTATATATATATATATATATATATATATATATATATATATATATATATATATATATATATATATATATATATATATATAAAGACATTTTTGATATGTTTAACTTTCTTTTTATAGATACAAGTATTTAAGCAAATGCTCTGTTTATAATAAACAGTATTAAATAACATTTACCGGCCTGAATGTCAGAGAAGTTTCATAGAAAATTTTCGTTCTCCGTTTCGCTCTATGAAAATTTCTCGGACATTCAGGCTGGTAAACGTTATTTAATACTGTTTATTATAAACAGAGCATTTGCTTAAATACTTGTATCTATAAAAAGAATGTTAAACATATCAAAAATGTCTTTAAATAAATTGTCGGACTCTGTCCAATTAAAAAATGTATATATATATATATATATATATATATACATATATATATATATATATATATATATATATATATATATATATATATATATATATATATATATATATATATGAATGATTGTGATTATATATATAAGTGATTGTGTTGAATAGTATACATAAAATGATTTCAAACTTTATTTAAATATGATTCTATATCTGCTTATTGTTATTTTAGTGTCTTGTCGTTTTCAATATTTTTAACGGTCGACGTAAACTCGAGTAAAACTACGTAAGGCGAGTTTTATTTTTACATATAATATTTAAAAAAAAAACGATATATCTTCAAAAATGACTTAGCTCGAAACGATTTCAACCGAGGTATCACTATATATATATATATATATATATATATATATATATATGTATATATATATATATGTATGCGTATGTGTGTGTGTGTGAAGAAAAAACAATTATATCCAACTTGCCAGAATACCTAACACCTTAGACAAGAAAAAATTATGAACAAGAAAAAACAGAAAAAATAAACACATATCAACAACCCAGTAAAGTGCTCGATGTCCAGATTGTCTAGATAGAGCCAAAATGGTTGCACAACGTCAACAATTAACAAACTTAACCGAGTCATTACTAGAGTTTCACGCTCTTGCGATCTTCAGTTAAAAAAAATGGGCCATGGTAATATAACAAAAAATAGATATGACATGTTTTTACATGTAATAAGTCAATATTAACGGATATTTTTTTTCTTCAGATTAATAACATTACATCATATAATATTTTCTCATCTAAAATGACTACCGGGAAAAAAAAAGTAAAAACTTCTTGACGAGAAAACAAAAAAAAACCCAACATAAAACAGAATTTCAGGATTTGACTGCCAAGAACATTTTTGATCTTCTAAAAGACGAAAATGTTGAAACAACTCTGTCAGCTATGAAGCGAACTGTTTTAAGATACGAAACAAAATGTTCTGTATCAAGGAAATCGAGATCTGGCCGCCCTAGAACTTCCACAGTCAAGGATGACCAGAAGCTGAAAATTACTGATTTGAAAAATCAGAAGAAAAACATGTTGACCATTCTAAACAATTTACCTTCCTGTGCAAGGCCTCTGATCATGAGTTTTTTGAGGAGCGTGGAACCACCTCTTAATTGCAGGTGTTCCCAGGTTCACCCTGTCTCAGCCTGGTAGCACCTGTTAGGGTCCCATCTATGGGCAAATATTTAACCCCGAAACTGAGGTAGAAAGCATCATAAAAGTGTAAAAATAGGTTTTAATACCAGAAATATTTTGTAAAAATTATTATCAGCAATATATTTTTGAAAAACAAATATTACCGGCTGTACAATTTTGAGGAAAAAAATAATAACACAAAAAAAAAGGTTGTTGGCAGTAAATGACTCATTGAGGTTGATATGCCGTTAAACAAAATGAACCAAACCAATCTAAACCAAAAAATACATATTCTATTCATACGAATCTATCCTAAAATGTTGTCGACATTAAATAACCCATTGTGGTTGATATGCCGTAAAACGAATTAAACCAAACCAATCTAAACCAAAGAATACATATTCTATTCAAACGAATCTATCCTAAAAATGTTGTCGGCATTAAATAACCCATTGAGGTCGATATGCCGTAAAACAAAATAAACCAAACCAATCTAAAACAAAGAATACATATTCTATTCATACGAATCTATCCTAAAAATGTTGTCGGCATTAAATAACCCATTGAGGTTGATATGCCGTAAAACAAAATAAACCAAACCAATCTAAACCAAAGAATACATATTCTATTCATACGAATCTATCCTAAAAATGTTGTCGGCATTAAGTAACCCATTGAGGTTGATATGCCGTAAAACAAAATAAACCAAACCAATCTAAACCAAAGAATACATATTCTATTCATACGAATCTATCCTAAAAATGTTGTCGGCATTAAATAACCCATTGAGGTTGATATGCCGTAAAACAAAATAAAACAAGCCAATCTAAAACAAGGAATACATATTCTATTCATACGAATCTATAGAAAAACTTTTGTCGGCATTAAATAACCCATTGAGGCTGATATGCCGTAAAACAAAATAAACCAAACCAATCTAAAGCAAATAATACATATTCTATTCATACGAATCTATCCTAAATATGTGGTCGGCATTAAATAACCCAATGAGGTTGATATGCCGTAAAACAAAATAAACCAAGCCAATCTAAAACAAAGAATACATATTCTATTCATACGAATCTATAGTAAAACTTTTGTCGGCATTAAATAACCCATTGAGGCTGATATGCCGTAAAACAAAATAAACCAAACCAATCTAAAGCAAATAATACATATTCTATTCATACGAATGTATCCTAAAAATATGGTCGGCATTAAATAAGTCATTGAGGTTGATATGCCGTAAACCAAACCAAACCAAATGTAAACAAGAATCAAGAACATCAATGATAGAAAGACATTTGCTTCCTATTATCACAAGAAAGATGCACAGCAGTTTAGTAATGTTGTCTGTTTTAATGAATCGCGATTTTCTCTTTTTAGTGATATCCCCGAACGCTGCATTAGAAGATCGTGTGAAAGATTTCTGATAAAAGAACCATGGGAACGGAGGAATAATGGTGTGGGGGAGCCTTTACTGTTGCAGATGTTGGCAAACTGATACGGTGTTATAAGTCAATTAATGCAAAAGTGTATATTAAAATACTAGAAAAAGGGCTT
>OZ038507.1:74191231-74201231 GCA_964036315.1 Acanthosepion esculentum
CGCCTTCTCGGGCTAACGTTTGCCACTGACGTGAAGTGAAAAGTCTATATCGAATCGATTGCTACGTCTGCTGCTCGGAAGGTCGGGCCACTGAATAGTGCTAGAAAATGTACATTTACTTACATATCTACAAGTCTACCATTCGTCCCTGCTCAGAATAGTGCTGCCACATATGGCCCGGTGCTCCTGCTCTATATTCAGAGATCCTTGAGAAAATACAGTAGAAAAATCTGCACTGTTATTGGTCCCGACCTGGCATCTCGACGTAAGTCACATTCAAAACGCCGTAAAGTCATCGACGAAATTATTTGTACACGCAGCAATTCTGAATATTTTTTTACTTATTTCTCAAAATCTAATGTGTGATGAAAGACATGACTTACCTCGGAATTCGAAATGAGCGCGAACGTGTCTTGCCTGCAAAGTGATGACAAAAAAGAAATATGGCCGCTATTGAAGACCCAATTCATGCGCGCCTATCTCGTCCAAAACGAGACGATGTTTGCACACATGCAAATTTTGGCCGTCTTGGATTAGCGTAAAAAGCGGGGTGCCAGCAGCACCAAGCGTCAGGGAGTCATTCGGCGGACAGCGTGCAATAGAGTTGGACGTACGGATTGACAGACGAACAAAGAGGAAGTCGAAGTAGGCGCGGCTGAGCTGGTGTCTGTTTCACAACTGCCCAGTGTAACGGCTGAGAAAGGGAGTCACGCAATCCATTTCCTTGAGACGACCGAAGAAAAAAAAAATAGCTGGCCTACCGGCGAGCGACGCACTACACTTTTTGACCCCCGCCACGTCATCATCATTTTTTTTTCTTTTTCCTACATAATGCCCGTATGATGCCAAGTTTTTGATATCTAACAAGAAACAAGGAATAAACAACTCAATTTTCAGAACGATAGGGTAATTACAACTCATCAAAACAACTCTTGGGTCAATATTAACCTCCCGACACAGTTCCCGTGCAGTTTTCAGTGACAATTTGTGTTTTCTTTTACGCCCATGTAAATTCTCTGTCGAGCCAAACTGTTTAAACTTCTTTATAACGGACTGTACCGAACATCTAGGGATAGCTAACCGGTTTGAAATAGAGCTGTAACTATTTCCCGACTTGTGGAAGTTAATAATTCTCTGTCTCATGGCAACACTAAGCTCCTTTGTCTTTCCCATCGTGTTGTTAACGTAAGAATAACAATGGTGACACTCTATATACCACGTGATTTTCTTTGCTGGAATTATCACAAATATTCTACTGAATAAATAGTCTAGAAGTCTGGATAAAAATATTAAAAAATTGATGAGTGTACGTTGAATGTATATGATAGGATAAAGAACAACTACAAAGTATTTACCTTCTCATTCCATCGGATTTCGATCCATATTTGATGTGTAATTGATTCCAATTCATATATATATATATTCTGATTATTGTTGGACTTAGTCCATTTTCATAAAATATATATATATATATATATATATATATATATATATATATATATATATATATATATATATATATGCTCCTGCTTTGA
This sequence comes from Acanthosepion esculentum, assembly GCA_964036315.1. Taxonomy (NCBI): domain Eukaryota; kingdom Metazoa; phylum Mollusca; class Cephalopoda; order Sepiida; family Sepiidae; genus Acanthosepion; species Acanthosepion esculentum. Next base: position 74,192,767 of record OZ038507.1, read on the forward strand.
GATCCTTAAGAAAATCTAGTAAAAAATCTGCACTGTTATTGGTCCTGACCTGGCAACTCAGACGTATTTAAACTGGCGTAATGTAGATTCCCTCTGCCTTTTTTTTTATAAAAAATTTCATAGTAATTGGTCATAGATTGTGAGATTTTTTTTATTGCTAACACTAATTTGTTTGGTTTCTTGTATATAAATTGTATTCATTGTAAATATTCATTGTGTTTTCATCTTTAAATGTTTATATTTTTTATCCCACCCCACAGACAAATTGTACATATGGGAATTAGTTAGGCGGTCATAGAGACTTGAGGTATTATGGTGACTGTAGTAAGAATGGTAAGAAAGAATGTATTGTTCTGTAAAGAATACTGTCGTAAGTTAGGGTCAGTAATCGTGGCTAGCTAGGTTTAAGATGAGACAGATTGAAGGCCAGCCTTCTCCTAAACCCTCTTTTGGCCTTGTGCCATATTTTTGTATTTTCAAAATAAATATTACTTTCCTATCTGGTAGGTAGACTTTATGAATTTAAGTGTATTAATGGATTTACGGCATTTTACAGTTGAAATGGCTAAATGTACCCGTAACTTCTATCAGTATCTGTCTATATTTCTCAGATGCGGTATTAGGTACACTATTTACATTATTCGGACTATTGTCCCCATCTTTGTTGCCATATTTATTACCATGTTTTGGCCTTTCAGTATCTGTCTATATTTCTGAGATGAGGTATTATGTACACTATTTATATTATTCGGACTATTGTCCTCATCTTTGTCACCATATTTATCACATCGTTTCAGCCTTTCAGTATATGTCTATATTATGCGATGAGGTATTGTGTATACTATTTACATTATTCGGACTATTGTCCCTATCTTTGTCACCATATTTATTACCATATTTTGGCTTTTCAGTATCTGTCTATATTTCTGAGATGAGGTATTATGTACACTATTTATATTATTCGGACTATTGTCCTCATCTTTGTTGCCATATTGTTATGGTGAAACACACCTAGTCTATAGATAATAGACTCTCCCGCCTAATATAAGTAGGAGTCAGTGAGGGTCGACTGGGAGTCGAATACGAAAGTAGTCAGCTACCACAACTAGATTACTCTGCGTAATACTTATTATAACAAGTTCCTAACGTTTTTGTACGTTTAACCTATTTAGGACCGAATTTAGTCCAAATACAGTTTCCACTGCGGAAAGGAACTCTACAACAACTTTGGCGACGAGGATGAGATCCAAAGTTGTTGTAGAGTTATTTCCACAAAAGAGTTTCATGCAGTACAGGTAATCTTCAAATGTGGATTCTGGTCAGATCAGAATCAACGTTTATTATTTTAATATATTTTATGCTGATAAATTATTTTTATAGATGGAAATATTTAAGTAAATGCTCTGTTTATAATAAACAGTATTAAACAACATTTACCGGCCTGAATGTCAGAGAAATTTTCATAGAAAATATGTTTACTTCGACAAGAATCTAACCTGTATCGTACAAGAAATCGGTATATAGCCTGGCGTTCTATAACATTAAGCTACAAAGCAATCGTGCAAAGTCAAATTACTGTTTTTAAACATACATATATATGTATGTGTGTCTGTGTGTGTGTGTGTATTTGCTCGCGTGTGTGTGAATATATATATATATATATATATATATATATATATATATATATATATATATATATATATATATATATATCTTGAAATATGAGATATCTACTATACAAAGTTTTGAAATATGAAATATAATATATTTTAATTATTTTAAACATTTGTATCTATAACGTATAAACCAAGTATATATATATATATATATATATATATATATATATATATATATATATATATATATATATATATATATATATATATATATATAATATGATATAAAAGGCGCAGACACTAATATTCCATCATTATAATTTATATTCTTACTCTGCTGGATATAGAATTCTGCCTGTATTCTATTCTCTTTGGAATTTATTTCTCCTTATATATATATATATATATATATATATATATATATATATATATATATATATATATATATATATATATAGGTGCATCCATTTGATTCGCGATACCTTAAATTTGAAATGAATTTAAAAAAAATAATATATTCCTTTCTTAAACTTTATTCTAGGAATATATAATCATTCAAAGTTTAATCAATTTGAAACAAATATTGCTTTAATTCTAAAGTAGCGCAGAAATTAATTTTTAACACGATGGTATTTGTTTATTTAAGTTTTTGACGGCTTAACAGACGGAGGTTTATCTATTTTTTTCTGCGGTGGGCAAATCTGTAAGGTTTACTTGAGGAATATAACGTGAGCGCCTTATTTCTATATAATTTATAATCACCCAGTTATTTGAAAAAATTATGAAAATTTTCTACGGGTTCTGATGTTTTATTGAATTTTAGGTAGTTTGATTTCTAATTTATTATAATTATCGCTCATATTTTCTGATAATATCGTATATGGGCATCCGTATTTACAAATGTCGGACCGTTTTTACAGACAAAAAGAATTTGAAAATTCTTTTTAACTTACTGGGAGTCAATTAATAGTGCTATCCTTTTCTATTAATGATTATATCTTTTACTTAATGATTATATATCACCTAACTTCGACAAAGTAAGAATTTTTAAAGATTTAAAATTTTGTAAATTTTAAATGATTAGAATTTAAAAAATGAAAACAATTCTAGGAAAAATTTCTTATTCATCTAATTTTTAAAAAAAATAGTATAGCGTAAATAGGAAGCGTCTGTATATGTGAAAATGTATGTGACACAGATCTACATTGTTTTGACTGTGTGTATAAATGATAGCAGTAAGCTACGTGAACTAAATTCAGTATGTAAACATTATTTTTATAATATCGTATACACCAATAAATATGCGAAAGATGTAATTAATTAAGTGTGAGAATTTTAGTGTCGTTTGTGGAACAAACGATCGAACAAACACCCTGGTCGAAGGTTCACTGAAAGACTAGTTAGTGAACAAGAATCGGTCATATTTATAATAAAATAGTAGGCTCCGGATGAATCTATAATTAAGATTTATTAATCTCAAGCTTATTGGCAAATATATATTTTCCTAATTTTTAAATGTTCCTTCTAAGAAGGGAAAATATTGTCAATCATATTCTTAAGTGGGCCTCAAAAATTTCATATTTATGAGATATTTTGTCGTCTGCCAATTCAAAGAATACTGCGCGTCTTGGAGAACGTCGCTGATTGGTTAAATATATGAATACAAAGATTCAAATAATTGGAGCCGGTATTGTACAAAAATTGAGTTACTTCCTGTAAGTCGGTCAATGTATGAAAAATGAATTTTCAGTGACCGTATTTAAATCTATTAGCAGTTTTATACAATTTCGAAACGAGACTCCACGCACGCACTGACACATACACAGAGAGGTGCCCAGCCCTGGGGAACAGCTTCATTGCACCAGAGAGAGAGAGAGAGAGAGAGAGAGAGAGAGAGAGAGAGAGGAATCGGTGCGGGGGCTCGGGGAATTTTTTGTTCCTAGCCCGGGTGTACGTGCTCGGGCTCCCCACCTTAAAAACTGACCTTCTGTCGCATCTCGTCTTAGTAGGGAGACAGACTAAATACCGTGCACACGCGTCTTCGCGTGTGTGTGTGTGTGTGTGTTTTGAGAAAGAGAAAAATAAGTTGTGATAAAGAAAGAAAAGGAATGATGATGATATGCAAAGATTCTGCGCAGGTGCGTCCGTACGAAATTGGATAACGCGGCTGGTGTTTGTCCAGACGAGTTACTTATATTTTCATTGAAATCAAGAATGAAATTCATTTTCATTTCTTTTTTAACCTCATAAATAAAACACTTTCGTAACGAGTACGTACTTTCAGTATAGACAGAATCTCGACACATACGCACACACACACAACCTATATATATATATATATATATATATATATATATATATATATATATATATATATATATATATATATATATATATGGATGGATCTATTGATAGTTGGTGGGTTCGTTAACTGATAAGTTTTGCCTGTTCTTCGACTTGGTCATTAAGTTCATTGACCGTGTTCCTTGTTGATACAACATTTTCGTCTTTATTTTGTTTTTACGTTTGCTTCTCGTGGAATAAATTGGCTGCGAGGAACACACACGACTTTGTCTTTGAGAAACTGCACCTTATCTTTGAAGAATTTAAAAATCCATTTACTTCATATCAGAGCCTTCAATACTCTTGCTAGTCTGGAGGTCTTTTATTTGTTTTTTCTTCTCAAAGTATTGTAGATTTTACAAATATTTCAATCGGGTGATGTGCAGAAAAATATAATATGCTCATTCACAAGCCCTGATTAAGGAAGATCCATGACGGCTTATTTCTTTAAAGATGGCTCTGTTTATTCTGTTAAAAATCATGGCGGGAGATATAGATGTGCGGGTAGTGTAACGCAAAGTGAAATCGACAAACCGGGTTCAAATTCTGACTAAGTCTTTCGCGTTCACTTCCGCACTAATTACCTTGGGTTTCGATCGATTGATTTGATTTTCAGACCTTTTTTTACGTTATTTAAAGCCAGAAACTATTTTTAAATTGTAAAACGTTTTGTGGGTAATTATGATTTACTATTTCCACTATTTACATTGTTCGGATTCTTGTCCTCATCTTTATTACCATATTCATGATGTTTCGGCTGTTGTACGCTCCAGCCTCCTTCAGGATCTGTCTGTATTTCTGAGATAATACATTGTAATTAATTACAATATTAACATTGTTCGGACTGTTGTCCATAAACATTATTACCATATTTACGACGTTTCTGTCGTTGTACGCTCCGGCCTTCTCCATGTGATATACATCTGGAATTTCTTTACCCTTTATTTAGTTCACGGGGGTGTGTGCCCTAATTCCACGTGTTATGTCTCAGTTAATTCACCTGAATAACTCAAGTTTTTGCTGTGACAGGTACTGAACTCACTAACCTTTGAGTCAAGTTACATTTTGTATTACACAACCAACGCTTTTATCCACGGTGTGTGGGGACGATGCAAATAGTGTAAATAGTTACAATACCTGTCTCAGAAATATAGACAGATCCTGAAGAAGTCCGGGCCGTACAATAGCCGAAACGTATCTGTCTATATTTCTGAGATGAGGTATTATGTACACTATTTATATTATTCAGACTGTTGTCCTCATCTTTCTCGCCATATTTATTACAACATTTGGGCTGTTGTACGTTGCGGCCTTCTTCAGGTGGTTGGAATGTCGAACTGAACCCTTTATTTCACTCACTGGGGTAGACTGTTCTAGTTCCACGTGCCATGTTTAATGCATGTCAATTATCAGTTATCTCCTGTTACTCCCCCTATCCAAGTTCTCCACTGCCCTAACCGTGTATTGAACTCACACTCTTTGGGTCCTGCCACTCCAGTGAGCGAAATAAAGGGTTCATTTCGACATTTCAACCACCTGAAGAAGGCCCGAGCCTACAACGGCCGAAACATTGTAATAAATATGGCAACAAAGATGAGTACAACAATCCGAACGATGTGAATAGTGTAAATAATTACAATACCTCATTTCAGAAATATAGACAGATCCTGAAGAAGCCCGGAGCGTAAAATAGCCGAAACGTCGTGGATATGGTAATAATGATTTAGTGTCATACGAATTAACTAATTATCTGGGTAGGAAGAAGGGATGGATTCATACCTTTCTCAATGATATTTGCGCGTCGTATAATATAATGAAACCGAGTGGAATTTGAACTCGGTTCTTCGATTTCAAATTCGGTGCCATTATCCGTTACACCACCTACACATCCAAGATTACAATACTTGGTATTCCCAAGCGGTCACCCATCTAAATATTGACCAGGCTCGACGTTATTTAACTTTGGTGACCGTACGAGAAACTGTGTGTTCAACCTGATATGACTGTAAGACCCGGATAATGCCCCTAGGAAAAGCATAAATCCATCTATTCTCTCCCAGGTACTGGTTAAGTAACAATTTAATCTCGGTTCGCTATTTCTGGATTACGACTAGTTTAAGAAAAAGACAACTTCTAAAACAAGTAGAAAGCAACGGACAACCCGGCACTATACCAGGTGTAACAGCAAAATTGTCCAAATCGTGTAACAGCAAAAGGGTTCATTTGTTAGCTTATTCTCTGAATCCTTGTATCTTAGAAATGATTAAAGATATCTTACTGGAATTCTCCGAGGTTTTTATAATATTACTGGACTCTACCTTGAGCAATAAGAATGTATAATTACTCTTAACCGGAATATCTTGATGAAATCGATCATAAACGAAAATGACATGTCCATCATTAATTAACCATAGCTAAGGATCGGAAGCTGATGAAGGATCGAAATATGTTCAAATACACACACACACACACACACACACACACACACACACACACACATGTATATATATATATATATATATATATATATATATATATATATATATATATATATATTGTTCCAGGATCATTTTCCAACTTATTCAAGATGATCTTCGCCCTCTCTACTCTTCTAACTTTCTTTCCTGGAGTAACAAGTTGCCTCACAGGTTTCTCGTACAATTTTCAAGTTTTTTTCACTGCTCTTTGGACTGTTATAAATGAAACCCTTTTCTCACCTGCCAAACGTCTCATGGATTGAGTTGGATCTTTTCTAATTGATCTTTTTAGCTCTAAGTTGAAATGATGATTCCTCTTGCTATGATGACCACCTGATCCAGTTTTCCTCTCTACTGTTCCCTCTTTGAAAAAACTTATTCACCGTTCTCTTGATGGTTCTGGAATGGACTTTGAAGATGGAAGCCAGAGTATGAATGTGGGTATCATTACTGAATGCCTTAATGATCTTTATCGTCTCACCATTGCTTAATTGGGAAGACAGCGAGCCCGACACAAAACAATTTTAACCTGCATTCTTTTTTGCTGTATAACTCAAAGGGTTTTTCAGTGATTCTTACAAACAAATGGCGACAAGATGGCTAAACGTCAAATCTGAAAACCTGGACAAAAAGAAACTCAAATAGTTTAGAGGTTTTTAGTTATTAAACAATTTGTGGGGTTGACAAATAAGCTGTTACACGATTTGGACAATTTGGCTGTAGCCCCCGCTATGTACCCCCAATAGGAATCACAATTCACAGATAATAATAATAATAGCTTTTCTAAATAAATCAAGGTTTGCTAGAAGTTCAAACATATCTTATCAATTTTTTTTCGTCAAAATTTATGTATTAATGCGGGTATTCCCAGGGGTCACCATTTAGTCACACTTGTTTCCTATTTTCATTAACGAACCTCCTGATGTCCTCAGTTCCTAACTAGGTATCTATGCTGATGACACAACTGTTCCCTCTTGTCTTAATAGTAAGTCCAACTAATCCTATAAATTAAAAACTGACAGCTGCTTTTGAAAATGAACTCCAATCAGTTGTTAACTGGGGCAAGAAATGGCTTGTGAATTTTAAAATCACCAGAACGAAGTTTTTGCCTGCCATCAACATACGTGATGCTAACTCCCGGGGAGAAAACAATTTGTGATTTTTTCAGTCTCAATGGTTTCCACTGCCATGAAATAGACTCATTATACTGAATTAATTTCCTTGGTCAGCTACTAGGAAAGTCGCTTCACTGTGTCGTGCCAGGCAATCTTTCACATCAGTATTCATCTTGAACATTTATAAATCTACTGTGCATTGAATATTGCTGCCATATCTTGTCTAGTGCTAATCCTGTATACCTCAAAATTATCGACAAATATTCAAAGTAGGGCCAATAATGTTATTGGTCCTGCCTCGGTTCCCCTCTGTTATTTCCATAAATATTTTCATAGAAATTGTTCTAACAAGCATTCCTTCTTGATACGGCACGAATTTAAGTGCACGACTAAATTGGCAGATAGGTCTCATCGTTCTAAGGACCGTCCTGGGTATGGCCATAAACTACATCCGCGTCCTGGGTAAGACGATAAACTACGTCCGCGTCCTGGGTAAGGCGATACACTACGTTCGACAGTAAGGCCTCTGACCAGGTGGTTTTGAGGAGCGTGGAACCACCTCTTAATTGATGTTGTTCCCATGTCTACCATGACCCGGGGTTGTAGCACCTGTTAGGGTGTCAGATATGGGCAAATGATTAACCGGTGTCAAAATTAACTGATGTCAAAATACTATGAAAGTGTAAAAATAGGTTTTAATACTAGAAATACTTTGTAAAAAATTATTACCAGTAATAAATCTTTGAAGAAAAAGAACATATTAACAGCAATACATTTAAAAAAAATATTACCAGCTATACATCTTTGGTAAAAAAAATTACCAGTAAAAAAAATCTTGTCGGCATTAAATAACCCATTGAGGTTGATATGCCGTAAAACAAAACAAACCAAACCAATATATACTGAGATAGATA
>OZ038507.1:74206231-74226231 GCA_964036315.1 Acanthosepion esculentum
AAAATAAAATAATATTTTTATTAAAAAAGTAATCAAATCAGCAGTTTTTATTAACTAATAACTCGACTCGAAAAACGCCTGATAATTTTGCACCAACCCAACATATTCCGAGATTCAGAGAAAGATTCGCGTTTATATGTGGTCCTTCAAAGGAACGCTGAGAATAACATACACCAAATACGCACTAGCCTCTCACTACTCTATCTCGATTCCTATATGAGAGCGATTTACAGTTTTTAGAGCAACTCTCTTGGCCCTTCACAGCTAAGACACGCAACGCCATGTCCATCATCCCTATAACATCTTTGCTCCTTTGATAAAGAGTAAATTCAACCTGGGCAGCTTCTTCTCCAGGACTGATATTTTGTGGAACTGACTCCCGAGAGGTTGCTTCCTTGACCGCTACAATCTTAATGTATTCACGTCTAAGGTTAACAATTATCTATCGTGCATATCCTCCTAATATTCATATCTTACTTCCTCCTTCCTTACACTTACAACAATCTCACTCAGTAAACCTCTACCTTAAGTGGCACTTGGGCCTTGTATTGGATGAACTAAAGAAGAAACAAATAAAAAAATAAATAAAATATAAAACGATGATCTCAACTTTATTGGCTATGGATTTTCATTTTTTATTAATGTCACCACTACACTAATGCATTACCAGTTGCCTCTGTTCGTTTCCATTGTTTGGTTTCCAATGACGTTCAGCAAGCATCGGCGAATGTCAATGCGTGTAATTGTTTTTCTAGATGAAAGAATTCAATTAAATCTTGGTAATAGTCATATAATTTTAAAAATAAAAAGAAACTGTGGAGAGTCGTAACTTTAAGAAATCAGAAATTTAGAATAATAATAATAATAATAATAAGCAATTTCTAAAAGAAGTGATGTGTGTTTATTCACTAATCCAACAGACAATATTAATTAAACGTTATTTTTAGTGGATGCCCATATTTGAATAGACGTTCCGTTTATTTTAAATCATTTTAGTCAATTAAAGCATGCTAATTCCCAGACGGTAGAGTAAGGGATAGCGGCTCGAATTGAGGAATCGGAGAGTTCGAATTCCAGTTGAATCCATTACATTCACTTACGCTATGGCTAAATCGCAGGACAGGGGTCTATAGCCTTGGATGGCAACTGGTCTACCGTAGAAAGAAATGGAATCCTACTGCGGGGAAAAAAAAATCTGCCATGTTAGTCATGTATCGAAAAATACATGATCGCCTAAGCGTGTATCACGCATGGCACATACTAACCCGTGGGAAAGGTATGAAACCTCTTCTTCTCCCCCCAGCTATAGGTAAATAGCAGGACAGACCAGGTTCTATAGCCTTGGATGGCAACTGGTCTACCGCAGAAAGAAATGGCAACCAACTGCGGGGAAAAATCTGCCGCGTCAGTCATGTATCGAAAGATATATGATCGCCTAAGCGTGTATCACACATGGCACATAACTGACTGGCTAAATTCACAGATAATTTTAAAAATAATAGGAAACTGTGGAGAGTCGTAACTAGACATCAGAAGAGACACGGTATTACAAAAATAACATCAAATTTCTCTCTCTCTCTCTCTCTCTCTCTCTCTCTCTCTCTTCAATATCTCTCCATTAAATATTTCATTCTCACTCTCTCCAACTTTTGACACCTAAAAAAATTGTACCCACGGGAATAATAATAATGAATTTTATTTTTCGGTAAGCGTCTCTTAGTAGCAGCAGGGCGGTGGTGTAGCGATGGGTGCAGGGGTTGATGAGGCGCTTTTCCGTGTTTTCTGGCGGGAAAGATTGAGTCTAAAGGCATCCGGACGGAGAAAGAAGAAGAAGATTGAGAACAATTATATCTCTACTAACACGGTAGGAATGTCGTGTTCTGTGGGAAGTACAGTCAACAAAGCACCCTTACGAGACGGGACTCGATATGAAATTGTAAGTGGGGGTGACGGGAGGAAGTTGTTCGCCAGAGAAGGAAATCGGCGTTATGTTACCAAAAGTATGAAAATGGGAAGAAGGAATAGAGTCAGGGGAGACTTACAGGCTCTTTCCTTTTTCCTACCATTTTGTTTTCCTCTTCAAATTCGCCATGACAGGTCACAGGATCAGTTCCTCTTAGACGCCATCTTTTTTTCCTCCATTTTCTTTTCTTTCCTTTTTTTTCTCAGAGAGAAAGAAAGAAAGATAGAGAGAGAGAAAGATAGAGAGAGAGAAAGATAGAGAGAGAGAAAGATAGAGAGAGAGAGAAAGATAGAGAGATAGAGAGAGTGTGTGTTTTCCTTTTCTTTTTTTTCTGTCCTTCTCATTACTTTCTATCTTTTTTCTCGACAACGCTTCTCTTGTAAGAATTGTACACACACATGCACACAGACACACACAAGCACGCACACACACACACGCACACACACACACATGCACACACACACACGCACACACAAGCGCGCACACAAGCACACACACACACACACATATATATATATGTACATGTATATGTTTATAACATATATATATTTATATCTCTCTCACCCCCACATACAGACATACATTGGTCATTTTATTATAAAAATATTGTTGGTATTTTTCATAATGTATTGTTGTACTTCGTGAGCCATCAAACAAATTCTATTCTCACTATTCTCCCATAGCTGGGTCCCTAACAAATGTTACCACCCCTGGTCAGGGTGGACCAGTGAACAACAGCAATTAATAAACGTTTCCATATTCCTCAAAACCTTCAATCTCCCGATCACTGGCCTTACTGACGTGTATATATATATATATATATATATATATATATATATATATATATATATATATATATATATATATATATATATATATATATATATATATGTAGCGATTGAGTTCTCTGAGTGATTGGTGTTTTTATGGAAAGATAAATACACAAAAATTCACATTTACCTCTGACCGGCGTCGATGACCTTGGGGTCAGAATCACCGACTAATACCAATTCAGTCCCGTTTGGAAGCGATCCGGTGTCTACCACATTGAGGAGTTGTGATACAGCGAAAGAGTCTGTCTGTGGATGACGGTATATATATATATATATATATATATATATATATATATATATATATATATATACATATATATATATATATATATATATATGCAAGTTTCATTAAAAACGACAGACAAGGTACTACGTTTAAGTTTTTAAGAGAGAGATTGAAATTGGATAGGAATCCGACAAAATGATGCGTAAAAGAACAAGTAGGAAAGATCTTAATCTAACATGTTTCGCATGTTTAAAGCTTTTGTATATATATATATATATATATATATATATATATATATATATATATATATATATATGTGTGTGTGTGTGTGTGTGTGTGTGTGTGTGTGTGTGTGTGTGTGCCAAAATAACAAAATATCATCTTTGACTGTCGATATCTTTGTTTCATGTCTGTATATCGACGCTAAGAATGGCTCATGATAGCCGAAAATTTAGAAGCAACTTAACAAACCATATTCGAATGTTGGACAATTTTTGTCTTTATTTTCACCAGAAATTAGACCAAACGAACGCCTCCTGATCACGCATAGTAGACATTCATTTTCTGTTATGTTTAATAATATATATATATATATATATATATATATATATATATTTCCAAGAGGATAGAATCCAGGGAGAGCTCAATGTCCAGGACAGAACAAGAATATAATATAAAAGGCTCAAACACTAATACTCCATGGTTATAATTGATTACATTGGAATCGTAATTACGATCCAATTCATCAGACCTACAAATTCAAAAAGAAATCAGAAAAAATAACTCCGCGAATAAAAACAAAAATAAAATTTAGTGAGAGTGTATGTATGAGAGTGGGGGATGAATGTGAGACGTAAAAGAAAGTTCTAGAGTGGGGTGACAGAACAGGAAGGACTAAAAGTGAAGGTGGGGATTATATATATATATATATATATATATATATATATATATATATATATATATATATATATATATAATAGTTATATATATATATATATATATATATATATATATATATATATATATATATATATATATATATATATATATGTCTGTTTCAAAATTAGGGCACATAATCCTGACAAAATTTTTTAAATGTTTGACAACTGGAAAACGTTCATGAAAATAGATTTGTTTCGAAATATATTCAATAATATATTTCGCCATTTAAGGCTTCATCAGATGCGAAAATGAAAGATATATATATATATATATATATATATATATATATATATATATATATATATATATATATATATATATATATATATATATTAGGATATTAAAACTAAAACAAGTTAAAACATAATTGCAATCAATGCCCGAGTAGACATATTTGTTATCTTGAAATATGATTGTAATCATTTTGCGATTTTTAACGTTTTTTGTTTTAATATCCTTAAATAAATAACAACTTAGCTCTTCTCTGTATTGAGCCCGCTTTTAAATTAAATGTTAGTACAGTGGAATTATACTCCATTTATTATCATTTTACTTGTATGCATATATATATATATATATATATATTCTGCGCCGATGTATATAACTGAGTGCTAGTGTCACTAATAACATAGCCTGAGTATTACAAATGAACTCAGATGTTATATGAATTATTCGGTGTATATCATTAATGAGAGTCATAATCAAAGCTGAATTAAGTACATTGGGAATGAAGGAGAATATATTGGAAAATAAAGGTTTGGGATATACAATGAATTAATTTCTTAGCATGATACTGTGGAATTACTCTGATATACCTCGGTACACACAGACACAAACACACACATGTGTATATGTCTCTTCAAGTGTTTGTGTGTGTGTGTGTGTGTGTGTGTGTAAGCATGTGTGCAGTTATTGTTGGATTCTCATTGGCAGTCTTGTTTCAGCCAAAGCTCATTGTACCTGTGCGACCACATTGACAAACACTTACACACACACACACACACACACACACACACATGCAGATGTGCACACACAGTCATGCATACACTGTATAAACGTAGACATATAGCAAACATGTATACACATATACGCACCTATACACATGTAAACACATATAGATTGATATATATATATATACATACATATATATATGTATGTATTATAAATTAACTGAATTAAAATATGTTTTTTTTTCGCTACACAGTAATAACCATGTTTCAAAAATGGAAGCTAAAAACTTCAAATTCAAGTACCTTAAATCTCTGGTAAAAATAAAAAAAACAGTGAATAATAAGTTAAAATGGAGAGTACTCAATACACTAAGTAGAGCAAAAGTAAAATAAATAAATCCTAATAAGCATATATATATATATATATATATAAAAGTGAACATAGAAGTCAACACTTAGAGTCGACAGTCTGTTTCATGCTAGTGCAATCGTCAGGCAAAGTTGCAGCCTCTCAATGCACCAGAGAAGAGGGATCAGTGCTTGCACAGAGGCCTTTGCACCCAATGTTTGCATGTCCTTAGTCCGAGAGTACACACCCAGGTTCACCACATTAAACCTTGTATCACAAGTAAATACCTATTATAAAGCAGAGCTGGGTCTTTTTAATCTCAGAATTCATGGGAGAATTGTGCTCCAATTTCACAGTTATTCATATAGATTCCATAATATAGGTTTTACTTAATTAGATATTATGTTTCTCTGTTCGAATGTTGAATGTATAACTAATTCTAATTTCTATTTTCCCACCTTTACACTACATTAATTTTATCTTATAAATTGTTCCTTGTTCTGTCACCCATAAAATAAAAATAATTGTTTTTACAGAAAATAAGGATATACGTATATCAAATCGTCTTTAAATTAAGTGGCAGCAGAATAATGATTGTTGAACTTTTAAAAGTTAATCTTAAATATTATTTCACTACTTAAATGCAGCGATCAGTTTTGAGTTCTTCTGTAGTTTATTGATGCCTATCACATCTACTCCTCCCTAGCTATTGTGATGATGGCTAGATATGAGCTAGCTTAAATGTTTAGAAGTTACTTATCTAAGTCCATCTAAGAGGAAGTAAACTGATTTCAGACCTCAGCACTATTTCGGCTGCATTCAATCATTGGAAAAATTTCGGTATGATGTCTGCAGCCACAGTTCTAAATTCAGTTTGGCAGCCTCGTTCTGGCAACACTTGTGATGACGCCAGTTCCAAGTATTATCGACTCTTTCTCTTCAATTGGACAACATCCGTGGTGTGGAGAGGGGAAACGTTTTCCATAGAAAACTGTCGCTCTCTCATAAATAAATATCGTTCCCGGGCTGGCGCCCATGCATAGACACTCAAACTTCGCTTGACCTGAGCTAGATAGGTATAATAGATACAGTTTAAATCTCTTTTGTTTTTGGAAAGATTTCCATGTTTCTTAATACTTTGTTTAACTTTAAAAAAATCCCCTCTCGATAGAGCCCACAAGCGTCTCCGCGTCCTTGCGGGGGATGACTAATAAATATGTCACCCTTTTCTTCACAGACGAGACGTCGTAAGCCTTTCGCTGATTTATCGCTATTTCCATGGAACGTGTTCAAATGAAGTAAATTCCTTAGTTTGACAATTCAGGGCTAAGACCCGCCATGCCACACACATTGTAACGAACCACTGATGATATGGGAGTTCCAATCGAAGAGCCTCTTCCCACTAGCCGCTGCATTGTGGAACCGACTCCCAAGTTGTTGCTTCTTCTATCAGCAGAAACTTAACCTCTTCCTGTCTAGAATTATATGTTGCTTTCACACATATCCGAACAAACTGTTACTCTGTAACCCTCTACTTCAAGTGGCACTCGGGTCTTTTACATAGTGAACATCACTGTAAAAAAAGAAGGGGTCCAGTTTGAAGTGTTGACCATGTTCACCGTAGTCTTTGGATATAGAATCCAGTGCAGTACGTAATGTGTTCAATGGAACAACGCCAATATCTAGTAGCAGCTGTTCAGTAATTCTTCAGGTCTTCAATATCAGAGGTTGGCAGTGAGTATTCGGAGAAAGTAGCAGCTGTTCAGTAATTCTTCGGGTCTTCAATATCAGAGGTTGGCAGTGAATATTCGGAGAAAGTAGCAGCTGTTCAGTAATTCTTCGGGTTTTCAATATCAGAGGTTGGCAGTGAATATTCGGAGAAAGTAGCAGCTGTTCAGTAATTCTTCAGGTCTTCATTATCAGAGGTTGGCAATGAAGATATTCGGAGAAAAAACAAAATGGCCGCCTTTATACACGTCGGATTGAATATTTTCTGATTAGTTAAAATTTCTCTTGGTGGACTATAACATGTGTCAGCTCATTTTGGTTGGCTCACTAGTATCCAAAAATTGTAACATGAAGGACTAATAATCAGTCACGAAAGGATGGATGGATTCTTGGTTTGTTTTACCAGCATATCAACATCTGTGGCTTATTTACTGCTGAAACTGGGTTTTTATTCAGGAATATTTCAAAACATTTCAAGTGTTTGTGACGTTTTAAAATTGTTTTCAAAATATCACAAGTTCAGGACTATTTTACAACATAAGTTGTATTGTTCAACATGCTTGCTCTATTTTTTTTTATATAAGTTGAAAGTAATTTATTTCCTTCAGATATCGTATTATCTGGGCAGTAGGGACATTTTTGAAGAGCATGTTAAGATTTTGAGCTTGATAATAATTGTAACGTATTTTTTGTACTTCTTATATTCTATCAAAATATGATTGACTGTAAGGAATTGGTTGCAGTGAGTACACTAAGGTGAAGTTTCTGCCTTAAGCATGTATGTGTGCATGTATGTGTGCGTCAAGTGTGTTCCCCCAATTTTATTCTGTCTTGTCTACGATAAGGCAATGGCTTTATATTCTCCTTTCTTATTGTTGGGGGAACATGTCCCAAATTTCTTGCCATTTTCATTTGATATGTTGCTATGATATCTGGTCTGGCATGACAACAAAATAAATTCTGGACATGCATTCTGGACATATATAATATTGTCCAATCTTCCTGCACGAATGTCAAAGGTAAAAAGAGCTTTAATTCATGACACTAAGACCAGCGTTATGCCAGGGATTGTGTCAGGCAAATATTTAAAAATGTCTCAAACTGAATGGTTCAAGAGTATTTTAAAACATAAATTGTAGGGTTGAAAATTCAAGTTCTATTTTCTATCGAATTTGAAAGTATTTTCTTTTCTTCAGATATCCTATTATTTGGGAAGTGGTTAGATTTTTGAGTAATGGATAGCGGATTGGATTGAGGAATCGGAGAGCCGAGTTCGAATTCCAGCTGAATCCATTACTTTCACTTACGTGTTTGGGAAAAGTATGAATCATTTTCTTCTCCCTCCCCCACAACTATGGGTAAATAGCAGGACAGACCGTGTTCTATAGCCTTGGATGGCAACTGGTCTTGCTGAAGAAAAGAAATGGCAACCTACGGTGGGAAAAAAGCTGCCTCATCAGACATATGTCGAAAGATACATGGTCGCCTCATCGTGTATCACGAATGGCACATAACTGACTGAACCTTTGGAAAGGTATGAATCCTCTCCCCAGCTATATAAATAGCAAGACAGACCGGGTTCTATAGCCTTGGATGGCAACTGGTCTACCGGCGAACGAAATGGTAACATCCTGCGGAGAAAAAATCTACCTCATCAATCATGTATCGAAAGATACATGATTGCCTAAGCGTGTATCTCGTACGACAGTTGCAACGTATATTTTGTACTTCTTATATTCTATCAAGATATGTTTGACTGGGAGAAATTGGTGAGCCCACTGAAGTGAAGTTTCTGCCTTGAGCTTGTATGTGTGCGTCAAGTGTGTGCGTCTAATTCTTATTCTGTTGATCACTATGTGGGCAGAGTTGGACCAGCGTCAGCGTCAGCGTTGACCAGTGCAGAGTTAGCCCTGTGGTTAAAACATCATTCTAAAATCCCGAGGACCAGACCACTAAAATGTGGTTTCACCAACAGGTAATCATGTATTGAATATTGCTATCCCATCTGGTCTGGTGCTCAAGGATGAAACATTCTGGACATACACAGTGCTGTCCAAACGTCCTGCAGAAATGTCAAAGGTAAAAGGGAGCCTTAATTCATGACACTAACACTAGCCTGGTGCCAGGGATTGGGTCAGGCAGATATTTCAAAATGTCTCAGACTGCATGGTTCAGGAGTATTTCAAAACGTAAGTTGTGTGGTTCAAAATCCAAGCTCTATTTTCTATAGAATTTGAAAGTATTCTATTTTCTTCCGATATCTTATTATTTGGGAAGTAGATACATTTTTGAAGAGCATGTTAAGATTTTCTGCTTGGTGATAGTTGCTAGGTGATTTCTCTTGTGCTTTTTTTTACATTCTATAAAGATATATTTGACTGTGACAAATTGATTGCAATAGGTACACCAAGATGTAGTTTCTGCCTTGTGTGTGTGTTTGAGTGAGGTGTGCCCCTAATTCTTATTCTGTTGAGCACTATGTCTTGTCTGCAATCAGCTAATGGCTCTATATTCCCCTTTCTTATTATCGGCTGATGTTCCTGTAGTTTAGTGTTTGCAAACATGTCCGAAATTGCTTGCAACACAAAATGGTTGAAGATTGAAAGTTTTTATCAAATATCTTATTATCCTCTAATGTACCCAGGTCAAAATCAGCATCATCATTTAGAGCAGTATTTCTCAACTTTTTTACCCTTATTTACACTATTTACATTGTTTGGACTGTTGTCCTCATCTTTGTTGTCATATTCACAACGTTTGACCGTTGTACACTCCAGCCTTCTTCAGGTGATTGAAATTTAAATTCTGTAAATAATTACAATACTTCATCTCAGAAATATAGACAGAATTTGTACTCTTGTAGAATCCTTGATATAGTTTTCATGTCTCTGGTAACCCCTGCATAAAAATTATTATATACCATTATTTATATATATATCTCTTGTATTTTTTTTATCATAGTTCATGTAATACCAGAATATATGGACGCCGTGCATGCCTCCTGTGAGTCACTCAATGATGTTACAATTTTTGTGTATATATGTCTGTACTAGTGAGCAAAGCCAAATGACTGGACTCACTTTATAGTTCCCCCAAATGAAGGTTAACTAATCAGAAGGCGTAAAATATTCAATCCGTCTTATATAAAGGCGGCCATTTTGGTTACTCTCTACGATTGTCCAATGCGAACCTGTCAGAACCAATGATGACCAGAACAGAAGAAGGAACTACGCTCTGCTACTGAAACGAGATATCCACTGCTAACCTGAACTACGCTTCCCTACTGTCTTCGAAATATTCACTGCCAACCTCTGGATTCTATACTCAAAGATTACCTTGATCATGAATAACAAATGATACATGAATCCGTAACATACAGGTCCTATCCCCTAACCAGTGGAGGTGGTTTCATACTGACACCATATAGTCTTGTCTGCAATCAGCTAATGGCTCTGTATTCTGTTTTCTTATTTTACTGATGTTCCTATAGTTTATTGTTTGGGAACGTGTCCCAAATTTCTCTTGATGTGTTGTGTAATTTTGTTTTTATAATCTGTATATTGGAGTTTGATGTTGGTTATTTCCATTTTCGTTGCCTCTTTTGTCAGAGTTTCGACTTCCTGATTTCCTTACATGCCTATATGGATAGGAATCCAAGCCGATATTATTGTTTTGTGCTTTATTAAATGATGACCAGCTTTTAGGATTTCCGGAATATAGGGATGATTTGTGTTAGATATGGAGTCTTAGAAGATTGTAAATTTCTTATTTTTGAAACTTGTATAAAATTTAAATGACATTTTTATAGCTTGTAGTTCAGCTATATAAATGGATGCATTATTTGGTACCCTGGCTTGTTTGTGAAATTACCTGTTTGCAGCTGCTGCATCTACTCTATCAAGGATTTTTTATCCATCTGTCTAGAATGCTGTATAGTCACGATAATTGTCTCTTAATTCTCCATATATGCGTTTGTTGAGTGTATTTTTTTTCATGTGTCAATGTAAGGTCTATATGATGTTTGGAGATTGTCCACGGAGGTACCTTCTTTATCGTGATTGGTTTAACATTATCAGGATCTTTGTTTATTTGTTCTACTGCTTCTTTGATTCGAAGACAAAATGAAGAGATGACTATTTGTTTAGAGTTCTATAGAACTGTTATATTGAGGTTTATACGTTTTTTGTTATGTTGGGATATTTGGGTTAGTCACAATAGGACATTCGTTACACGACATTGAGCTTCGAAAGGCAATGATGAAGAAGTTATGTCCAACTTCTTTCATATCCTGTCTTTCATCGCTAGAATCCTTAACTGTAACCCCGTCTCGAAATATTTAGCATTAGAAAGTAAGTCCTGCTTAAGGGCACACAGCATATTACAGTGATTGTCGCTAAATATGTCGAAAAATGTGTTAGGGGTTAATTGATCTGTGAATGTAGAAATGGGGCAGTTAATAACTTATGTCGGAAGGGTCACGTACCCATATGACTTTTTAGATGGCGCGGGTCAAGAGTCATTCTAAGTACTCGAATTTGCACATCACACATACAGTACTGATACACCCCCCCCCACACACACACACACATATATATATATATATATATATATATATATATATATATATATATATATATATTTGTGTATTTAGGCAGCAATCCTTCTTTCATGCACATTTCATTGAAAATAACAGACAAGGTGCTTTTATTTAGTTTTTTATACAATTTCCCATGCGATCTAATGATTTCTTTTCGTTTCGGATGATAAATTATATAAAAACTGTCCGAATGTTCTTTTTATCCGACCGCTTTCGGCTAAAGATTTAGCCATTTTCAAGGATTATATCTTAACAGTTAAAATAAGAAATAGTTTGTTGTATGTATGATTTATAAAATATTTTCATTTTTTCAAAACACGGTCAAGATATTGTGTCCATGTTCAAAGTCTTTATATAATTTATCATCTGAAAAAGAATATATATATATATATATATATATATATATATATATATATATTAGATAGCATGAGATAAAAGCACCTTATCTGTCGTATTCAATGAAATATGCATATATATATATATATATTCTAGACAATTTCATTTACTAAACTGCTTTCTCTTTAAAATAAAGTTACATTTTGTAAATAAAAACTATAATTAGGCCCATTAAGATGTCTAAATGATACCTTCATTATATTTTCTTGTAAAGCATCTATTTTGTGTTCGTATAACGTTTCGTTAAAATTCATCGTGTTTAATGCTATGTATTCCTTGTTCGGTTTGGTTTCAGTTTGGTTTCGGTTTGGTTTGTTTTACGGCATGCCGACCGCAAAGGATCATTCAATGCCGACAACTTTTTTTCTGGATATATTTTTGGTTTATCAAAAATCTATTTCTGGTAATATTTTTTTTTTCATAAAAAATGTATAGCTGGTAATATAATTTGAAAAAAATGTATTGCTGCTAATATTTTTTTTTTCAAAAACGTATTAATAGTTTTTCTTCTTCAAAAATGTATTTCTGGTAATAATTTTTACAAAGTATTTCTGGTATTAAAACCTAGATTTACACTTTCATAGTGCTTTTTACCTCAGATTCGGGGTTAAGTATTTGCCCATAGCTGGGACCCTAACAGGTGCCTCCACGTCGGGTCAGAGTGGACCTGGGAACACCAGCAATTAAGAGGTGGTTCCACGCTCCTCAAAACCTCCTGACCAGAGGGCTTGGTGTTGGACGTAGTTTATCGTCTTACCCTGGACGCGGATGTAGCTTATCATCATACCCAGGACGGGTATTCTTTGTTCGGATATATAAAAATATATATTTTCTTCCATATATATATATATATATATATATATATATATATATATATATATATATATATATATATATATATATATATATACCATATATATATATATATAAATATATATATATATATATATATTGATGCATGTTTAATGAAATAATATAGACAGGTGTTGTTTATTCATTTTATGTAAATTCTTTTCATATCGTCTGATAAGCTTAATAGCATTATCATTAAACGAAGAAAGAAAATCACAATATTGATACTTATTTTTTAATCCTATCTAAGCTTTCGGCTTACATAAGCCATTATCAAAAATGACAATTACATTACAACATATTAAGCAATACACGGACAAGACAGTGATGATAGCCTGTTCCTGTTTACATGGAAGTTTTCCAAGCAACGAAAAATTCGTGCATATAAATACGCTGGAAGCGAAAATCGCACCGCAGCTCATCACGTCACACATGACCACGCGAGAGTGAATACGAGAAGTATTAAGTATGGGAAGCCGTTGGTATAAACCAATGGCTTCTGTTATCAATTATAGGCATTTAAGAATATTTGTGGAAATTTCATAGTTTATTTTGTTCAGGTTAGGTTTCAACTGTTTTTTTAAAGCTTTTCACCCCAGGCAAGGCTGGAAGCCACTAGCACGCAAGGGGTTACAGAGGATTTGGAGCGAGAGCAAATAGGAGTTTTAGAGGAAAGGGTGTGGAGAAGGATAGAGGATAGATCAATGCAACTGGAGATGTCGATTGACGTTACATTTGAATAGTTGGAGATCATAGTCGTCAGGGAAACAGGAATGAGGAAGGGATTTTCACAGGCGTGAGGTGCGAGATATGAAGCTATTGGAGTAGAAGTGACGTCTACATTTAACAGTTTCAACAGTGAAAGGGTGGGAACGGGATGCCAGCCTCGTAGGACGCTTGAATTCATGGAGCCTGGCAACCAGCAGTAGAGACTCATCGGAGCAATTACCATGGAAGTATTTATAAAATAGACAGAGAGAGGCGACGGTGCGTCTGTGAGAGAGAGACTGCAGACGATAAGCCAGATCAGGGTCAATTACATTGCATACCCGTCTCTGGATCTTATCAAGAAACTTATGTATATAGCATCAATAAATTTTAGTTTTTGTTTATTGTTTTCATGTTTAAGTATAATTGTATTTTCAATAATGATTTTCCGGAATTGTGTATGAGGCCAGGCATGTTGTTTTAAGTGTTTTATTTAATGAAACATGCATCAATGAAAAATGCTGCCTAAATACACACAATTTTCTTTTTTTAAACTATGATTCCATCGCAACACAGACATTTCTATGTTTCAAAACTGAAACTAAAGTGTAAATTTAATTATGAATATTAAACTTAAAACCCAGAGTTTCCTTCCATTGTCTTAATAAAGGTTTCCTTTTGTTATAAATTAAGGAAATTAAGGTTATTCCAAACATCCTTTGGCAATTTCTGTGTCGCGATGGAATCATATTTTTAAAAAAGAAAATAATTATATTTTGCTCCACCGTTTGTGTCTAGCACTATTTTTTGAAATCAAAATAATTGCTAAGAACACCGGATTATAAATCTTACTATTCTTATTTATTATATATATATATATATATATATATATATATATATATATATATATATATATATATATATATATATATATATATATATATAGGTCTATTTAGGCAGCAATCCTTCTTTCATGCACATTTCATTGAATACGACAGACAAGGTGCTTTTATTTAGTTTTTGTGTACAATTTCTCATGCGATCTAATATTTTTTTTCTTTTCGGATGATAAATTAGATAAAAACGCTTTCGGCTATACATTTAGCCATTTTCAAGGATTAAATATTTTAACTGTTAAATAAGAAATAATTTGTTACATGTATCTTTTATAAAATGTTTTCATTTTTCAAAACACAGTCAAGATATTATGTCCATTTTCGAAGTTAATATTATTAAGTGTTGGTTTGTTTTTTATTAATAAGGCTTCCATTATTTTTAGCCTTTTTTGCGTGTAGATGATGCTATTATATTAGTGTTGTCAACAATTATGTAACGAATAGTGTCCGGTAGGTCTCCATGAATATTTAAATGAGATCTAATTGAACTATGGCCAGAAAGGTGTAGAGTGAGTCTTCGTGTCAAACATGTAGTGTGGCCTATATAATTATTTACGAATTTTGATTGATCAGGAATACAATTCCTTAATGGGCATTTGAATTCGTAAATAATATTTGCCCTATTTAATTTTGTTCTAGGAGGTGAATTATTATTTTTAACTGTAAGTTTAGAGGTTTTATATTTTTTATAATAAATAATTAATCTAATTTTTTTTGCTAGTGTCAACTCGTATTATGCATTTTTTTATAATGTTCTTAATTCTGCATTCATCCTGTTTATAATTTTCGTTCATCTGATTTTTATAACAAAATATTAATCTTATTGTTTCTGTTTATATGCTTGCCGTTGCTATTAACTACGTTAGAAAGAAAATGTCTAATGTTGAAATCCAACAATTGATTAGGGAATCCGTTATTAATCAGTGTTTGTTTTACATTGTTTAATTCGTTATATATATATATATATATATATATATATATATATATATATATATATATATAGATATATATATATATATAGATATATATATATATATATATATATATATATATATATAGATATATATATATATATATATAGATATATATATATATATATATATATATATATATATATATATATATATATATATATATATTGGTGGAGTACTGGATAGAGGATTGGATGGATGCGTCGGAGGACCTAGTCGAATCCGTTACATTCACTTACCCAAGGGAAAAGTATGAACTCTTCTTCTCCCTCCATCTATGAGTAAATAGCAGGACAGACTGGGTTCTATAGCCTTGGATGGCATCTGGTCTAGGAGAAGCATAACTCTTACTTCAAAATCTACGGAGGGTCGTTTGGGTATCTTGTGGCACGTGATGCACCAGGTCACTGTATTCGGCCCTTCAAAAAAGTGTGGATGGTTCTGCGCAAAAACTTCACCACTATTATCAAATCATATGCGCTGGTGAATGGCTGTCGGTCCTAGGAATTGAGTTGCTTGACCCTCATACGTCGAATATGATGGGAGAGTGCATATATATATATATATATATATATATATATATATATATATATAGCCAAGTATAGGATTGGTGTATACGGAATAAAATCCAATAACCAACAAATACTATTCTAAAAGAGTTCTCAATACAGAGCAGAACAGATATAGTTATTTATTCGAAAGTTATAACATAGTTATGTTATAAAATCGCTACAAAATAGCCATTTTGTTTCAACATATCACTTTATAAGACACCAGAATTGTTGAAACAAAATGGCTATTTTGTAGCGATTTTATGACATATTTATGTTTTAATTTCCGAATAGCAAATTATATATATATATATATATATATATATATATATATATATATATATATATATATATATATATATATATATATATATATATATATATATATATAGTTATAGAAATAGATATATACATATATATGAATAAATATAGTTTTATGGTGTGCTATATTTATGGGATAAAGTGCTCAATATCAGAGATAGAGACGCCTAACGATTGCTGCCTAAACACACACACACACACACACACACACACACATATATATATATATATATTGATATATATATATATATATATATATATATATATATATATATATATATATATATATAATGTAAATATGAAGAGCGACTTTTCACTTAGTAATCCGTTACGTTATGATTTCTCCTTGATATTTACTAAGTAGCAAGTTAAATCCTCATGATTTGTCAAGTAGCTTTGTGAATATCTCAAGTAACAAGTAACAAGAAACAGTTTCTGGATTTTAGTTCTAAATAAGCAGCGGGCATGTATGAATTACAGACAGTTTTATTTGTTTACTGAAAATAAAACGAAACCTATTTTTGCATACTTGGTTTTTTGAAACTTACAAATTCATTTTTCTAATACTGGCATTTAAATTCGATTTTTTCAAAAAAAAAAAAAAGAAAAAGAAAAAAGAACAACAAAACCCCATTGTTACTAGTTTTTAAAACTGTGAGATTGATATATATATATACATATATATATACATATATATATATATATATATATATATATATATATATATATATATATATATATATATATATATATATATATATATATATATACCCAAGTATAGGATTAGTGTATACGGAATAAAATCCAATAACGAGATATTAAACTTAAAACCCAGAGTTTCCTTCCATTGTCTTCATAAAGGTTTCCTTTTGTTATAAATTAAGGAAATTTCTTAGAAGGTTATTCCAAACATCCTTTGGCAATTTCTGTGTCGCGATGGAATCATATTTTTAAAAAAGAAAATGATTATAATATTTTGCTCCACCGTTTGTGTCTAGCACTATTTTTTGAAATAAAAATAATTGCTCATACGTCGAATATGATGGGAGAGTACACCATATACTTGCGCATCAAGTGCCGGCATGGTTAAATTATTCTCTTCAAGTCTCACCACCCGGCACGGTGTTTTTTGCTACGGCAACGGTTATAATATTTAAAATAATTTTTTCCACAGCACACTTATTTTATTCCACTTAAACTCATAGAATTTCACAGTGGAATGTTTATTTGAAGCGGCCCACTTATTTTTATAAGTTGTAAAAATACTCACCAGTATGTCTATGTCTGACACCCCTTCACTTATATAATTTGAACAATAATTATGCTAAATATTATGATCAAATTAAATACTTTTCTCAAATACCTGTCGCATATAATTGCTTACAAAATTAAAACAGATTTTCCATAATGATTTTGCTGGATAATATTATTACGTCAAATTAAAAAATTGTTCTCAAATAGCTGTCGCACACTATATATTTACTTACAAGATAATAATAGATTTTGAATAATAATTTTTCAGGATAATATGATCACCTCAAATTAAAATTTGTTCTCAGACACCTGTCGCACACACTCTATAATGCTTACAAAATGATAGCATCTTTTAGATAATAATTTTAGATAATAATTAAAAATTGTTCTCAAATAGATGTCGCACACTATATATTTACTTACAAGATAATAACACATTTTAAATAATAATTTTGCCAGATAATATGATCACCACAAATTAATATTTGTTCTCAAACATTTGACGCACAATGTATATATATATTTCCTTACAAGATGGTAGGTAACACATTTGAAATAATTTTACTGAATAGTATTATCGCTACAAATTAAAATTTGTTCTCAAATACCTGTTGCACACTGTCCTATTTACTTACAAGATGATAATACAAAAAAAAGTATTATCTGACACCCCGACTTAGTCTGAAATTCACATTTGGTATATTTATTTGTAGATATAATTATCAATTATATAATATCATAATTAGAACTTGAGTAACATCGGTTTAGTACAGTGACGTGTTTGAACACACCACAAAATATTTCTCCCTACATTTGGCAAGTGGCAAGCTAAATCTCCATGATTAGTCAAGTAGCTTTGTGAATATCTGTGACATAACTACAAGGAGTTTCGGGATTTAGTCTTAATATTTCTAGAAATTACCATCCGTTTCATCTTTACTGAAAGTAAAATGAAACCAAATTTTACGTATTTCAATTATTTTTATACCATTACGTTTTAGTTAAAACCTTCGCTTGCATAATGAAATCCATGTATAGTTAAGCACTCTTGCTCACCAAATACAGGTGCCGGCATGGTTAAATTATTCTCTTCAAACCCCCACCACCCGGCACGGTGTTTATTTGCTACGGTACGGTTATAATTTTTAAAATAATCTTTTTCACAGCACACTTATTTTATTCCCCTTAAACTCATAAAATTTCACAGTGGAACGTTTATTTGAAGCGGCCCACTTATTTTTAGAAGTTGTAAAAATACCCACCAGTATGTCTATTCAAGTAGATCCCAAATATTTTAACAACATCGGTGTGTTGTCTGTTAGTACTGTGGAGGATGCGAAAAATGGTTTTACAAATTCATTTTTGCAATATTAGTCTTTTAATTTTAATTTCTTTAAATTTTAATTCCATTTCCCTGTTGAATAATAGGGTGGCCTCAAATAAAAATTTGTTCTCAAATATTTGTCGCACATTAAATTTTTACTTACACTTCAAGTGTTATCATCTTGTATTACATGAAACCACGTAATAATTTCTTGTAAATATTTCTTATAAAAACATACATTATAATATGAAATTCACAATTGGTATATTCATTTGATAGATATAAGTATATACTAAACATTTGAACAACATCGGTTGTTTAACTCACCATTATTACAGTGCAGGGTTTGAACAGTCCACTAAATGTTTCTCCTAAACATTTAGCAAGTGGCAAGGCAAATCTCCATGAGTAATCTCGTAGCTTTGTGAATATCTCTGTGACATAACTACAGGGAGTTTCGGGATTTAGTCTTGATATTTCTATCAATTACGAGCAGTTTCATTTCTTTACTGAAAGTAAAATGAAACCTAATTTTACATATTTGAACTATTTTTATACCATCACGTTTCAGTTAAAGTCTTCACTTGCATAATGAAATTCATGTCTTGGTAAGTACCCTTGTGTAACAAATACGATTGCTGGCAGCTTTAAATTATTCACTTCAACTTCCACCACCCGGCATGGTGTTTATTTACTACGGTACAAATATTATTTTTCAAATAAATTTCTCAACTTTTATATTATTCCACTTTTATTAAACCTTTTATTAAAAATCATTTCACACCAAGCAAAGTAATAGTGCCACTAGAATACAAGAGGTTACTGATTGTTAGAGAATATGAGAAAAGCTACTATTAAGGAGAGAAGGCAATAAATGAACTGGAAATAAAAAGACAGAATATAACGATTGACATTGCATTTAAATTTATGAAGATCAAAGACAATGAAGCCACTAGGATGCAAGATGTTGCTGACTATTAGAGAATATGAGAAAAACTACTATTAAGGAGAGAGGAGAAAAAAAGAACAAGAATTAAGAAGACAGAATATAACGATTGACATTGCATTTAAATTTATGAAGATCAAAGACAATGAAGCCACTAAGATGCAAGATGTTACTGACTGTTAAAGAATATGAG
>OZ038507.1:74231231-74263731 GCA_964036315.1 Acanthosepion esculentum
AATGTACGTGAGAGATTCATGGAAGATTGATGTTTAAAGGCAGTAAATTCGACTTTGCTAACCGAACGCTCCACTGTGGCACAATCGTCAGGCTATATGACGGTTCCGTATAGGATGCAGGTTCGGATCCTGTCGGAGGACGAATATTTTTTATGAAAATTTCTCGGACATTCAGACCGGTAAATGTTATTTAATACTGCTTATTATAAAACAGAGCATTTACTTAAATATTTGTATCTATAAAAAGAATATATATATATATATATATATATATATATATATATATATATATATATATATATATATATATATATATATATATATATATATATATATATATATATATGCGTGTGTTTTCTTGTGTGTTTGTCTTTTATCCACAAAAAATGTTAATTCAATATTAAATCGTAAACAAAAAAAAAATCCATAAATATCTTTCGGCTTTAAGTAACCCACAAAGTCTTGATAAGCTATAAAATAGCAAATCCATCATTCAATCGTTCGCTTCTATTACCGATTGATCATTTACAAGAACAGGGATCTTGTTAAGGTTTTGAAATTCAAGGCAGAACGCTTTGATGTATTTCTTTCTTTCATTTTTTCTCGTTCTAGCTTTTGGTTTTAAAACGTGGAAACATGAAATGATATTTTGAGGTTGTTTGCCGGCTGCTTAAAACATGTGTTCTTGCCGCTTAATGGTATTATGTTGTATCAGTCTGTGTTTTATTAATTACAGAATATACTTAATACGTCAGATCCGAGGCTTAAAGATATTTCATTTCAATGGAGTTTCTTTTTAATTTGTGTTATTATGATTCAAGGTTCCATAGCCTTTTGCAGTTTATGTTCTATAGAATTGGCTTTTTATGCTTTGTTGATTAATAGGAGTTTATATGACACTCTCTATCTCAGTCTCCTACTTATCTATCTATCTATCTATCTATCTATCTATCTATCTATCTATCTATCTATCTATCTATCTATCTATCTATCTGTCTGTCTGTCTTTCTGTCTCAGCCCGTTCATACTATCTATCTATCTATCTAACTATCTATCTATCTATCTCAATCCGTTCCTTACTATCTATCTATCTATCTATCTATCTATCTATCTATCTATCTATCTATCTATCTGTCTGTCTCTCTGTCTCAGTCCGTTCATACTATCTATCTATCTATCTATCTATCTATCTATCTATCTATCTATCTATCTATCTATCTATCTCAGTACGTATCTATCTATCTATCTATCTATCTATCTATCTATCTATCTATCTCAGTCCGTTCCTTACTATCTATCTATCTATCTATCTATCTATCTATCTATCTATCTATCTATCTATCTCAGTACCTATCTATCTCAGTACGTATCTATCTATCTATCTATCTATCTATCTATCTATCTATCTATCTATCTATCTATCTATCTCAGTCAGTTCCTTACTATCTATCTATCTATCTATCTATCTATCTATCTATCTATCTATCTATCTCAGTCCGTTCCTTACTATCTATCTATCTATCTATCTATCTATCTATCTATCTATCTATCTATCTATCTATCTCAGTACGTATCTATCTATCTATCTATCTATCTATCTATCTATCTATCTATCTATCTATCTATCTATCTAATTATCTATCTATCTATCTATCTATCTATCTATCTATCTATCTATCTATCTATCTCAGTACGTATCTATCTATCTATCTATCTATCTATCTATCTATCTATCTGCCTCTTTCCATAAAAATTGCGTTCAAACATGCAACAGATTATCGCGTTGGCCTGTGTCCACTCATACACACACACACACGCGCCTGTGTGGGTGTGTCTGTGGGTGTACATACAGAGAGAGAGATAGACAGAGAGTTACTCGTGTTGTTTAAAGTTATTTTGATAATTTGCAATCTAGTGTCGGGGGGGGGTTAGAAAAAGGAAAGCGAAGAAACGGATTTCTCGAAGAAAGGTTCATCGTGACAGGCAGACTGCTAAGTAGCAAACATAATTGTGTACATATAAGATTGTGGCCTTTTGTTGAAGCAAGTTAAGGGCCGGAAGGACAGACCTCTTAAGGGATTCCAAACAAAATAAAAATGCTATGATGTTAAGCTAAGAAAAGAAACCCCAAATTAGGGAAAGAGTCGTTAATTACTGAATAGGTCAAATCTATTTGCTTCACTCTTGTTTTGACTATGACAGCGTCACCTTTTGGAAACGGTTAACCAACTTTCTTTTATAGACAGCAATATTCAAAGTAAGGTAAACAATTTTCATTAAAATGTCGTTACTTTTGGCCAAAATAAAAATAATTTGATTTTCTACAAATATTTTAAATATTTTTTTTTCAATTTAAAATTCATATTCTGTATCTTGTAATTATACGGTTACGGTTTCAATAATAACGCAGATTAAAATTAGGAGCTGGAGAATGTCGTTGAGAAAGTCGGATTTTTAGATATACCGAAATTGCATGAAGCCAATCAGAAATCTAGATTTTTGAAGAGTTTGGTTGGGAAGCATGCATAACGTACCCGCCAAACGGAAGACTGGCGCAGTATAATCTTCCTCCCAATCGTTTCTTCCTATTTAGCCTTTTTTTATTTGTTAAAAAGAGAATGGGATCATGATTACTGGTTGAAAATATTTGCAACTTTCCTAGCGATGAAAAAGTAGAAAGAAAGAAAGAAAGAAAGAAAGAAAGAAAGAAAGAAGTGATAGATAGTAATGAAGACGAAATAGAGAAGAAAAATTTGGGATTCAAAATAAAGAAAGAAAGAATAAATGAAAGAAATAAAGAAAGAAGTGATGGAAAGTAATGTAGAAGAGGTAGAGAAAAAAGGTGTTGTGGAACAAAAGAAAGAAAGAAAAACTGAAATAAATAAATAAAGAAAGAAAGAAAGAAAGAAAGAAAGAAAGAAGTGATGTATAGTAATGAAGAAGAAATAGAGAAAAAAGAAATTGGAAAACAGAAAAAGAAAAAAGAAAGAAAGAAAGAAGTGATAGATAGTAATGAAGAAGAAATAGAGAAAAAAGAAGTTGGAAAACAGAAAAAGAAAAAAGGAAGAAAGAAAGAAGTGATGTATAGTAATGAAGAAGAAATAGAGAAAAAAGAAGTTGGAAAACAGAAAAAGAAAAAGAAAGAAAGAAAGAAGTGATAGATAGTAATGAAGAAGAAATAGAGAAAAAAGAAGTTGGAAAACAGAAAAAGAAAAAAGAAAGAAAGAAAGAAGTGATAGATAGTAATGAAGAAGAAATAGAGAAAAAAGAAGTTGGAAAACAGAAAAAGAAAAAAGAAAGAAAGAAAGAAGTAATAGATAGTAATGAAGAAGAAATAGAGAAAAAAGAAGTTGGAAAACAGAAAAAGAAAGAAAGAAAGAAGTTATAGATAGTAATGAAGAAGAAATAGAGAAAAAAGAAGTTGGAAAACAGAAAAAGAAAAAAGAAAGAAAGAAAGAAGTGATAGATAGTAATGAAGAAGAAATAGAGAAAAAAGAAGTTGGAAAACAGAAAAAGAAAACAGAAAGAAAGAAAGAAGTGATAGATAGTAATGAAGAAGAAATAGAGAAAAAAGAAGTTGGAAAACAGAAAAAGAAAAAAGAAAGAAAGAAAGAAGTGATAGATAGTAATGAAGAAGAAATAGAGAAAAAAGAAGTTGGAAAACAGAAAAAGAAAAAAGAAAGAAAGAAAGAAGTGATAGATAGTAATGAAGAAGAAATAGAGAAAAAAGAAGTTGGAAAACAGAAAAAGAAAAAAGAAAGAAAGAAAGAAGTGATAGATAGTAATGAAGAAGAAATAGAGAAAAAAGAAGTTGGAAAACAGAAAAAGAAAAAAGAAAGAAAGAAAGAAGTGTTAGATAGTAATGAAGAAGAAATAGAGAAAAAAGAAGTTGGAAAACAGAAAAAGAAAAAAGAAAGAAAGAAAGAAGTGATAGATAGTAATGAAGAAGAAATAGAGAAAAAAGAAGTTGGAAAACAGAAAAAGAAAAAAGAAAGAAAGAAAGAAGTGATAGATAGTAATGAAGAAGAAATAGAGAAAAAAGAAGTTGGAAAACAGAAAAAGAAAAAAGAAAGAAAGAAAGAAGTGATAGATAGTAATGAAGAAGAAATAGAGAAAAAAGAAGTTGGAAAACAAAAAAAGAAAAAAGAAAGAAAGAAAGAAAGAAGTGATAGATAGTAATGAAGAAGAAATAGAGAAAAAAGAAGTTGGAAAACAGAAAAAGAAAAAAGAAAGAAAGAAAGAAGTGATGTATAGTAATGAAGAAGAAATAGAGAAAAAAGAAGTTGGAAAACAGAAAAAGAAAAAAGAAAGAAAGAAAGAAGTGATGTATAGTAATGAAGAAGAAATAGAGAAAAAAGAAGTTGGAAAACAGAAAAAGAAAAAAGAAAGAAAGAAAGAAGTGATGTATAGTAATGAAGAAGAAATAGAGAAAAAAGAAGTTGGAAAACAGAAAAAGAAAAAAGAAAGAAAGAAAGAAGTGATAGATAGTAATGAAGAAGAAATAGAGAAAAAAGAAGTTGGAAAACAGAAAAAGAAAAAAGAAAGAAATAAAGAAGTGATAGATAGTAATGAAGAAGAAATAGAGAAAAAAGAAGTTGGAAAACAGAAAAAGAAAAAAGAAAGAAAGAAAGAAGTGATAGATAGTAATGAAGAAGAAATAGAGAAAAAAGAAGTTGGAAAACAGAAAAAGAAAAAAGAAAGAAAGAAAGAAGTGATGTATAGTAATGAAGAAGAAATAGAGAAAAAAGAAGTTGGAAAACAGAAAAAGAAAAAAGAAAGAAAGAAAGAAGTGATAGATAGTAATGAAGAAGAAATAGAGAAAAAAGAAGTTGGAAAACAGAAAAAGAAAAAAGAAAGAAATAAAGAAGTGATAGATAGTAATGAAGAAGAAATAGAGAAAAAAGAAGTTGGAAAACAGAAAAAGAAAAAAGAAAGAAAGAAGTGATAGATAGTAATGAAGAAGAAATAGAGAAAAATGAAGTTAGGAAACGAAAGAAAGAAAGAAATAAAGAAGTGATAGATAGTAATGAAGAAGAAATAGAGAAAAAAGAAGTTGGAAAACAGAAAAAGAAAAAAGAAAGAAGTGATAGATAGTAATGAAGAAGAAATAGAGAAAAAAGAAGTTGGAAAACAGAAAAAGAAAAAAGAAAGAAGTGATAGATAGTAATGAAGAAGAAATAGAGAAAAAAGAAGTTGGAAAACAGAAAAAGAAAAAAGAAAGAAAGAAAGAAGTGATGTATAGTAATGAAGAAGAAATAGAGAAAAAAGAAGTTGGAAAACAGAAAAAGAAAAAAGAAAGAAAGAAGTGATAGATAGTAATGAAGAAGAAATAGAGAAAAAAGAAGTTAGGAAACGAAAGAAAGAAAGAAAGAAAGAAGTGATAGATAGTAATGAAGAAGAAATAGAGAAAAAAGAAGTTGGAAAACAGAAAAAGAAAAAGAAAGAAAGATGTGATAGATAGTAATGAAGAAGAAATAGAGAAAAAAGAAGTTGGAAAACAGAAAAAGAAAAAAGAAAGAAAGAAAGAAGTGATGTATAGTAATGAAGAAGAAATAGAGAAAAAAGAAGTTGGAAAACAGAAAAAGAAAAAAGAAAGAAAGAAAGAAGTGATAGATAGTAATGAAGAAGAAATAGAGAAAAAAGAAGTTAGGAAACGAAAGAAAGAAAGAAATAAAGAAGTGATAGATAGTAATGAAGAAGAAATAGAGAAAAAAGAAGTTGGAAAACAGAAAAAGAAAAAAGAAAGAAGTGATAGATAGTAATGAAGAAGAAATAGAGAAAAAAGAAGTTGGAAAACAGAAAAAGAAAAAAGAAAGAAAGAAAGAAGTGATGTATAGTAATGAAGAAGAAATAGAGAAAAAAGAAGTTGGAAAACAGAAAAAGAAAAAAGAAAGAAAGAAAGAAGTGATAGATAGTAATGAAGAAGAAATAGAGAAAAAAGAAGTTGGAAAACAGAAAAAGAAAAAAGAAAGAAAGAAAGAAGTGATAGATAGTAATGAAGAAGAAATAGAGAAAAAAGAAGTTGGAAAACAGAAAAAGAAAAAAGAAAGAAAGAAAGAAGTGATGTATAGTAATGAAGAAGAAATAGAGAAAAAAGAAGTTGGAAAACAGAAAAAGAAAAAAGAAAGAAAGAAAGAAGTGATAGATAGTAATGAAGAAGAAATAGAGAAAAAAGAAGTTGGAAAACAGAAAAAGAAAAAAGAAAGAAAGAAAGAAGTTATAGATAGTAATGAAGAAGAAATAGAGAAAAAAGAAGTTGGAAAACAGAAAAAGAAAAAAGAAAGAAAGAAAGAAGTGATAGATAGTAATGAAGAAGAAATAGAGAAAAAAGAAGTTGGAAAACAGAAAAAGAAAGAAAGAAAGAAGTGATAGATAGTAATGAAGAAGAAATAGAGAAAAAAGAAGTAGGAAAACAGAAAAAGAAAAAAGAAAGAAAGAAAGAAAGAAGTGATAGATAGTAATGAAGAAGAAATAGAGAAAAAAGAAGTTGGAAAACAGAAAAAGAAAAAAGAAAGAAAGAAAGAAGTGATGTATAGTAATGAAGAAGAAATAGAGAAAAAAGAAGTTGGAAAACAGAAAAAGAAAAAAGAAAGAAAGAAGTGATGTATAGTAATGAAGAAGAAATAGAGAAAAAAGAAGTTGGAAAACAGAAAAAGAAAAAAGAAAGAAAGAAAGAAGTGATAGATAGTAATGAAGAAGAAATAGAGAAAAAAGAAGTTGGAAAACAGAAAAAGAAAAAAGAAAGAAAGAAAGAAGTGATAGATAGTAATGAAGAAGAAATAGAGAAAAAAGAAGTTGGAAAACAGAAAAAGAAAAAAGAAAGAAAGAAAGAAGCGATGTATAGTAATGAAGAAGAAATAGAGAAAAAAGAAGTTGGAAAACAGAAAAAGAAAAAAGAAAGAAAGAAAGAAGTGATAGATAGTAATGAAGAAGAAATAGAGAAAAAAGAAGTTGGAAAACAGAAAAAGAAAAAAGAAAGAAAGAAAGAAGTGATAGATAGTAATGAAGAAGAAATAGAGAAAAAAGAAGTTGGAAAACAGAAAAAGAAAAAAGAAAGAAAGAAAGAAGTGATAGATAGTAATGAAGAAGAAATAGAGAAAAAAGAAGTTGGAAAACAGAAAAAGAAAAAAGAAAGAAAGAAAGAAGTGATGTATAGTAATGAAGAAGAAATAGAGAAAAAAGAAGTTGGAAAACAGAAAAAGAAAAAAGAAAGAAAGAAAGAAGTGATAGATAGTAATGAAGAAGAAATAGAGAAAAAAGAAGTTGGAAAACAGAAAAAGAAAAAAGAAAGAAAGAAAGAAGTTATAGATAGTAATGAAGAAGAAATAGAGAAAAAAGAAGTTGGAAAACAGAAAAAGAAAAAAGAAAGAAAGAAAGAAGTGATAGATAGTAATGAAGAAGAAATAGAGAAAAAAGAAGTTGGAAAACAGAAAAAGAAAACAGAAAGAAAGAAAGAAGTGATAGATAGTAATGAAGAAGAAATAGAGAAAAAAGAAGTTGGAAAACAGAAAAAGAAAAAAGAAAGAAAGAAGTGATGTATAGTAATGAAGAAGAAATAGAGAAAAAAGAAGTTGGAAAACAGAAAAAGAAAAAAGAAAGAAAGAAAGAAGTGATAGATAGTAATGAAGAAGAAATAGAGAAAAAAGAAGTTGGAAAAAAGAAAAAGAAAACAGAAAGAAAGAAAGAAGTGATAGATAGTAATGAAGAAGAAATAGAGAAAAAAGAAGTTGGAAAACAGAAAAAGAAAAAAGAAAGAAAGAAAGAAGTGATGTATAGTAATGAAGAAGAAATAGAGAAAAAAGAAGTTGGAAAACAGAAAAAGAAAAAAGAAAGAAAGAAAGAAGTGATAGATAGTAATGAAGAAGAAATAGAGAAAAAAGAAGTTGGAAAACAGAAAAAGAAAAAAGAAAGAAATAAAGAAGTGATAGATAGTAATGAAGAAGAAATAGAGAAAAAAGAAGTTGGAAAACAGAAAAAGAAAAAAGAAAGAAAGAAAGAAGTGATAGATAGTAATGAAGAAGAAATAGAGAAAAAAGAAGTTGGAAAACAGAAAAAGAAAAAAGAAAGAAAGAAAGAAGTGATGTATAGTAATGAAGAAGAAATAGAGAAAAAAGAAGTTGGAAAACAGAAAAAGAAAAAAGAAAGAAAGAAAGAAGTGATAGATAGTAATGAAGAAGAAATAGAGAAAAAAGAAGTTGGAAAACAGAAAAAGAAAAAAGAAAGAAATAAAGAAGTGATAGATAGTAATGAAGAAGAAATAGAGAAAAAAGAAGTTGGAAAACAGAAAAAGAAAAAAGAAAGAAAGAAGTGATAGATAGTAATGAAGAAGAAATAGAGAAAAATGAAGTTAGGAAACGAAAGAAAGAAAGAAATAAAGAAGTGATAGATAGTAATGAAGAAGAAATAGAGAAAAAAGAAGTTGGAAAACAGAAAAAGAAAAAAGAAAGAAGTGATAGATAGTAATGAAGAAGAAATAGAGAAAAAAGAAGTTGGAAAACAGAAAAAGAAAAAAGAAAGAAGTGATAGATAGTAATGAAGAAGAAATAGAGAAAAAAGAAGTTGGAAAACAGAAAAAGAAAAAAGAAAGAAAGAAAGAAGTGATAGATAGTAATGAAGAAGAAATAGAGAAAAAAGAAGTTGGAAAACAGAAAAAGAAAAAAGAAAGAAAGAAGTGATAGATAGTAATGAAGAAGAAATAGAGAAAAAAGAAGTTAGGAAACGAAAGAAAGAAAGAAAGAAAGAAGTGATAGATAGTAATGAAGAAGAAATAGAGAAAAAAGAAGTTGGAAAACAGAAAAAGAAAAAGAAAGAAAGATGTGATAGATAGTAATGAAGAAGAAATAGAGAAAAAAGAAGTTGGAAAACAGAAAAAGAAAAAAGAAAGAAAGAAAGAAGTGATGTATAGTAATGAAGAAGAAATAGAGAAAAAAGAAGTTGGAAAACAGAAAAAGAAAAAAGAAAGAAAGAAAGAAGTGATAGATAGTAATGAAGAAGAAATAGAGAAAAAAGAAGTTGGAAAACAGAAAAAGAAAAAAGAAAGAAATAAAGAAGTGATAGATAGTAATGAAGAAGAAATAGAGAAAAAAGAAGTTGGAAAACAGAAAAAGAAAAAAGAAAGAAAGAAGTGATAGATAGTAATGAAGAAGAAATAGAGAAAAATGAAGTTAGGAAACGAAAGAAAGAAAGAAATAAAGAAGTGATAGATAGTAATGAAGAAGAAATAGAGAAAAAAGAAGTTGGAAAACAGAAAAAGAAAAAAGAAAGAAGTGATAGATAGTAATGAAGAAGAAATAGAGAAAAAAGAAGTTGGAAAACAGAAAAAGAAAAAAGAAAGAAGTGATAGATAGTAATGAAGAAGAAATAGAGAAAAAAGAAGTTGGAAAACAGAAAAAGAAAAAAGAAAGAAAGAAAGAAGTGATAGATAGTAATGAAGAAGAAATAGAGAAAAAAGAAGTTGGAAAACAGAAAAAGAAAAAAGAAAGAAAGAAGTGATAGATAGTAATGAAGAAGAAATAGAGAAAAAAGAAGTTAGGAAACGAAAGAAAGAAAGAAAGAAAGAAGTGATAGATAGTAATGAAGAAGAAATAGAGAAAAAAGAAGTTGGAAAACAGAAAAAGAAAAAGAAAGAAAGATGTGATAGATAGTAATGAAGAAGAAATAGAGAAAAAAGAAGTTGGAAAACAGAAAAAGAAAAAAGAAAGAAAGAAAGAAGTGATGTATAGTAATGAAGAAGAAATAGAGAAAAAAGAAGTTGGAAAACAGAAAAAGAAAAAAGAAAGAAAGAAAGAAGTGATAGATAGTAATGAAGAAGAAATAGAGAAAAAAGAAGTTAGGAAACGAAAGAAAGAAAGAAATAAAGAAGTGATAGATAGTAATGAAGAAGAAATAGAGAAAAAAGAAGTTGGAAAACAGAAAAAGAAAAAAGAAAGAAGTGATAGATAGTAATGAAGAAGAAATAGAGAAAAAAGAAGTTGGAAAACAGAAAAAGAAAAAAGAATCAATTGATAGATAGTAATGAAGAAGAAATAGAGAAAAAAGAAGTTGGAAAACAGAAAAAGAAAAAAGAAAGAAGTGATAGATAGTAATGAAGAAGAAATAGAGAAAAAAGAAGTTGGAAAACAGAAAAAGAAAAAAGAAAGAAAGAAAGAAGTGATAGATAGTAATGAAGAAGAAATAGAGAAAAAAGAAGTTGGAAAACAGAAAAAGAAAAAAGAAAGAAAGAAGTGATAGATAGTAATGAAGAAGAAATAGAGAAAAAAGAAGTTGGAAAACAGAAAAAGAAAAAGAAAGAAAGATGTGATAGATAGTAATGAAGAAGAAATAGAGAAAAAAGAAGTTGGAAAACAGAAAAAGAAAAAAGAAAGAAAGAAAGAAGTGATGTATAGTAATGAAGAAGAAATAGAGAAAAAAGAAGTTGGAAAACAGAAAAAGAAAAAAGAAAGAAAGAAAGAAGTGAATAATGAAAACAGGGAAAGAGAAAAGAAAGAAAGTAAGAAAGAAAGAAAGAAAGAAAGAAAGAAAAAAGAAAGGAAAAGGAAAGAAAGCATC
The DNA here is from genome assembly GCA_964036315.1 of Acanthosepion esculentum. Taxonomy (NCBI): domain Eukaryota; kingdom Metazoa; phylum Mollusca; class Cephalopoda; order Sepiida; family Sepiidae; genus Acanthosepion; species Acanthosepion esculentum. The sequence goes on from OZ038507.1 coordinate 74,241,780, forward strand.
GTGCGAAGGAAAGAAAGGAGGAAAGAAAACAAACATCTATAAAGAAATAGAAATTACAAAATGATTGCAAGAACTGTGGAACACCATTTTTTTAAATTCTTTATCAGTTTCACTCTCAGCTGGGTCATTTTCCGTGGCGACCACCCCTGACTCTTTACCAAACGCACTTTACCAATAAGTTGTTTTGTTAATAATAATAATAATAATAATAATAATAATAATAAGAAGAAGAAGAAGAAGAAGAAGAAGAAGAAGAATGAGGAGAAGCATTTCTGGTACCCTACCCCCGCTAGTTCTTCTCATAACCTGCTTCCTCCTCGACTTGTTCTCTCCTCCGACTTTTGCTCCTTCAAAAAACATTCGTAGTTTGATCAAAATCTAATGAGTGGTTTAATGAATGAAATGTACACGCGTTTGGGACACACACAAAAAAAAAATGAGCGGGAAATCATGAAATAATAAGTCCCGAATTAAAGCGCTGTGGATAGAAAGAAAGTAAGAAATGTAAGGCAGGAAGAAGAAAGAAAAAAAAAGATAGATATATGGGGAGAGGAAGAGAAAGTAAACATACTTTGTGGAACGGTGAGGGAGTGATTTGTTTTTGGTGGTGGTCTATCAGATTGACAGACACACAGACAGACAGACGTCTTGATAGTGCCAGAAGAAACCAGCGGGGTTGAAGCCTTGGACCACACAGATAGGGAAAGTTGCTCAGCTCCATTCCCCTACCTAACTCATTTTGATCCTTCTCCTACGATCAACATCTTCTTCTTCTTCTTCTTCTTCTTCTTCTTCTTCTTCTTCTTCTTCTTCTTCTTCTTGTTCTTATTGTTGTTGTTGTTGTTGTTGTTCTTCTTCTTCTTCTTCTTCTTCTTCTTCTTCTTCTTCTTCTTCTTCTTCTTCTTCTTCTTCTTCTTCTTATTGTTGTTGTTGTTCTTCTTCTTCTTCTTCTTGTTCTACTTCTTTTTATTATTCTTCTTCCTCTTCTTCTTCTTTTTCTTCTTCTTTTTCTTCTTCGTCTTCTGCTGCTGCTTCTTCTTGTCTCAAATCCTTCTTCCTTTCTTTCATTCTCTTTCTCGTTCTTCCTTTTGTTCTTTATATATACACACACACACATAGACACACGCACACGCTGCATATCTAGACAGCAACCCTTCCTTTATACATGTTTCGTTGAATACACAGGATAAGGTATATGTCATAAGTTCTTTATTCTGTTACTCTTGTCCTCTGGGTCCTATTTTCAGAAGATTAGGGCCATATCACGTTGAAACCACTTCTCGTACGATCACCGTCGTTAAGCAACGTCGATCCTGGTCAGTACCTAGATTTTTTTAATTTTTTTAAATTTGAAAAATGTGCGTTCTTGTACTGGAGAAAAGTGGCATGAACTAAATTGTTCAATAATAATAGTATTGTCACAATTATTATCAGGAATTTCGCACTTAGGATCAGGTTATTTTAATATCGGTTTTGTAGTGCGTATTTCAAATTTAAAAAAATTCAACCTCAGCGTTGTGTCTGCAGCGCTCCAAAATTATTCTTACATTTAACAATATCTCATTACTAAAAAAGCACTCTTTCGGACCACAATATCTTTCGATGTCGCATTACTATTCGGAGTTTAACAAAAACACACTAATATGTCTACCTGAGGATGGTCGTTCGAAACGACTGAAAGCCGGCTCGTACAAAAAAATAAGACCAGATAAACCCGGAATTTATGAACAAGGATCACACCATTCATTAACAGATTCGAAGTTGGTTGTAATTTATTATTAAATATTGTTTGTGAGAGTGATTCTCGCCATATAACTAGCTTCAGTATTTGTTTTTCGTTTGAATGATTTATGTTATATATATATATATATATATATATATATATATATATATATATATATATATATATATATAATGCAATGAATCATTCATACAAAATTTTGAATTTAAATATGTATGAATATGGTGCTTTCCTTTCGTTTTTCAACGATAAAGTTATTAAGCTTATCAGACAATATGAAAGGAACTTACTTAAAATAATTATACATATTATACTTATATGTATATATAAATAAAAAGAAAGAACAGTAAGATATATAATCCGGTGTTCTTATAGATATTTCTATTTTTACACAATAGTGCTGAATGTAAATTTACAGAGCATTACTATTATAAATTAACTGATTTAAAATATGTTTTTTTTTGCTACACAGTAATAACCATGTTTCAAAAATGGAAGCTAAAAGCTTCGAATTTAATTTTGTAATTAAATTAAAGACATTAGTTCCATTTCATTCTCAAGCGAATTTTGGAGTAACTTATTTTTAAATTTACAGTTTTATATATATATATATATATATATATATATATATATATATATATATATATATATATATATATATATAATTGGTATATAATCCAAGTTGATCCTAATAATATGAAATATATAACATATCCACGAAAAGAGCTCAATGTATTTATTATAACAGAGCATATCAATTACATAATAGAGAAATTCAAAATTACCTCATAAGAATAGCTATTTCAATGGCGTTACTACGTTGGAATTTTCGACTAAAATGGTGCGCATATACACAGTTAGATACTTAAATTTAAAAAAAAGAAGAAAAAGAAGACGTTGCCTTTGAAAATAGATACTGAATTAACCAAACAAAACCCTTAGAGTGGGAAGAGAGGCGGATATTGTCAATGGAAAAGTTAACACAAGCTTAACCTAGATTATTAATTCCAGCCCCACAAGGTGACGGTTATGAAAAAATCGAAGGGAAATGAAATAATGAGAGAGAGAAAAAAAAAAAAACAATTTAAAAAAAAAGAAATAAATTAATAGTTATAAAATTAAAAAAAACAAAAAAAAGATTATTTTTACTTTAAAAAATTACCAAAAATATAAGATTAACAATAAATCTTAATTATATTAAGAAAAAATTGAAAAAATGAAAACATAAATATATTTTTAAAAAATTAAAAATTTATAAAAATTTCAAAATTATATGAAAAAATAAAATCTATAATTAAAATATAAATAATTAAAAATAATTAATTAAATAAAACATTTATAAAAATTTTAATGGGTGTAGAAAGTTTTTAAAGGATGTAAAAAATTTTAAGTAAGCAAAACAGTAAAAAGGAATATATATATATATATATATATATATATATATATATATATATATAACAGTGAACACTCAAGTCAACACTCAGAGGCGACAGGCTGTTTCATACTGGATGCAATCGTCAGGCCGCCGGAAAATCACCATAAACAGACATGCAACCTCGGTCTGACGATTGCGTTCAGCATGAAACAGCCTGTCGCCTCTGAGTGTTGACTTCAATGTTCACTTTTATATTTATATTTACATACACTCTATCTCTGATATTGAGTACTTTATCCCATAAATATAGCACAACTTTAAACTATATTTCTTCATATATATATATATATATATATATATATATATATATACATATATATATATATATATATATATATATATATATATATATATATATATATATATATATATATAGGGTTGCGAATATTGGATACAATTATTAAGTTGGAAGTTGGTTGAGAGATACCGGAAAACAGTGGCGCAAAAAGATCAAAATTGTGGTTAAAAAATTTCCGCTCACTAACAAGGACATGCTATTTCTGAAAAAGTCCTGGTGTCTCAGTTCGTAACTCGTAATTGATATCAGGTGCAATTCAAAATCGCATTGCCTATACCAGTACCAAATGCCGGCAAACGTCACACTACCAAGATCCACCGTCCGGCAATGCATCTAAAGTATATATATATATATATATATATGCAGAAATATAGTCTTAAAGTGTGCTATATTTATGGGGTAAAGTGCTCAATATCAGAGATAGAGCGTGTGTAAATATAAAAGTGGACATGGAAGTCAGCACTTAGAGGCGACAGTCTGTTTCATGCTAGTGCAATCGTCAGGCGACTAGTGCTGTTATTTTTCTCGGCTGTTTATATAAGGGTCAGTGGTGCATTATGGGTAGTATATTTTGGCGGGTACTTTTACCGGAAGTCGCTTATTTGTTTATTTATTTATGTCAAATTATTTTGCTTGTTTTTTTGTTTGTTTTTTTATTTTTATTTTTTATCTTATATATTTATTTATTTATTCTTTTATTTTGATCGGTGTTTTTGGTTAACGTAGTAAAAAAATTTGTTTATAGCTTATTGTTGGTAGTCTATAATGGCCGCCATTTACCGGAAATCGCTTGTTCGCTTATTTATTTAGGTCAAATTGTTTTGCTTATTATTTTTATTTTTATTTGTATAACAGTTATAACTTTCGTCCGTTCTTTTGTTTTGATTTTATTTTGCATATTCTAACAGGTGTGGTTTTGTGATTTGTTTGGAGTAGTTTATTTTGCTTATTTTATTGTTGTTTGTTTATATATTTATTTATTTTTCTATTTTAAGTTACGTAGTAAAAATTTGTTTTCATGTCTACATTTTGAGATTAGCTCGGATCTTTTATTTAATAATTTATTTTGATCTGGGAAGGTAATGATAGCTATTTTTTCCTCCAAGCAAAGTTTGCAAGTTTTTGATAGGTTGTTGTAGGCTGATGATTTTTTCCTTATTTTCCAAGATATTTTTGGTGTGGTGTGTGTTTTGTTTTTTATTTCCCAGATATACTTAGAAAGCATTGTGCTGTTCGCATATTTACTATTTGTGAAAGACATTTTGTGTACATAATTTCTTTGTTTCCATGGTCCTTCGGTTACTCCTATGTATACTTTTTCTTCATTATCTGCTGATTTTGTCGTGGCTTGGTAGATTACGTTGTTTTGTAAACAATTACCGTTTAAGGGACATTCGTTTTTTATTCTGCAGTTGCACGTGGGTTTAATTTGTTCGTGTGGTTTGTTAATAATTTTTCTGTTGTGCTTTTTTATTATTTGTGCCATGTTCTCGGTGCAACTGTAGCTGATTTTTACTGTGTTTTTGTTGAATATTTTGTGTAGTGTGCTTGATTCCGGGAAGTGTTTGTGTAAAAGCTTGAAGAATATTTTTCCTATGTTTGTTTTTACGTTTTTGCTGTACGGTGGGTTGAACCATATGATATTTCTTTTTCTGTTGGTCTTTTTTGTGTTCTGTGGTGAGTATGTGAGTGTTGCTGGGAATCCGCTATCTTTTAGGGCTGTTTCGTAGTCTTTCTTGGCTTTGTTAAATATAGATTCATCGGAAGAATTGTCGGAAAGCCTGCGGTTAATCGATTTAGGTATCTGTTTGATTATAGAAGGCGGGTGGTTGGAGTATATATGTATGTACTGTGGTTTATCATTCGGTTTTCTGTATGGTTTGTGTGTGCCTTTTCTTAGGTTGAAGGTGACATCTAGAAAATCTACTTCGTTTAGGTTAGTTTTTATATCTATCTCGAATCCGTTATTTTTGAAGATTTTAATTATTGCTTTTCTAGTTTTATCTGTCTTTTGTTTGTTGCAGTTTCTTAAGATTATGAGACCGTCATCTCTGTAGAGCCCTGTGTCATTCCTATCTATTATTTTGCTTATTTCGTGTAGTAAATAAATACCTACGATTTCGCATGTCTCTGCACCGTCAAAGCTTCCCATTGTAGTGTCAAATATCCCATCTTTCTTTATCCATGCTTCTTCATGGTGAAATAATAATGATTTACGGGAGTGCTTAATGATGTCGATTTCGTTTGGTTTTATTATTATTTGTTCCTGAGCTAAGTTGATGGCCTTATCTAGTGTACGTTCTGTTATGGATGGGTAAAATTCTTTTATGTCTAATTGTAGGAAGTGGCAATTTTGTTTGTTATTTATGCTGTTGAACCAGTCAATGGTTGTTTTTGTGTTTTTCCACTGGTTTACTCCTAACTTCTTCCTAAGTTCAGAATTAATTCTTTCTAGTATTGTTTTACTTATTTTACCTAGTTCGCTTTTGGCTGGGTTTATGAGTCTGCATGCAGGGTTGGTTTTGAAATTTTCCTTGTGGTCTTTTAGTGTGATAAAGGCTTGCGTCTTGCTCATGCAACTTATTCGGTCATCTAGGTCTAATTTTTGAGCGATTGCTTTAGCTTCTTTATTTATATCGTGTTCTATTGTTTTGGGTGCCTTTTTGTATGTTTTGGTTATGTTGTTCTTTAGTAATTTATTGTGCGTGGGAGGGGTTAGTTTGTATAAATTTCTTGTTTTATCGGCTGCGATGAATACATTTGCTGAACTGTTTATTTTAGCTATATCTTCTTTTAGCTTTTTTTGGAATGCATCTTGATTTTTATGGAATTTTATGTTCCTAACTAGGTCAGTTAAGTCCTTCTCGAAGTCATCTAATTCTTTTTGTTGCGGGGGACATTTTTTTGTTTTGAACCCGTATTTTTCCTTGAGTGTATTATTATTATTGTGAAGATCTTGGTTTAAAAAATGTGCTTTCCATCTCATTCTTTTTATGAAACTTTCTGTTTTTTCAAATAATTTTAGTTTATATATGTAAGGGGAAGGGGTGGGTATGTTTTTTAGTGAGTAGTCGAGGCTAAATTTTTCTATGTCCATGTTGTGTTATAAATGTAGCGAAAGTGCTCTACTGATGATCAGGAGCTGAATATGCAGAAATATAGTCTTAAAGTGTGCTATATTTATGGGGTAAAGTGCTCAATATCAGAGATAGAGCGTGTGTAAATATAAAAGTGGACATGGAAGTCAGCACTTAGAGGCGACAGTCTGTTTCATGCTAGTGCAATCGTCAGGCGACTAGTGCTGTTATTTTTCTCGGCTGTTTATATAAGGGTCAGTGGTGCATTATGGGTAGTATATTTTATATTTTACTTCCGGTAAAAGTACCCGCCAAAATATACTACCCATAATGCACCACTGACCCTTATATAAACAGCCGAGAAAAATAACAGCACTAGTCGCCTGACGATTGCACTAGCATGAAACAGACTGTCGCCTCTAAGTGCTGACTTCCATGTCCACTTTTATATATATATATATATTTATATATATATATATATATATGAAGAAATTTAGTCTTAAGGTGTGCTATATTTATGGGATAAAATGCTCAATATCAAAGATAGAGCGTGTGTAAATATATATATATATATATATATATATATATATATATATATATATATATATATATATATATATTTATGGGAGAAAGAACAAATGATATAAAATGTAAGTGATAATTCGTAGCATTTACATATGTTTCATATATATGTATTTATTATAACAGAGCATAAAAGTTACACAATTACTTTATACATATATATATATATATATATATATATATATATATATATATATATATATATATATTTGTGTGTGTGTGTATGCGCGCGCGTGTGTGTGTGTGTGTGTATAAAGTTAAAAGACAATAGGAAAACTGTATTGTCAGCCAACGCGTTTCGTCCAATGTGGACTTTTTCAGGGCCAAAACGAAATGAATTTATTGAAAACAAATTAACTATTAACAACAAACGAAATGTTGTTACTGACTAATAATAGTTTTCCTACTGTTCTTTACCATTATACATATTGTCATTTTCTACAGGTTATATATATATATATATATATATATATATATATATATATATATATATATATATATATATATATATATACATATATATATATATATATATATATATACATTGAAGTCAACAGTCAGAGGTGAAAAGCTGTTTCATGCTGGACGCAATTGTCAGGCCGCCTGACGATTGCGCCTAGCATGAAACAGCCTGTCACCTCTGAGTGCTGACTTCAATGTTTACTTCGATATTTACATATGTTCTATCTCTGATAAGAGCACTTTATCTCATAAATATAGCACACTTTAAAACTATATTTCTGTATATATATATATATATATATATATATATATATATGCCACCAGCAAGCAGAAACATTTTTTTCTCTCCCGATGATGGCCATGTTGGCCGAAACTAGTCGAGGAATCTAAATGAAATAATAATAATAAAAACATAAGAATATTAATCTACAACCCAGTATGTCTGAAGATTTTAATTAATTTTTTTTAATAATTTTTATCTTTCAATATATATATATATATATATATATATATATATATATATATATATATATATATATATATATATATATATTATGATTATTATTATTTTATTATACGAGATTATAGTAAAAACATATTACATCTCTACAAAGCTTTCATGTCCCTGTACTACGATTGTCCTTCCTAGGGCAATGGTTGGTAACTGGTGTTAAAAATGATATTTTAGGGAAATTTTAAAACAAATCGTTACCTCGTTTCCGAATGTTAAAGCCGGGTTGGGCCATAAGGTCAGAATTAAAAATGTTCTCGTGGGTATGTCTCGATTAACCAATTAAATGTCAGATCTACGCTAAATAGAAAAATAAGGTCAGTGAGTGGAGGTGTGCAAGTTATATTTACATGTTTGGTTAAATAATTTACACGTAGTATGTCTATTTATTTTAGTTTGAATCCTTTCAGTCCACGAATTAATTTCTTCGTGGCCGTTGAAAGTTAAATTAAAAACATTCCAAAATTTTATTTCAACTAATATCTATTTTTCCAAGTACTTTCAATCTCATCTGAGACCATCTTCAGAGGTTTCATGCCTGTTTATATGTTAACACAGTAAGTCCAAGTTATTTTTTTTACCTCTCTGCAAAAGGAAACTTACGTGTTATTTTTTACTGCATATATATATATATATATATATATATATATATATATATATATATATATATATATATTTTAATCCAATCTAAGCTTTAGATCGGATTAAAAAAAAATATGTATCAATATTGTGATTTTCTTTCATTGTCTAATGATAATGTTATTAAGCTTATCCGACTATATGAAAAAAACTTACATAAAATATATAGACAACACTTATCTATATTATTTAATGAAACATGTATGAATGAAAAAATGCTGCCTAAATACACACACAATATATATATATATATATATATATATATATATATATATATATAACAGTCTGTCTGAGGATGACATTATATAGGGTCCTGAAAAAATTAATTTCGGTTGAGCTGTCCGGAGAGGAAGTGTGGGTATGTAAACAGTGACTATTACGGCTGATATAGTGAGACTCTTCGGCAAAAGCGAATTGAGACCTGTCGGTCACTGTGTGTTTATCTAAAAATAAATACGCTAAAATACGGCTAAAAGGTAGAAACTCGGACTGACGCCAATTCAGTCGGGTTTCGATCCTAGCTAGAGGCACACTGAAGAGCTGTGAAGCAGCGAAACAGTCTGTCTGTGGATGACATTATATATATATATATATATATATATATATATATATATATATATATATATATATATATATATATATAAGTATAGGATTGCTGTATACGGAATAAATTCCAATAACCAATAAATACAATTCTTAAAAGAGTGCTCAATACAGAGTAGAGCAAATATAATCATTTATTCGAAAATTCTAACATAAATATGTTATAAAATCACAACAAAAATAGCCATTTTGTTTGAACACTTCTGGTGCCTTATCAAGTGATGCTGTTGAATAGAAGTGTTGAAACAAAATGGCTATTTTTGTAGTGTTTTTATTACATATTTATGTTATAATTTTCGAATAAATAATTATATATATATATATATATATATATATATATATATATATATATATATACATACATATACAACAATAGTTAATAAAAATGAACACGCTACCGCCTCTGTCTGAATAATTGGATTTCCCTCTATCCTTGGAAACAAGAAATTATGAATTTATATGTCCGTTTAAAACTCAGTAAATTTGAAAATAAGTTATTCTAAAATTCGCTTGAAGATGAAACAGAACTTTTTAATTAAATTTGAAGTTTTTTAGCTTCAGTTTTGAAACATGGTTATTACTGTGTAGCGAAGAAACCATATTTTAAATCAGTTAATTTATAATATTTATGTAAATTTATATTGAGCACTGTTTTGTAAAAATTAAAAAAATAAAAATATCAATAAGAACACCGCATTATATATCTTACTGTTCTTTCTTTTTATTACAATATATATTTGTGTGTGTGTCTGTGTATACGTGTGTGTCTGTGTGTACGTGTGTGTGTGTGTGTGTCTCTGTGTGTGTGTGTGTGTGTGTGTGTGTGTGTGTGTGTGTGTGTGTGTGTTTTAAAAAGACGATGTGCTTAAAAGTTAATATTCACCGTTGGATGCTTGTCAGGTAAGTCCTTTAGCTCAATCACCGCCAAAGCGACGCAAATCGAGGCAACATTTGAACCTCTAATTATTGTATTATGTTTCAGGAATTGGGGGTTTCAACTTAGACTTCTGAAGCACTCTAGTTACCCCTTGTTTTTCTTTTTGGGATTTTATGTATAGAAACATCTATATCCTTTACAACGAAGATTTGGTCAGTTTTTTTTTTCTTCTTCCTCTTGATGTCTTTCTTTCTCACTCTTTATTTAAGTTAATACCATCCGCTGGTGTTAAATCCCATAGCTGATATTCAAAACCCATTGGGGTCATGGAAAGCGTTGGGGGTCCTAGATTTGCATTTGGGAAGGAAAGGATCCGACTTTGCCCGACTTTGTAACCAGAGCTTTTAATAAAATATGGGTGAGAGGTCCGTGTTTTGGAAACTGAACACAGTTCTCGCAAACCGAATATTGAATGGAAATGTTGTTATTGACTTTATTGACCTCTGCACTTTGAAATAGTATTCAAACACCACGTAACTCGAGCGACTGCATCCTGGCTTGGAATTGGATTTGGGAACACGTAAATCAACTTGAAAACGATAGAGGCTGTCAGAAAGAGTTCGAGCCTTGAAGCTTTCAAGACAGCAAACACGTAGATACCATGTGCAGTGGCGTAAAAGACGTAAAGACTTACTGGGTATAGACTAATTTCAACAGGACATATTCAGGGGATACATCTTGTTTGCGTATTTAAGCATGAAATATCTAAAGAAAGATAAACAAAAACTAGGATCTGGAACTGGAATGAAAGCGGTGATAGTACATGCAGCGATGGGTAAATTGTCGCCACCATATATTTTTATTTCGCGCATGCGCGTTGTTTATTTTTTATTTCGTCGACAGCACAGGTTAGTAGCGTCAACTGCACCCCGTCGGTGAGAAAAAGAGCACAATGACGCAATTCAATCTGCCGTAAGTTTTGAAAAGGGCATACTGTACTGCTTGGCATTCGCGCTCCGATGCGAACATTTCAGGGTGTTTGGGTGCGAAGATACGGCAGCTCAGAAAAATCACTCTGATTGTTCTGATAGGAAAAGAACTTCCGAATTTATTGGTGCGGACCTCAGACTCAACACGCAGTCCTACATCAAGTGCCTTGAGGAGGTAATGCTACCCTGGAGCAAGAGGGCTGCTGCTGGAAGACCCTATGTCTGGCAACATGCCTGAACCATGCCGCATAAGCAGGAGGACACAATCATGGCTGTCAGACAATTTCACACGTCGCCCCATCTGGCCACCTAACTCCCCAGACTGCATCCCCCTTTTATTATTATGTGTGGGGCGAAGTTGAGCGAGGGACCAAAAAAATCTCATTGTAACACCAAAGCTGAACTGAAGGCAAGGATTATGGCAGTATTCACCAACTTAAACAAAGATACCGTCCAGAAGAGTTGCAGGAGATTCCGAGTCATTTGGAGGCCGTGGTTGACGTCAATGGCGATTTTATTGAATAAAATTACACTTTAGTATTTTAATGTATTTTTGCGCAATTTTGGTAAAATATATCTGTTAAACTGAGATGTCATTTTCATTTGTGCGTCATTTAGACGACAATTTATCCATCGCACCCTGTATATCTGTTAAAATGAAATGTCGGTGTTATTTAAAAAAAAATAATTTCTTTTTTTTTTTTTTTTTTTTGCATAATGTAGACGACAATTTATCCATCGCACCTTGAATATCTGTTAAAATGAGGGCTCCAACTACAACAGGAATTGTTGATGTCCACATGTGCCACATTTTTGAGATTTGCGTTTCAAGGTCCTTGTATTTTGATAGCTTTTTGAAGATCTTCAAAGATACATTGCATGTGAATTCTGCAACTATTCATTTAAAGAAAGAAAATGTAAAATGGTTTTGTGAAGAGTACAAACTCATTTATGCCTTCATTCTATGAAGCGTTGCACAAACCTCAGGAAAAAAAAACATCACTCGCCTAAAAAATGTTGAACAAGCAATTAGAAAGTACATTGACGAAAATAAACTCGCCAATGTAAGAAGGTATATCTTGACAAATAACCGATTGAGAGATGCTGAAATTAAATAAAAATGAATTGCAACCAGAATTGGTGAATCAACAGAACATGAAAGGGAACCTGAAATGGATATAAAAAGTACTAACATCACAAAAAGCACAAATCATAATGAAAAAAAAAAAAAACTGAGATACACGCCAATGACTCTGAAGATAATCCTGAAAGTTTAGAAGAGTTGGAAAGGCGGGATTTTAATCGCTCATAAGACCGAAATAAAACGAGTCCAAAATACATTGTACTGAATTGTTTTATGGATAACAAGAATAGTATCCAAGAATCCAAGGAAGAAATCATGGGACATATAAGTCAAATAGAAAATATTGAAATGGAAGATCGAGAACAACTCCCAAAATTATAAACAACAAAGAATATCCTCAAAATTATTAAGTTCTACAATGCAGCACACGAATTAATTCTGGATGAAGTAGACCCACATATAAGTCTCAATGAAGCAATATATGCATCATTAATAACATCAACTAAAGAATTAAACATCAAAGTAAAAAAAACGCAGGCTCGCAGGTATGAAGATCCAACTTGGCAAAGAAAAATAGAGAAAGAAATTAAAGAATTTAAAAAATGAATTATCATTACTCGATGAACTGACAAGAGGAACAAATGTAAGGACGAGAAAAGGCAGAAGAGTAAAAAGGCAAAATCAGGAATGAAAATGAAGTCCTATCAGCTAAAGGAAGAAATAAAGCAAACGATATAACCGAAGGCTCAAAGAATCGAACGCTATGAAAAAAAGATCAAGATTCTACAGACAGAACAAAATCTTTCAAACTGATGCGAAGAAATTTTACAGAGAGAAATAAGCAAACAAAAAATTTAAGTGACATCGACAACAACAATGAAGAAGGTTATGAAGTTCTGGTAAAAAATATGGCCTTTCCCCTAAAGAACATAACATGGAAGCAGATTGGATTACGCAAGAGGTAGAACGGATGAAATATAAACCAGAACAAACATGGGCAGGAATCGCTGAATAAAAGCACATAACTGCAAATCTCCAGGAACAGTTATAATTCCTAACTTTTGGCTCCATTATCTAAATACGGCACATAAAATCTAGCCAAAGAAATTCAAGAAATGGTCAATGATCCTACTAAAATTCCGGTATGGGTAACCAAAGGAATTACCTTCCTTCTGTCTAAGAATGTTCACAAAAATATCTCGAAAAACTACAGACCAATTACATGTCTTCTCCCTACTTACAAACTGCTGTCATCTATTCTGACAAAACAGATATATTCCTTCTAAGAAAAAAAAAATGACATACTATCTCTTCAACACAAAGGATGCAAAGGAAACTCGTACGGATGTAAAGCCCAATTACTTATTAATAGCATGATGTTGGAAAATTGCTTCAATACAAAGAAAAATGTCAGTACCTCCTGGATAGATTACCGTGAGGCATTTGATAGTGAACACCATTCGTGGATCTTAACGTCTTTAAATATATACTCGGTATCAACCGTCGTCATTAATTTCATCAAACAAAGTATGTCAATATGGAAAACAACAATTCCACTCAATCATATAAATGGAGTCTATAAGTCTGGTGGAATAAACATCAAACGAGGATTATTTCAAGGTGACTCTTTGTCTCCGTTACTAAACTGCGCCTAGAGATTATATGCAAAAGAGGTATTGTCAAATATTTTATGTAAAATTCATAGATATGTGTCATCCAATGAAATAATTTATACTATTATGTATAGCGAGTAAGCATGAAAGCAATTAAGTCCCAATTTTCAATTTCAGATTGATATTTAGTATCTTTTCAGTAATTATAGCAATTTGCAGTGTGAAGAGATTATTTGCAAGAACTAGAATTTAGTATTATGGCTCGTAAAAAAGAACTAACAATGAATGAAAAGAACTATATAATCAAAGAAATTAGAGAAGGAAAGTCTTCGCTTCAAATTTCTAAGGATTTGAAAAGGGATCATCGAACAATCAAGAAAATATGTCAAATGGGAATTCAACCAAGGAAAAAAAAGCTGCAGGCTGAATTCAGGAATTTAACAAAGCGAGATCTATCACATATCCGAAGAGAATTAATAAGAAACCCAAATGCGTCAAGTGCGTTCATATTTGAGGCCGCTGGAGCTCCTATGGTGTCAAGGGAAACAAGGTGTAAAGCATTAAGGAAGTTTGCTGATGTAAAAAATCAAATAAAGAAACCCATTTTAACAAAAAAAAACATAAGGAAAGAAGATTGCAGTGGGCAAAAAAAATACATGAAAACTGATTTCAGTAAAGTGCTTTTTACAGACGAATCAAGGATCACCCTCGTCGGGCCCGATGGATGGGCTCGAGGATGGGTTTGCAAGCAACATGACTCAAGAATGGGATCATGTTATGGGCTGGGATTATTGGTAATGTGCTCGTGTATCCATTTAAACTGAAAGACGGGGTCAAAATGAATTCCAAAATTACTGTGATTTTCGAGAGCAATATTTCTTTGAATGGGTTGATAACCAGTCTTTAGCCAAGCGTAGATCTATGACCATTATGCAAGACAACGCACCAAGTCATGCATCAAAGTTTACTAAATCCTGGTTGAAAGAAAAGGGATTTGTTGAAGATTCTCTTATGCACTGGCCTTCAAATAGCTGTGACTTGAATCCCATTGAGAACCTGTGGAGCATCCTCAAGAGAGATATTTATTCTAATGGACGGCAATTCAACAGCAAATGTGACCTCTGGGAGGCTGTTAAAGTTGCTGCAAACAACTTACCAGCCGCTAAAATTGCAAATCTAACATCAGATTTTGACAATGGGCTGCTAAGAGTTATTGAAAAGAAAGGAGCATTTGTGCAATAAATTTTAGCAGGTTCTTATTATTTTTTGTTAATATATCTTTTATTTTTAAAATAATTTTTTTTTAATGTTTTTCCTTTAAGAAATTGACGAATTTGTTCTAAAATCTTTTCATATAATTTTTTTTACGTTAGTTTTACAAGGTATAATAATGTCAAAGTATCAAAATAAATAGTTGCAAATAAACTACTGACAGTCAAATTAGTCTGTTTTGTTAACTTAGTAAATTTTTTCCAACCAAAAACAATAGTTTTCTCTATCACTATATATCTAAGTTAATAATATTGAGTAGAATCTAAACAACATCATAATACGACTTTTAACATTAAAGACGCAACTCTTTATACCAATTCATAACGTGCATATAATCTCTAGACGCAGTTTATTTGTCTCTCCCTAATAGCATTAACTAGAAAAATTAACAGGACAGATTATGGCTATAAGATATCTCAAAAGAAAATAAGCCATCTATTTTACATGGATGACTTAAAGTTGTATGCTAGGAATGACAGCGAACTGGGAGGTCCACGGATAACAGTAAAATGTTTCAGTGATTACATTGGAATGGAATTCAATTTGGATATATGTGCTAAACCCACAAATTTACGAGGATCACTACAAGAACCTCCTCTGTTAGCTTAGACTATGGGGTAACAATCTAAAGATTTAGAGCAAGAACCTCCGTATAAAAATGAAAGAAAGAAATAGCGTGAAAAGAGTTCTATAGAAGGCTACGACTAATATTAAAAAGAATTCCCAGAACAGAATTACGTCTGTAGTGGATCTAAGAAGGATGCGTGAATATTTAAAATTGTGCTGCAAATAAAATATGCAATATCCACAAAGATAAATTATAAGAAATGGCCAAATCGTAACGATATTCAATCCCGACAAAAAATACATGTTTGAAACAACAGATTAAATTTTTTATACACAATTTACAAATTCTTTGTTTGTAATGATGGGTGCAAAAGTATAGAGGAAAAGTTCTTTTCTGTTTCGGAAATGTTCAATGTCTAAAATGTTTTCTGCCTTTGATTAAAAAGGTTGAATTTAACTTAGACAAAAGATTTTTCTATGAAAGATATTGAGTGAAAAAGTTTGTTGTATGAATTTTTCTAATCTCTCATAAAGAAAATTTGTTTTTTTGGCGGCAATTTTGACACATAATTCCCGCGTGTATCTTTGCGTGTGTGAGTCTCAAAATGCGAAGAAAATTCGTTTACTGTTTCTATTTATAGTTTTTTTTTAACAACAAAATCGGCTGCAGCGGCTTGGTAGCTTGTTGCGAATTTTTCTGAGAAATGCGTCGTCGAATGTTGTATTTTTTTTAAATTTTTTAGCCAATAGGATTTCTTGAAAAATTAGGGATGAATTTGAGAAAGATTTTTTTTTATGTTAGTTGAGCCTATTTTTGCACAAATTTTGAATGTTTTGTTATGGAAATTTCTTATTTTTATTTAACAACCAATGAAATTCAAGAAAATGTTTGAAAATTGAAATGAGGATTTACTAAACGTCCTTTAATAGCCTTGCCATCACAGTGGTTCAATATAGTTTCAACATTTTGAACTGGACGCTAAATGATATCAGACCAATGGATTCTAAGACGAAAAAGCTTCTTTCTAATCATAACATGTATCATCCAAAGGCTGGTGCAGACTGTTTATACAGACCCCGTAAGGAAGGTGGAAGAGGTCTTATTAAACTAGAATTGTCATCCAAGAAAAAAGAACTAAAGGCTTGCTGACATACATGGGAACAGCAAAGGATTGGATGATATAATTAGTCAAACAACACGAAAACAGGAAGAAAAAAAATATTCAATCCTGAATAGTTGTAAATACAAATGAGATTTACATTTAGTAGATTCTGTATAAAACCAAAACAGAACCCAAGAACCCATCAAAACTATGTCGATATAGAAAACAATACTTCACCTCAATCATATAAATGGAGTCTATAAGTCTGACGAAATAAACATCAAAAAGAGGAATATTTAAAAGTGGCTCTATGTCTTCCTTAATATTTTGTATATCCCTAATAGTAATAACCAGTAAACATGACAGGACAGAATATGGCGATAATATATCTCAAAAGAAAATATGACATCTACAGAGTGTGGAAGAAAATATTCGTACATGCAAATGTTCAGTTCAATGTATTTCCAACTAATGAATAAACATACTTATAAATAACTGTACGCAGATGCATAATAACTAAATATGCAGCGAAAACAGATGCAGGCCGTCTATAAATACCCCATAAAAAAGGTGGAAAAGGTTTTATTCAGCTAGAATTTTCACACAAGATAACTATTGGCTGACATACTTGGAAACAAGAAAGGACTGAATGATATAATTAGTCAAACAACACGAACACAGGTAGAAAAATATTTAATCATGAAAGAAGGTTGAAAATACAAGCTCGATTTGCATTTAGTAGAATCTGTAAAAAACTAAAACAGAACTCAAGAACCAACTGCTGCAATAAAAAATATGAAAAAGAAAGTCAAGGATAAAGCTGTTGAACAGATGAAACAACGCTAGTAAGAAAAAACCTGTGCATGGCCAATATCCAGAACGAGGCTAATAAAGCCGATGTTGATAATGTTAACACTCATCGATGATTGCGAGCATCTGGATTAAAGGCTGAAACGGAAGGATTTATTGTTGCTAAAATTATGTAAAAGAAAGTCAAGGATAAAACTCTTGAACAGATGAAACAACACTGGTAAGACTAATCTCTACATGGCCAATATCCAGAACGAGGCTAATAAAGCCGATGTTGATAATGTTAACACTCATCGATGATTGCGAGCATGTGGATTAAAGGCTGAAACGGAAGGATTTATTGTTGCAAAAATGATGTAAAAGAAAGCCAAGGATAAAGCTGTTGAACAGATGAAACAACGCTGGTAAGGAAAAACCTGGGCATGGCAATTATCCAGAACGAGGCTAATAAAGCCGATGTTGATAAAGTTAACACTCATCAATGAATACAAGCATCTGAATTAAAGGCTGGAACGATAGCTTTATTCTTGCATCGCAAGACCAAAGTCTTTTCACTAGAAACCTTCAGACAAATACCATACATAATACCAAAATGCAGTTTCTTTGAAAAATATCAGAAAACCGTAGACCGTCTAATCTCATGGTGTTCTGTATTTGCGCCAAATTAATATAAAAATCTTTACGATAGAGTGGGGAAATACTTACATTGGACAATGTGCAAACACGTTGGAAAAGATATTAATAAACACTGGTATGAACATCACCCAGTACAGGTTACGGAAATAGAAGACATCACATTTCTATAGGATTACACCATCTTTACAGACAAGAAGATTGATTCAAATAGGCCGGACATAATTGTCAAAAACTGAAAAGAAAAACAATGCTTCCTAACTGACATGGCTTGTCCAGCGGAGTGTAACATAGCAACCAAAGAAATGGAAAAAATATCGAAGGATAAACGCCTGGAAATCGAAATAGTAAAAATGTAGAAAATTGAAAACATGAATAGTACCAGTCATTGTAGGTGCGCTTGGAATGATAAAAAAGGAACACAACAACACATTGAAAAATTCTTGCTTCCGAGAAATACAAAAAAATAATCAAACAACAGGTAGAAAAATATTCAATCATGAAAGAAGGTTGAAAATGCAAACGCGATTTGCATTTAGTAGATTCTGTAAAAAACTAAAACAGAACTCAAGAACCAACTGTTGCAACAAAAAATATGAAAAAGAAAAGCAAGGATAAAACTCTTGAATAGATGAAACAATGCCGGCAGGACAAACCTCTACATGGCCAATATACATATGTTATCTAATAACAGTCATCGATGGTTACGAGAATCCGGATTAAAGACTGAAACGGAAGGCTTTATTCTTGCAACGTAAGGTTTTTCTTTAGTCAGTGGAAGGTGTCATGAAGCCATTTCCAACCTTAGGTCTCTGGTTGGGAGCCAGAAGGAAATATGTATACAGCAGAAAGTCAAAGAAATAATAATAATAATAATAATAATAATAATAATAATAATAATAATAATAATATTGTAAATACAAACGAGATTTACACCTAGTAGATTCTGTAGAAAACCAAAACAGAACCCAAGAACCAACTGTCGCTGTAAAAATTATGTAAAAGAAAGCCAAGAGTAAAACTCTTGAACAGATGAAACAACACTGGTAAGACCAATCTCTACATGGCCAATATCCAGAACGAGGCTAATAAACCCGATGTTGATAAAGTTAGCACTCATCAATTGATACAAGCATCTGAATTAAAGGCTGGAACGGAAGGATTTATTCTTGCAGCGCAAGACCAAAGTCTTTTCACTAGAAAATTTCAGGCAAATATCATACATAACAGTGTGGATCCAAAATGCAGGTTTTGTGACAAATATCAGGAAACCATAGACCATCTAATCCCAGGATGTTCTGTACTTGCGCCAAATGAATATAAAATCATGATAGATTGGAGGAATTCTTACAATGGACAATGTATAAACACTTTGGAAAAGATGTTAATAAACACTTGTATGAACATCACCCAGTACGGGTTACAGAAATAGAAAACATCGCAATTCTATGGGATTACACCTTTTTTCAGACAGGAAGATTGAAGCAAATAGGCCGGACAGAATTGTCAAAAGCTGAAAAAAAAAACTTGCCGACTAATTTATATGGCTTGAACAGCGGACTGTAACAAATAAAACCAAGAAATTTGAATTTTTTTTTTCGAAGTATAGGGACCTGGAAATCGAAATAGAACAATGTGGAAATTGAAACAAGAATAGTACCAGTCATAGTAGATGCGCTTGGAATGATAAAAAAGGAGCACAACAACACATTGAAAAAATCCCTGGAGAGCCCAGTTTAAGAGAAATAAAAAAATGTCTTGTTAACTACAGACTAAGAAGAACTTTGTTCATGTAGGGATAATGATATTATAGGAGGTTAGAAAAACTAATAATGAAAAGTAGCTATACCAACACACCACTACCTACCTTAGGACTTCCCGGAGTCTTAGTAGGTAGTGTGACCATAGGGGAAATCAAAATATAATAATAATAATAATAATAATAATAATAATAATAATAATAATAATAATAATAATAATAATAATAATTGGCACCCACTGAATATAAAACCCGGCAAGACACAGTGGGCCAATATCTGCACTGGAAAATTTGCAACTCCTACGGGAAGGAAACTGGTACGAACACCACCCTGACCCGGTTACAGAGATAGGACCTGTTACAATTCTATGGAACTACACAATACACACTGACAGAACAATCAAAGCCAACCGCCCAGACATTGTTATTAAAGACCACAAACAAAATAAGTGCCACCTTATTGATATGACGGTCCCTGCAGACTGCAATGTATCTTTGAAGATATTCGAAAAACTGTCAAAATACAAGGACCTTGAAATAGAAATCTCAAAAATGTGGCACATGGGAACATCAACAATCCCTGTTGTAGTTGGAGCCCTTGGACTGGTTGGAAAAGATTCCAGTAGGCTGATTGAAGGGATCCCTGGAAGTCCATGCCTCAAAGAAAAAGAAAAAATTGTTCTGACAAGTACAGCCCACACTTTACGATGGGCTTTATCTATGTAATTATTATTATTTTTTTATTTTTTTTGCAGTGGAAAGTGTCATGATGCCATTTCTAACCTTAGGTCCCTGGGCGGGACCCGGAAAGAAATTTGTAAACGCCAGATATCAAAGAAAATAATAATAATAATAATAATAATAATAATAATAATAATAATAATAATAATAAACACTTATTTGAAAAATAAGTAAATTGAAACAACTGGAGATGGATATAGAAAAAATGCTACTTAAAATCTATGTCAGTCTGTGCTGAGGTTGGAGCTTTGTGTCTGACAAAAAAAGGAACTGAAGAAGAAATCAATTAAATCCCTGGGGTAACATTTGTTCATTTATTTACTATTTATAGTTATGTTTCGATTGATTAAAAGTGGAAACAACAAAAAAATCATATATTTCGATTGACCGACTTCATTGATTATGACCGGGCATGTGAAAAAACAAATCTAGGCAAAATCTTTTAATATGAATAATCTTTTTTTTTATATATTATGATGATAATAATAATAATAATAATAATAATAATAATAATAATAATAATAATGAAGTCGTTTGAATAAATAATATTGTTAGAGAATTGTGATTAGTAGACCTGACTTTGAAATAATCATATTATATAAGATATTAACTGCTGTGAATAAAATTAGCCTGCGTGAGGTTCCAACTTTGCATATAAGACGCTAGTCGATTTTTTAGCCACTTTTAAAAAAAAAAAACCTTATATGCCGTTAAATATATATATATATATATATATATATATATATACATATATATATATATATATAAAACCTTATATGCCGTTAAACATATATATATATATATATATATATATATATATACATACATACATACATACATACACTGCTGATATATATATATATATATATATATATATATATATATATATATATATATAATATATCCTTTGGTATATAATCCATGTGGATCCTAGTAATATCAAATAGTAAAGCTGATCCACAAAAAGAGCATAATGTATTTATTATAACAGAGCATATAAATTACACGCAAAATCCAAAATTACCTCGTATAGGGTGCGGGTATAGATCTCTTTTACCTGACGGCCATAGCAAAGCCACTCTTATTCAACCACGGTGTGTAGAGTGTGTTCGTGTTTGACTTAGAAATTTGACTTTGATAGCCATCGTAATATAGA
>OZ038507.1:74268731-74296231 GCA_964036315.1 Acanthosepion esculentum
TACGTGACATCTGTCCTCCTTTACGGCAGCGAATGTTGGATGGTCTCCTCAAAGATGAAGAAGAGACCCGAGGCGGCGGAGGTATGGTTTTAAGTTTAAGTTTCGATTATTGCTGCCACATAAGATCTGGTGCTCTTGCTATATATTTTATAAACTCTTGATAAATCCAAAGAAAGATCTGCAATGTTATTGGTCCTGAACTGGCATCTCGGCTTCAGTCACTTTTCAACCGACATAATCTAGCTTACCATGACCTTTTATATAAATACTTTTATGGTAATTGTTCGCATGAGCTCTTCGCAATGGTATTTAGGGTTTTTGAATTTAAGCGCAGCACTAGAAAATTCTTGAATATTACTTGCTTACTTTACACCAGACTTTGAATTAGAACACTTTGTGCCCAAAACATGATTTGACTGACCTTTCAATCACCAGATGAACATTCATGAACGGTTTGATAAACCAATGACATCCTCTCCTCTGTGTATACAAACACATGCAGCATAATAATTTCCTTGATAAATAACACATGAGGTTAGTAAATTTTTTCCTTTTATCTCTTTTTATTTACACACACACACACACACACACACACACACACACACACACACACACACACACACACACATATATATATATATATATATTGTCATCCACAGACAGACCGTTTCGCTGTATCACAGCTCATCAGTGTGGCTAGACGTCCGGTTGCCTCTGGCTAGAATCGAAAACCGGCTGAATTCGCGTCAGTCGGAAATTTTACCCTGAAGCCGTTGGCGCACGGCAGAGAAGAAGGTGAATTTAAGCGTATTTATTTTTAGATAAACACACATTGACTGAGAGAACTCGATTCGATTTACCGTAGAGTCTTGCATTATTAGCCGTAATAGTCACTGTTTACAAACCCAAACATCCTCCCCAGAGAGCTCAACCGAAATAAATTTTTCAGGAGCATATATATTGTCATCCACAGACAGACAGTTTCGCTGTATTACAGCTCATCAGTATGGCTAGACGTCCGGTTGCCTCTGTCTAGAATCGAGCATAATTAAGTAATTCATCGATTTTTTTATAAGAAACCTCAACAGAATGCAGAAAGCACTGGATGGTCGTTTTGTCCTATATTTGGGACTCATCAACAGGGCGCATCCACCCGGACAGTTACGTTATTAAGCAAACGTCATACTAACTGTACCACGGGCCCCGGTGACGAAGAGGTAACGAATTAAACTCGACATAGCGCCGCTCATTCACATATTCCGTGGTGAGACTCACCCAATATATATATATATATATATATATATATATATAAGGCAGGATGTGTGTGTGTGTGTGTGTGTGTGTGTGTGTGTGTGTGTGTGTAACGAATGCACGGCCGAAATTTTTGACGGATTTGCAACAAAATTTACATGCACATGCTCCAAGTTAGTAAAAAGGCCAAGACCGACTTTGCATTTCCCAACTCCCATCGATGGTGAAAATAATCGATTTTTCATGCTTCTACGGCAGTTTTCATGTAGTTTGCGGCCATTTTCTACTGGCCAGAGTGAGAGCCTATAGCTGACTGCCACGAATAGGCGGGAAGCTTCTATTGACCAACGTGAGAGCCAACAGATGACTGACACGAATGTTAACTAGCATGCTAGCACGCAAAAAAAATCGATAGCTGCATTCGTCACAAGTGGGAAAAATTTAAATCTGCATAGCACTTTACTCCAATTGGCTCATTCTTTTGCTTAAACTCAACCTTGATTCTGATTCCGAAGAACTGGGTGGAGTGGGAAAAAGTATTTGTTTTTAACATTCTTTTTTCATTCGGTTTTTCCAGTTACGAGTCCTTTTTTAAAGCTGACCGTTTTGTGTTCATTTTGTTTAGTTCTTTTTTCGTAACAAATTTAATGTTTAGTATAGAGCTTAGAAAAAATTCGCAGTGTGAGATAGGCAAGAAGTAAGGCATGTAGCAACATCAGCACGGCAAAGGGCACTCCTTTAAAGTCAAGGAAGGGCAAATATATTTTAAGTCACGTGATAGCTATTGCTGTATGAGTACGATTTTTGAATCAAGCACGGGTAACGCCGGACCATGCTGCTAGCATATATATATATATATATATATATATATATATATATATATATATATATATATTACAAAGAGTCAATCATCCCTTGAATCAATCAGCAATATGAATGCGATTATTGGCGAAATCACTTCGCTAGTAGACATAAACATAAGCATTATACTACTGATAATCCTCCGAATGATGAGACTCATAAATAAATGAAATGGATATGGTGTATTTTTTTTATTTCTGCTAGTACTTTCGCATGATTCGCGCAATTCATCATCAGGCTTTATTTTTCCATCAGAATCAAAACTGGGAGACGAATTAAATGTGTTTATCCAACCGAAAGATGTTTTTAAGAATGAGCTATTTGTTAACGGTTATAATTGTTAACGGTTATATGGTCTTGTTAAATTTTAAATATTTAAAGTGAGAATTATTTATGTATTTTGTAATTTGCTAAATCCACGTATTTTCTTTTATATGTGTTTTTCAGTTAATATGATATGAACTAAGTAGATAGTTCAAGTAACAGAGTGTCTTATTTGTAGTTTTTTTTCCTCAGGAATTCTTTACTGCTGGATCAATTGTTTTTTATAATCATAGGAATTCTTTACTGCTGGATCAATTAGGTTTTTTTTTTTATAGACAAGTTGTGTCTATTTGTTTTAACTAGGTTCCTTTCATATTGTCTGAAATACTTAAGAACATTATCATTGAAAGACGAAAGGAAATCACCATATATATATACTTAATACTTCTCGTTTTCATTCTCGCGTGATCATGTGTGACGTCACGAGCTGCGATGCGATTTTCGCTTCCAGCGTCTCGTATACACGAGTTTGTCGTTTCTTTGAAATATTTCATGCAACAAAAACAGACTATCATTATTGTTTTGTCCGTGATATATTGAAACGTAATTGTCATCTTTGATAATAGCTTATGTAAGCCGAAAGCTTAGATTGGATTTAAACATGTATCAGTATGGTGATTTCCTTTCGTCTTTCAATGCAAATGTTATTAAGATTATCAGACAATATGAACGGAACTTACTTAAAACAAATAGACAAAACTGGTCTATATTATTTAATAAAACATGCATTAATGAAAAATTGCTGCTTAAATATACACAATATATACATATATATATATATATATATATTATGTAGTGCGTGTTCAATTTATATAACGTAAATCATTCATACGAAAACATTATTTGTTTTTCGTATGAATGATTTACGTTATATATATATATATATATATATATATATATATATATATATATATATATATATATGGGGTTTATTTGGGAAGCTATTAAATTTTTCCTATCCCATATTGTTAGTAAATGATATTTACTAAATAGCTGTTGAAACAGTGAGGGATACGAAATTTGGAAATGAATGAATGAATAAATAATTGATAAAATTTAAATTTAAAAATAAAATTCTATTAAAGTCAAAATCAAGCATTATTCGTTTATGCTTCAATTATGGCTGCAACATACGGTCTGATGTTCTTGCTATCTATTTAGAAATTCTTGATAAATCCAAATAAAAATCTGCAATGTTATTATTCCAGAATTGGCATCTCGGCCAGAGTCACTTTCCAACCGCCATAATGTAGCCTACCTGGACATTTTATATAATTCATTTCCTGGAAATTGTTCGGCTAAACTTTTTCTATGGTACGTATATTTTTTTTAATTTTAAGTGTGGTGTTAGATTGATTGGCAGCAAGGCCTATTTATTTTATCGTTGAAATGGAGTCCACAGAAAATTCTGCAATGTTATTTGCCCTGAGCTGGCATCTTGGCTTCAAGTAGGACCTCGCAATACGAGTATAATTAGTTCCCATTTCGAGCTCTTATTGCAAATTACATGTATTACAAAACATTTTCCCCACTGAAATTAATGGAAGATTGATTAATATGTTTCAGTTCCCCCAACGCATGTAAATTGTTTGTTTTAGAATAAAAAAAATAAAAATAAAACGGACAGTAAGAAATGAAATCACAAAAAGTACATGGAATAAGAAGATGACAAGAGAAAATGAAAGAGATAAAGCTTTTATCAAACTATAAACATTTCATAAAAAAAAAGAACTTAAGGACTTTTCTAGCAATTGATTCGCTTTCGCCACATGCTGGTCTTTTCTTTAGAACCTTATCAGTAGAAATATGTTTCGTTCTTGATTTCAAAATGCCACGAAAATAGTCAACACAAACACAAAGCACCCGCGCGACTTGCACTTAATTTTTGTGGGTGGTATTTTTCTATAAAGTCGTGCACTTCTTTGATGTCACACATGAGGGCAACATCCGACACCCTTTTCTCCGGTCTAAACTTTGTCTCTGACGTGTAACGCTGGGAAGTTTAATTGCTCTATCTTGGTCACCTAGGCATAGAGCACTGTATGTTTCTATTTAGGTAGGTGTATGCATTTCGGTCATTTTTTTTCTTAGGCTACGTTCCCTTTTTTTCATTCTATATATATATATATATATATATATATATATATACCAGGTGTAGCTGAAAAATTGTCCAAATCGTGTAACAGTAAAATTGTCCAATTGTTAGATTAAGATTTGAACCGTTATATATTAAAAATGATTAAAGATATCTTACTAGAATTCTCAGAGGTTTTTATAGCGCTATTGGACTCTATTTTGAGCAATAAAAATGTATAATTACTGTCAAATCTTAAAAGAAGAAGCGTGCTTCATTAATCTAAGGAGCGGAAGCACATGAAGGATTGAAATAAAGTTCGAATATATATATATATATATATATATATATATATATATATACATATATATATAATCTTCCAGGATCATTTTCAACTTATTCAAGATGATCTTCGCCCTCTCTTATCTTCTAACTTTCTGTCCTGGAGTAGCATGATGCCTCACAGGTTTCGCGTACGATTTCATTTTCAAGACTTTTTTCATTGGTCTTTGGACTGTCATAACTTAAACTCCTCTCTCACGTGCCAAATGTTTTATGGATTGAGTTGGATCTTTTCTAATTGATCTCTTTAGCCATAAGTTGAAATTATGATCCCTTTTGCAGTTGTGACCTCCTGATCCAGTTTTACTCTCTACTGTTTCTCCTTTTTTAAACTTATTCACCGTTCTCTTGATGGTTCTGGAAGGAATTTGAAGATGGAAGCCAGATCATAGACACCGGTTGAACAATAGGTATACACTTGTAACTAATTTCATATCTACCGTGAAACATTACATACCAATCATTTGCGAATTTTTACTCAAGAGCTCAGGATGAAGGGTTAAAATTGTTCAGGAACATAGGGCTCAAAGGGTTAAATTTTAAAATGCCTCCAATTACACTTTTTCTTAAATTGGACTATTCGGGCATATAACGACGAAGTACTAATTTGACTATTAAGAGAGAGAGAGAGAGAGAGAGAGAGAGAGACAGAGACAGAGACAGAGACAGAGACAGAGAGCAAATTTGACTATAACAACGAAGTAGTAATCTGACGGCTAATCCTCCCTCTGCCGAAAAATTACTACAGTGTAACCCGGATATAATAGACCCGGATATAAGAGAAACCCGGATATAAGAGAGATTTGATCTGGTTCCAAATTAGAGCCTGTGTTAATGTATATATAATAGACCAAACCCGGATATAAGAGAAACACGGATATAAGAGACTTCTTCTCCGGTCCCGACAACTCTCTTATATCCGGGTTACACTGTATGTCGAATCGGCCACGCCGCACCGACCACCCCGAATCAGCGACGTTAAATGGGTTACGCTGTAACGTCCCATTCCCTTGTCCATCTGGTAGACAGTTATCCAACCTAGTAAGACAGTAGAAAAGAACGTATTCCGCTGTGTCCACTGCAGTAGTCGAAGAAATAGGCATTTTCCGTATCGACAAAAATAACGCGACAATGAGTTTGATAAATCTTAATACGAAGTTTTTCTCAACGTAATTTCTCAATGTAATTTCACAATGTTCTCATGGTTAGGACAAAAATGCAACAGATGCAAGAAGCGACCCTTTGACCTTGACGTTTTGAGCTACAAAGGATGAAATTGGATACGCAGGTAGCATTTCGACCCTGACTGCTACGGATTTCCAATCAGGATAACCGGAGATGTTTCCTGATGTTTATTTTTATGCAGAAGCCATGCAGATTCGGGCGGGTTTCAATGTCCAATACGCTTAACCCCAGTCACGTCGGGAACAGACGCCGGTCAGCGATGGCGCAGAGATTATCTTACACCCAGAAACCCAACCTGTTGGACACTTGGGTTCAAGACCTTTACGTTCGTCTACCGCGAGTACTGTCTAAGCAGGAACCAAATAGTTACGATCGGCGTCTTCATGCTTGTAACTTTTTTTTTTTTGTTCATAGACGAGGCGTCCTTAAAAACGAAATCGTTTTTTTTTGTCCTATTTTGTCTTTGCGGGGTGGGGTGGGGAGAAAACAAATTGAATTAATTATTTAAATAGAAATGATCGATGGAAAACGGTAGCAGTCAGAGTATTGCTTACACTCGCACAAGGGTAAGTCTGAGTTTTCCCATGGCGATAAAAAAAAAAGACTGTGTTGCGCGAATAATCTTGTAGGGGAGATTACCAAGACTTCGGGAATATATTCTGATAGATTAGTATTCGGAGAGAAGTAAACAATGTCCAGAGATAGACATGAACGAGTACACGCACACGCGCGAGCGCGCGCACACACACACACGCACGCACGCACGCACACACGCACGCACAAAAAATAAATGCGACTTGCACACACACACACACACACACACAATAATAAATAGGATTTGCACACACACACACACATAACAATAAATGCGACTTGCACACACACCCAATAAATAAATGCGGCTTGCATACACCCAATAAATAAATGCGGCTTGCATACACACAGAGCAATAAATGCGATTTGCACACATAGTAAATGCGAACTGCACACAAACACACAATAATAAATGCGACTAGCATACGCACAAACACACAAATAAATGCGACATATACACACACACAAATAAATGAGACTTATACACACACACAAATAAATGCGACTTGCACACACACACACACACACACACACACACACACAAATAAATGCGACTTGCATACACACAATAATAAATGCCACTTGCACAGACACAACAATAAATGCGACTTGCACACACACACAATGACACACATACATACACATAGGCACGCACTCACAATAAATAAATAAGACTTGCACAGACACAGCAATAAATGCGACTTTCACACACACACACACATACACACACACACATACACATAGGCACGCACTCACAATAAATAAATAAGACTTGCACGTACCAAAATTAAATAACCGTTAATTAATAACAGATTCTTTAAAACAAAAATCAAATCTTTCTGTCTACAATATAATTTATTTTCTCTTGGAGTTTTATTTGGAAATGGACAAAAATTACAACATGATGAAAATATGATATTTTCGATCGTATGCTTTTTGCTTTTTGCTTTGTTTTACAGCAAATCAACTTCAATGGGCTATTTAATGCCGACAAGATTTTTATTGCTGGTGATTTTTTCTTTTCAAAAATGTAGTGCTGGTAATAATTTTTCTTCAAAAATTTATTGCTGGTAAGTTTTTACAAAGTATTTATGGAATCAAAAAGTAGTTTTACACTTTCATAGTGTGTTGACCCCAGTTTGAGGGTAAACTATTTACCCCATAGTTGGAACCCTAACAGGTGCTACCACACCGCGTCAGGGTGGACTTGGGAACACCAGCAATTAAGAGGTGGTTCCACGCTCCTCAAAACCTCCTGATCAGAGGCCTTGCTGTTGGACGTAGTTTATCGTCTTACCCAGGACGCGGATGTAGTCTATCGTCATCTCGAAAGTACTTGCTGCTTTAAAAATACACCAGATCCATCTGACATCAATTTTATACATAAGGATCGCGTCATTCGATGGATTGATAGTAAGTAAATGGTTTATTAATTCTGTTAGCGAAGAGAATTCGCCATTAATTACATTAACATTACTAATTGATTGTTTGTATGTTTACCTCATTATAAGGATAAGAATGGACATATATAGATAGATAAATAGATAGATAGATAGATGGGGAGAGAGACTATTTAATAAAATGAGAAATATCAATAGATATATATGAACAGAGATAGATAAATATGAACAAACTAATATATATATATATATATATATATATATATATATATATATATATAGAGAGAGAGAGAGAGAGAGAGAGAAAGAGACTGAGATAGACATGAATAGACTGAGAGAGATAAATAGAAACAAATTGAGATAGAAATAAACTGAGATAGATAGATAGATAGATAGATAGATAGATATGAACAGACTGAGATAGATACATAGAAAGAATCTGAAACAGATAGATACATAGATAGATAGGTAGATAGATAGAAAGATAGATAGATAGATGAGATGATGAACAGAATTATATATATATATATATATATATATATATATATATATATATATATAGATAGATAGATAGATATGAACAGACTGAGAAAGAATCTGAAATAGATAGATAGATACATAATGAACAGAATTATATATATATATATATATATATATATATATATATATATATATATATATATATATATAAACGTGTGTCTGTGTGTGTGTCTGTGTTTTACAGCTAGGTTCACAATTTACAAGGCCCGGGGGCCACTCGATGTAGAGGGTTGCATTTGGAGGCCATTTGTGTGTATAGGATTTGAAGATAACAGTTAACCCTAGCCTTGTACAGGTCAAGATTGATCGGGGAAACATCCTGTTGGTAGAAGGTTACATAGAGTAGTGTTTCGCTGGAAGAAGCTGTTCGAGTGGAACTTACTTCTCCCCTATGGAATATGGAGGGAATGTGGGTGGTTTGCTGCCATGTCAGAGCATGGCCTGTTCTTGCTGAGAAAGCTTACCTCTGCGCCATTAGGGGGTAGAATTCGTTCGAGCACCTTTAGTGTAAGTAGCTTTAGAGCAGCGAGAGGCTTGTCACATCCCGCCGGTGGAAGATAACAGTTAACCATTAGCCTTGAACAAGCTAATACTGATCGTGGAAATCTCGCCGGTGGAAGAGAGGTTGAAGCGTGGAGAATAATTCGTCACCCACAAAGGCCCGGAGACTTTTTAAAAACTCTATCGTTAAACTTTAAGCTGAAACAATAATTCTTTATTTAAATGCAGCGATCAATTTTGAGTTCTTCTGTAGTTTACTGATGCCTATTGCATCTACTCCTCCATATAGCTCCTGTGTAGGACAAAATTTAAGATAGCCCCTGTGGAGGACAAAATTTATGATACCCCTGTGGAGGAGAAAATTTAAGATAGCCATTGTGGAGGACAAAATTTAAGATAGCCCCTGTGGAGGACTAAATTTAAGATAGCCCAAGTAGAGGACAAAATTTATGATAGCCCCTGTGGAGGAGAAAATTTATGATAGCCTCTGTGGTGGACAAAATTTAAGATAGCTCCTGCGGAGGACAAAATTTAAGATAGCCCCTGTGGAGGACAAAATTTAAGATAGCTCCTGTGGAAGACAAAATTTTTTAAGAGCTACAAATTGTAGGAAATGGTGGAGAGTCATCATCGCCAACATCCTGAAGAGAGACGGCACAAAAAAAGGACGGGCTTGTGTAAATGAATGGCGTCACAATGTTCAGGGGAGATAACAAAAAAGACACAATTTTTTAAGGGCTACGAAGGGCAGGAAATGGTGGAGAGCCATGATGGATGACGTCCTGAAAGGACACTGTACATAGAAGAAGAATGTCGTGCTTTTGTAAACGGATGGCGAAACAAGATTTGGGACACATAAAAAAAATGACAAAATTTATTAAGCGCTACAAAGGACAAGATATTGTGGAGAGCCATGACCAGCTACGTCTTCAATGGACACGGCACATAGAAGAACGTCGAGCTTTAGTAAACGGATGGCGGAACAAGATTTGGGAGAGATAAAAAAATGACGATATATATTAAGAGCTATAAAAGACAGGATATTGTGGAGAGCCATGATCAGCGTCGCCCTGAAGGGACACGGCACATCGGCACGTCGAGATTTTGTAAACGGATAGTGGAACAAGATTTGGGAGAAATAAAAACATAATAAAATTTATTAAGCGCTACAAAGGACAGGAAATATTGGAGAGTCATCATCGCCAAAATCCTGAAGGGAAATGGCACGTAGAAGAAGAAGAAGAAGAAGAAGAAGAAGAAGAAGAAGAAGAAGAAGAAGAAGAAGAAGAAGAAGAAGAAGAAGAAGAAGAAGAAACTAGTGTAACTGGATGGCGTAGTAATGTTCAGGAGAGGTGACAAAACAAAAAACACAATTTATTAAGAGCTACAAAGGACAGGAAATGGTGGAGAGTCATCATCGCCAAAATCCTGACGGGAAACGGCACATAAAAGAAGAAGAGGAAGAAGAAGAAGAAGAAGAAGAAGAAGAAGAAGAAGAAGAAGAAGAAGAAGAAGAAGAAGAAACTAGTGTAAATGGATGGCGTAATAATGTTCAGGAGAGATGACAAAATAAAAACAATTTATTAAGAGCGACAAAGGACAGGAAATGGTGGAGAGTCATGATCGGTGACGTCCTGAATAGACTGATATCAACAAACGAACAGATCAATAAATGAATAACGATGTACAAGACCTTGGTTTTGAAATCGTACAACATGAGGACTTAAAAAAAAAATAGGTGCTAATCAATGCTTCCAAAATAGCACCACTCTTACGCATTTCACGCTGATACACGCAATTTACAGATTCACTTATGTTTCCACTTGTCTACAGAGACCCCCAACCAAAATAGACTCATATCTTTTAAACTCCAAACGAGCCCCTCACCAGGCAAAGCCGTACGCACACACACTATAGGAAGCTGTGTAGCGACGAAAACGCATATCTGTTTGACCTCCCGTGTTAAACACAGCGAAATGCAAAACATCGAATATCCGTATGGAACAAATCTTGTGTTAATAGCGAAAATTAGCGTGGACCACCCACAGAGTCTTAGAGTTTGGCGAGGGACGGTTATTAGTTGTGAACCAGTACAAGTATAAGGAAAGAGAAAAGAAGAGAAAAAAAATAAATGAGAAAAGAAAAAAAAGAACGTTGTGATGTCGGAAAGTGGGTGGTGGCGATGTTGAGGTTATCTTTTTCTTCTTCCCTATTTCGAGTGGCGTGAAAATAAAATTAAAATAAAAATAAAAATGTAAGAAGAGAAAGAAAGCGAATTTCATACGAACACACACACAGCTATCTTGAAACATTTTCTTGGCAGAAATATACAGTAGGGATTGAACTCATTCCACCAACAAAGCCAGGGTAACTAACGTATATTTCTTTCACGCGACACGCACTTTCAAGACGTTTGTGAATCTGGTCCTCCACAATTTCCGTTTCTTGACCTAAAAAGCAACAATTTGAGAGGTTAACAATCCCTCTTGGATATGTCCTGCCATCCACTCACGCAAACTTCTGAAGAAAGTTACTCCATCTTTACAACAGTTAATTTCAGCAAGCATTCTCTTGTTATATGTACCAGAATTCTCAGGGGCTGTTTTGGATTATGTAGTGGAGTAATGGATAGCGGATCGGATTGAGGAATCGTAGAGCCGAGTTCGAATTCCAGTCGAAACCATTACATTCACTTACGTGCTAATACCCTTGGGAAAGATATGAATCTTCTTCTTCTTCCCCCAGACCGGGTTCTATAGCCTTGGATGGCAACTGGACTATTGCAGAAAGAAATGGCAACCTACTGCAGAAAAAAAATCTGCTTCGTCAGTCATGTATCGAAACATACATGATCGCCTAAGCCTGTATTACTGACTGAGTGGACCGAACAATTACAAAAAAGGATTATCTGCGAAACTTTGGGACAGAGGTGGTGAATAAGACATCAATCAGCTAAAAGAATTTTATTTTATTAAAAAAAAATATATATACATATATATGGTGACCCCCAAAAACGGGAACTTTTTAACAATCCAATAAAACCAAGAGTGATGGAAGAAAAATATTTAATTCATAGTAATTGAAACCTTAAAACAAGCCATTTAAGAAACAATGATGGAATTTTCATTTTTTTAAAATTACGTCCTGTAGATGGTGTCCTCCTGTACGAATGCATTCTTGAAATCTGCTGTTGAGATTCCTCATTGACTGCTGCAACATCTCAGCTGGGATACTGTGAATTTCATTCTCGTTACTAAAATGGCGAAATGTTTACTTAGGTCTCGCAGTGTTGCCACTTGCTCATGTCTGGCAATACGCACTTCAATAAGTCACCCTATATATATATATATAGTAAAGGTAATAAATCCGTTGGTATATAATCCAAGTGTATCCTAGTAATATAAAGTATTAAAACTGATCCGCAAAAAGATCTCAATGTATTATTACAGACCAAATAATTAATACACAATAAAATCCATAATCACCTCGCATGGTGAATAAACTTATTTCGACAGACGAAAATATAATTTGTCAGTTTCATCAACCCCGGTATACATTCAGTTCGTGACGGAAAGAGAAATTTAACTGTGAAAAAAAAAAAACACGTAGAAAAACTAATATAGAATTTATCCATTTCAATGTTTCAATCAGACGAAAGGCGCGAGACGGTAATTAGGGGATGGTGAAAAATATTTGTCTTAAAATGAAGCGGTTTCATGAAAATAAACCTGGATATTAACCTTATGACATTAAATTCGACTTATATGGAAAATGAAGGGTTAAGTAAATAATAAGAGAAAATATATATATATATATATATATATATATATATATATATATATATATATATATATATATATATATATATATATGTAAGCAAATATGTGGATATAGATCCGACAGTATGAGGAAAAATATGGAAAAACAAAAAATCCGTATATGCAAGTTTACTGTTTTTAATGTTGTTTCAATGTCGACGTCAGACGTTTCGGTCTAGTAGACCTTCTTCAGGACATAGTTATTAAAACATAATTAAAATTAGACATGAAAAGACGATAGACATAAGAATAATCAAAACAAAATGACTGAATTTTAAGATCAGCGTTCCGTTTTGAAATGCGATCACGTCGGCGTCACGTGGGCGATGTTGTGAAAACGTATTCCTAAAATAGAGTTTATTACTATTAATGAAAGAGAAGAATTTTACTAGAATCTAAAGTTTATAAGTACGTTTGTCCAGCATTAATCTTGCCAGAAAAGAGGAAATATTAAAAAACAAATAAATTCAAAAAGATATCGGAAAATATTTTCCGATTTCTTTTTGAATTTGTAGGTGTGCTGAATAGGATAGTGATTACGATTCCAATGTAATAAATTATAACCTAGGAATATTAGTGTTTGAAACTTTTATATTATATTCTTACTCTGTCCTGGACATTGAGTTCTACCTGGATTCTATCCTCTTGGGAATATATATATATATATATATATATATATATATTGACCACTAATATTATATGTCTCTATATATGTGTGTGTGTGTGATTAAAAGGAAAGATGGTGTACATGTGCTTTTTATAATACGTAGATTTGAAAGTCCAGTTAATAAGATCCGAGGAATAAAATGCCAACAAAATGATAACAATATTGGCTATGAGATTGATGTAATATATTATACATCAAGACTTTGCACTTAATTGAAGCACGAAGAGAAAGATTTTAAAGACGGAATTTTCGGACACGTCTGTGAACGTTTTCAACAAGACGATTAATAAAGAAAGAAGTGGGACTCACACTTGCGAGGAAACTTATTGCAAATATTGTTATCATTTTGTTAGCTTTTTATTACTCAAATTTTATTAAATGGTCTATTAAATTCCCACAAATTCACTCATATATATATATATATATATATATATATATATATATATATATATATATATATATATATATATATATACATATATATATATACGAGGGTCATTCAATAAATAGGGTGAATTTTTCGGTATCAGGACTTCTAATACAGATGTAAGCTTACTTTTTTTTTCAACGTAGTCTCCCAGGACTGTCACAAACTTTTCCCATGCGTGCACAAACTTCCGTATTCCCTCAGCGTAAAAATCTTTGGATTGATATCTCAGCCAGTCGCTCAGAACACTTTTGACTTCATCGTCACTTTTAAACTTCGTGCTTCTCGTGAACACTTTCAAGGGATCAGACAGGTGAAAGTCTGAAGGGGCAAGGTCTGCGCTGTAAGGGGGTTGAGGGAGCGGTTCCCAGCCCAGCTCGTTGATGGTCTGCACCGTTTGGGCTGCTGTGTGAGGCCTTGCGTTGTCATGATGCAAGGTGACTCCTTCTGACTGATGACCCCTGCGTCTGTCGCAACAGATAAGCTCAAAGTCCTTGCAATGTCATCCACTGTCACCCTTCTGTCAGACTGAATGAGGTCATTGACTGATTCGATCACCTCAGGAGACCTCACTTCTGTAGGCCTCCCAGGCCTGTCTTCATCCTCAACACTGCTCCGTCCTTCTTTAAACAATTTAGCCCACTTGTAGACATTTTTTGGCTGAAACATGTGGTACCATACACAGTTGACATTCTCCTATGAATTTCAACTGGTTTTCACCTTTCAGCAACCATAAACTTGATAACTGACCGCTGTTCAATCCTGGAGCATGCTTCTTGGTCGGCGATCTTTGTTAATCCCCAAAAGTTTTTTTTAATCTGCAAAAGAAATTAAATCCATGTGAAAAAGAAGTAAAACAAAAAAAATAATAAAGAGTAAGCTTCTATCTGTATTAGAAGTCCTTATACCGAAAAATTCAACTTATTTATTGAATGACCCTCGTATATATATATATATATATATATATATATATATATATATATATATATATAAAAGTATATATATATATATATATATATATATATATATATATTGAGAGAGAGAGAGAGAGAGAGTGAGAGAGAGAGAAATATTTTGATACTTTTAGCAGAAAATTAAGTTTGAGCTCACATGCTAAGGTAGTTGTATTCCCGTCACGCTAATGCCTGAATGGCAGAGTCCTCAGCATTAGAGTGTCAAAATTCTCGACTTGAAACTATGTATTTTGAAGTAATACATTGAGGTCTTTTGTCGCCTGTGTCCATCCTTCAAATCTAGATATCTACCAT
Source organism: Acanthosepion esculentum (assembly GCA_964036315.1). Classification (NCBI taxonomy): domain Eukaryota; kingdom Metazoa; phylum Mollusca; class Cephalopoda; order Sepiida; family Sepiidae; genus Acanthosepion; species Acanthosepion esculentum. The sequence goes on from OZ038507.1 coordinate 74,283,984, forward strand.
TCATCCTTGCTTTGAATAATGTTGCCATATATGGTCTGGTGCTCGCGCTGTTCATCTCGAGACCGTAGAAAAAAATCCAGGGACGGATATGCAATGTCATAGGTCCTGATCTGGCATCTCGATTCTCGTCACTTTCTCATAGACGTGACATGGCTTCCCTCTGTCTTTTCTACAAATATTTTCATGGCAAGTGCTCTGTTGAGCTACTTTCATTCGTTCCCCGACTGCATGAATTTAAGCGTGCTACTAGGTTGGAATCTCGGTCTCACCATTTCACTGTCGAAATATTTGAATATAACCTCTTCTACTCCAACAGCTTCTTATATCGCACTTCCCACCAGTGGAACTCCCTTCCTCTTATTTTCTTCCCTGATAACTATGATCTTCAAATATTCAAATGTAATGTCAATCGACATCTTCTGATGCCTTGATTCAGATGCCCCGTCCTTATCTATAACCTTTCCTCAAGCAAACCTCTTTACTCTCACTCTCTGTAACACCTTGCTTGGAGTGAAATGGATTGTCATATCATCACCATAAATTTGTGAAGAAAAATCGATACTGTCCGATACTTATTGTAGAGTAAAAGCACAAATAACACCTAAAACACTAGCGCTTCCTGCTCGTTGCGTTTCCCCATATTTTTACCCGGGTGGGATATATATATATATATATATATATATATATATATATTCTGTTTAAACGTTATTTTTATAGATACAATTCATTTAAGTAAATGCACTATTTTTTAATTAAACAGTATATATATATATATATATATATATATATATATATATATATATATATATATATAGATACATATATATATATATATATATATATATATATATATAAATATCAGGATGTGACACAAGGTCCGTTTAACGTGGGGAACCCGTGTGTTTCCACTCGGTCCACTGGTCTAAGCTGGTTTGAACTGGTCAGAGCTTGTCCAAGCTGGTCATTGCCTTGATACTACCAGCACACAGGCCGGAGCGCAGGTGCCAGGTAATGATATATATATATATATAATTATTAATATTAATTTATATATATATATATATATATATATTATTAATAATAAATATGCATAATACCCGACAGCGACTCGGAGATTCATGCACCACGCAGTTATCAGGTACTGGGAGCTGTCTCAATAGCACTGTTATTTTGCATTGAGCACTGTTTTACTTACACCTAAGTAAAGTTTCGTCCGGGGAGGTAGACAGGCCCTGAACTCGTTTAAACGGGTTCACAGGGAATATTTTTGGCCGAGCCCACGGGCTCGGAGTACCCACTATAAACCGGCCTTGTGCCACATACACCCTTGTTGGGGGGGGGGGTTAAATATTAACAGTTCCAAATTGTTCATTTCTATCAAACTCTCTGTCTCGGACGAGGCTTTGCCGCAGGGCAAAGTTTCGTTCGGGGAGGTAGACAGGCCCTGAACTCGTTTATACGTGTTCACAGGGAATATTTTTGGCCGAGCCTACGGGCTCGGATTACCCACGCTAAACCGGCCTTGTACCACATACACCCTTGTGAGGTGGGGAGGCTGTTAAATATTAACAGTGATCTAAACTGTTCTACTGAGGCTGTTCGAAGCTCCTGTCGAACTATATGACTTTGGCAGAGAGGAAACACGGCAGAGAGGAAACGAGGGGCAGAGTCTCGTCCGGGGCGGTTGACAGACCCGAACCCGTTTATGCAGGTTCTACGGGGACATTTTGGCCGGGCCTATGGGCTCGGATGCCTCACATTAAACTCGGCCTTGTGTCACATTTATCCTCTTGGGGGGTCGTGAATAAATATCATCAGTAAACGCTGGTCAGCCGACACACACTCCCAAGACGTGTAATCCTCTTCTGTTGTATTTAATGTTCAATACAATATTTATCTGCAACCTCTTGTTTTGTTATTTCTTAACCAACAAAAATCTATGTCGGTGATACGGCGCACCTCTGGGCGCACCTCTAAAACTATCGATGGTCAGAGATTGGCCACTGATGTCGCTTCCTATCCTGTACAAATTACTCATGGCGGATTGCATTTCATGCCTCGAAGACCAAGCCAGTTATATTTCACCATCGCCGATCTAACCCCGAACTAACATCAATCAAGATTAACGGAGTTCCTATTATGGAAGCACTCTGCTTGGAAAGGCTCTTTGGCCTCAAACTCACCCCCATCCCCCCCTCTCTCTCTATCTATCTATCTATATATCTATATCTATATATATATATAATGTATGGATAAAATAACTGAAAAAAAATTTATATATATTTAATATTTCAGACCACCTCGGTCCTTCTTTAGAAATTAATTGAATTACTGTATTTGGGAGTTTGTTTACACTTTACAGCGTCCGTCGTTAGACGCGGACGTCACGTGATGTGGAATGCAACTATGTCTGAAGTTTTTAACGTAAATCTAACGATAGTATTTTAGATGTTGTTTAAAAAGGTTTTTTAACTATATCTAAAGAAATTTTTTAACTATTGAAATATTTATACAGATTTAAAATACCCAAGTCCTTGTTTAACCCTAGTTTATATGTGTCTAATTTTATATATATATATATATATATAATGGTAATATTTGGTAATCCGTAGGAAAATTCTAAAGGGATATAGATTCAGGGAGAGTTTAATGAAAAAACAGAGCAATAATTATTATTATTATAAAGAAAACGAACTCTTAAAAGAATATGATGATATTTATTTCGTTAAGATCGAGAGTTCGATCTCAACTCATCAGACCAATTCCTTACACATGGATGTAAATGGTTAAAATTTAACCAGGCTTAAAAAAACAAAAATTATATTAAATATGCAGATTTAAAATTTTTAATTTGAATATTTATATTTAAATATGGTCTCTCCTCCGATCTTGTACAAACTACCCAATGGGGTAAAAATTGGCTGATTACATTTAATACCTCGAAGCTATTTGTGTTCCATCATCGCCGATCTGACTCCGAGCTACCATGAATCAAGATTCACAGGGAAGCACCAAGCACTGAAAAACTACTGGACCTATAACTCACACCTGACCTTAAACTGGAACTTGTTCATACGATCCATGGCTAAGAATGCATGTGAAATGGTCGACTCTCTGTACCGCTCCAGGAAAAGTATCTGGTTCCTCTAGATATACTCTACCGTTACAAGAGCCAGAACAGACCCAAAAACGGGATGCTCTTATCATATTTCGACAGGCGCTGCAGAGATCTCATCAACCAGCCTTGGTAGAGTTCAAAAAGTCTCCGAGCCTTTGCGGGTGAAGAATTATTCTCCACGCTTCAAACTTTCTTCTACCAGCGGGATGTGGCAAGCCTCTCACTGCTCTAAAGCTACTTACACGGAATGTGCTCCAACGAATTCTATCACTTGCTGCTGCAGAGGCAAGCTTTCACAGCAAGAACACCCCATGCCACTTACATAGTAGCAAACCCCACACATTCCCTCCATATTCCATCGGTGAGAATTAAGTTCCACTCGAACAGCTTCTTCCAGCGCATCACTGCCCTGTGTAACCTACTACCAACAGGATGTTTCCACGATCAGTATTAACCTGTTCAGGGCTTGGGTTAACTGTTATCTTCCACCGGCGCGATGTGGCAAGCCTCTCGCTGCTCTAAAGCTACTTACACGGAAGGTGATCGAACGAATTCTATCTCCTAGTGCCGCAGAGGCAAGGTTTCTCAGCAAGAACACGTCATGTCGCATACATGGTAGCAAACCACCCACATACCCTTCATATTCCGTCAGTGAGAGATACGTTCGACTCGAACAGCTTCTTCTAGTTCATCACTGCCCTGTGACACTAACCCTTGGATGGTTCGGGCGGTCGATGTCTTGGTCGCAGCATCAATTATGACACAAACCCCTATGGTTGTTTGGGTGTTCGCGGTCGATGTCTTGGTCGCAGCACCAATTGTGTGACACCCACAACCACTCGAGCGTCGATCACTGCCCCAATGACCTCCCGGTATCTAGTTATATTCGATATCAGATTTGTTGTTCTCAGCTCGCCTCCAACGTCTGGTCACCGAAGTGACTGCTTTGATCTCTAGTCTAACCTACCCACGTTGTGATTTGATCTTAGGTAGACGAAATCAATCAGGCGTCGGGCCGTAGTGCAAGCTGAATTCGGGGTGATGGTGATACCGCACAAGTGTATGTAAAAGAAAAATAATGAAACAAACTCAAGAGGTCCAAATGTGTTGAGAAATAACAATTATCTTTATCTGTCTGTTGAATACAGGAGTGCGTCTCTCCCCCCCAGTCCGCTTCTATGGATTCGTGACACTTTTTGCGTTTATTAAGCGAGTTCTGATATCTTAAGTTGTTTTTCAATAAACTGCTTTTAGTATCTTAAGTCGATATTCAGTAAAACTTGCTTTTGGTGGGAAGTCTAAGTCGGAAGGCGTGGAAATCTTTCGGTCAGCCCCTGCGGGGCACGGTCTCCAGCTGCAACTCAGTTCAACTCAACTGGAACTGCTACCTGCTTGACTAGAACTAGAACTCGAACTGCTTGAACGCCCGGGGGACGTTCGTTTATATGGACGTCGATCAAAACCCGGTGTGGGGCCGGACGTGGTTTGGGTTCTTCGATAATTCCAAATTCCCAATAAGGATTCCCTTTATCCTCGGACAGGAAAATTTATCACTTCCCATTTTTGGAAGTCAATTACTTTCTGTTTTAGAGGGGTTCTCCCCCTTCTGTGAGGAGAGGTCGCACAAGAATTATCCTCCTAAACTCTTCATTTCTCATACTGGTATCTCATACCAATCCCTTCAGTGGGCGTCAACAAGTTTCCCTTCTTTCTCATACAATCACCTCCGCCTATCACACATGCTACCACTTAGCCAATGATTTCTTGGCGGTGTGGGTGTGGCTAGACTGGCATTATTTTACATTATCGCCCAAAGAAAAAAATTATCCCCTTTCTTTCTTTCTTTATTTATTTCTTTCTTTTCTATCGGCCAGAATTCTTATGGATCGCACAATGTGGTCATTAAATTTTTATCTTATCCTGGGGACACCTGGAATTCATTAGCGGAATTCTCCGCCGACTCATTAATGATTGCAGTCAACCTTGAACTGGGTGGTCGTTTCCACCTGAAGACTAAACCTCTTTGTCTTTCTCGTCTACCTTTCCAGATGCCCGCTCTTGGTGACAGAAAGTCTGTCACCAACAGTTTGAACAGGCCGTCTTAACGTCCATATCAAAGTCTGTGTTCATACGGCTGGCTTCTTCGTCGGTTTTTAAGATAACCGAATTTCGATTATTTCTGCCTACATGCAGCTGACCGAATCGAAATTTTTATTGTTGCTACGCGTGTGGTCAGATTGTTATTCGTTTACCTTGGCACTTCACTCTCTTGTCATGACATTAATTAATTCCGACAGAATCCGAAATTTGCTTCCCTTACGAATTTTCTGTTTTCTGCGAAAAACAAAATATCTTTCTTCGGAAATGAAATAAAATCTTTTAACCATTTTTCTTTTGTTAAAAAAAAGATAATGTTGCTCGGTATGTCTTTCGGTCTAGCTCCTTCTCGCTTTAAGTATTTCACGTTTTTAATTTCTATGATTAATTAGTTAGCCAATTACCATAGCTAAATAGTGTCACAATCCTCCCCAACCTATGTTGTCATTTACTTGTAAATGACACCTAAGTCCCAATACACTATTTAGCATGCATCATGCATCTGTTCCATGCAATTTCTATTCTGCTTTTCCTTTTCATGGTTTTAACGAATTACCATAGCTAAATAGTGTCAGAGCCCTGTGGAAACTAATTGCAACAGGATGTTTCCAAAGATCAGTACTAACCTGTTCAAGCTAGGGTTAACTGTTATCTTCAACCGTCTTGATGTGGCAAGCCTCTCGCTGCTCTAAAGCTCCTTACACTAAAGGTGCACGAACGAACTCTATCGCCTGGTGCCGCAGAGGCAAGACTTCTCAGCAAGAACACGTCAAGCAAATTACATGTGAGCAAACCGCACACATTCCCTCCATATTCAATCGATGAGAGATACGTTCCACTCGAACAGCTTCTTCCAGTTCATCACTGCCCTGTGGAACGTACTACCAACAGGATGGGTCAACGATCAGTAATAACCTTTTCAAGGCTAGGGTTAACTGTTATCTTCCACCGGCGGCATGTGGCAAGCCTCTCGCTGCTCTAAAGCTACTTACAAGGAAGGTGATCGAATGAACTTTATTCCCTGGTGCCGCGGAGGTAAGCTTTCTCAGCAAGAACACGTCACGCCACTTACATGTTAGCAAACCACCCACATTCCCTCCATATTCCATTGGTGAGAGGTGAGTTCCACTCGAACAGCTTCTTCCAGCGCATCACTGCTCTGTGGAAGTTACTACCGACAGGATGTCTCCACGATCAGTATTAACCTGTTCAAGTTAGGGTTAACTGTTATCTTCCACCGGCGGGATGTGGCAAGCCTCTCGCTGCTCTAAAGCTACTTACACGGAAGGTGCTCGAACGAACTCCCTTCCCTGTTGCCACAGAGGCAAGCTTTCTCAGCCAGAACACCTCAGACCACATACGGTAGCAGTGATCTTTCAAGCAATTTCTCTATTTATTTCATTATTTTCACCAAATTAAATTTGTTTTTGTCTCGTAAAAGTTCACATTGGACGAAACGTGTCAGCTAAAACTACAGTTTTCCTATTGTGTTTTTCCTTTATATATATATATATATATATATATATATATATATATATATATATATATATATATATATATATATTTAAAGACATTTTATGTTTAACATTCTTCTTATGGATACAAATATTGCACTAAATTATATGTTTATAATAAACAATATTAAATAACATTTACCGGCCTGAATGTTTTTAAAATAATTGTCGGACTTTGTCCATTTCATAATGTGTGACGTCGTTTGTTTACATTTGATACGGCATGAGCAATTATGAATGTACGTGAGAGATTAATGGAAGATTGAATTTTATAAGCAGTAAATTCGACCTTGAAGAAGTCTACTACAAGAAATTGTTATGAACACCGCTCAGACCCGGTTACAGACTAGGGTCTTTAACAATATTACGGGACTTGACAATGCCCACAATACAATCAAAGCTAATCGTCCAGATATCGCGATCAGAGTCTGCTAAAAACAAAATGTGCCTTCTTATTGACATGGCAGTCCCTGGAGATTGTAATGTATCTTTGAAGATCTTCAACAAAAAAAAAACTTTCAAAATACGAGGACCTTGAAATCGAACTCTCAATGTGGCACTTGAGGACATAGATAATTTCAGTTGTAGTTGGAGCACATGGATTGATTGATAAAAATTCCGATGCACTCAGTGAAGGGATTCCTGAAAGCCCATGCCATAAAGAAATACAGAAAATTGTGCTTACAAGTACAGTCCACACCTCACGAAGGGCTTCGTCTATGCAAAATATGCGTGCTTTTAGGCGTTTTTTTCTCTTTTCAAATATTGATCAGTGAAAAATTCTGCCATTTCTAACCATAGATCTCTGGTTGCGACCCGGAATGAAATATGTATAGAACAGAAATCAAAGGGAATAATAATAATAATAATAATAATAATAATAATAATAATAATAATAATAATCTCCAGCATCAGCATAATCGTTCTAGTGAGGGTACTCTTCTTAATAAACAGAATTTTCTTCTCTGTGAACATAATATCCTTCATAATGAATAAACATATTCCTAATGATCCTAAATCCTATTCTTCTGTATTTTCAAGATGTCCATCATGTTTCTGAAAGTGTTTTTCATCAAAATCACCGTATTTTCGTTGATTTTATTATTTTTTGCAATCATTTCACCCCAAGCAAGGCGATAATGCCACTAAGCTAAAAGGGGCTACTGGGAGTGAACTCTCTTTCACTTCAAGTAGCTCGTCCTGGGTAAGACGTTAAACTACATCCGCGTCCTGGATAAGACGATAAACTACGTCCAGCAGCAAGGCCTCTGATCAGGAGGTTTTGATGAGCGTGGAACCACCTCTTAATTGCTGGTGTTCCCGTGTTTACCCTGACCCGGCCTGGTAGCACCTGTTAGGGGTCCCAGCTATGGGAAAATAGTTAATTATTACCAGCAATACTTTTTTGAAAAAAATTATTACCAGCAATACAATTTTGAAGGAAAAATATTACCAAAAACAGATTTTTGACAAAACAAAATATTACCAGTATTAAAACATTTTGTCAGCATTAAATAACCCATTGAGTTTGATATGCCGTAAAACAAAAATAAAACAAAATAAACCAAACTAACCTCCTAGTAGCCCCTTGCGACTTGAGAGATCACGGAACAGCTCCATACGTCTTATACTAAACTGTTTGATTAACTCCTTTTAGAATCTAATCAATTATCGGAAAATTGCAAGGTGAGCACGATCATCATCTTGTACGGCATTCACGTTTACTGCGTTTCATTCTTTTGTCGCGTTGATTACCAGTTATTCATGGGTATGATGATAAACTACATCCGGCAGCAAGGCCTCTGATAGGATGGTTTTGAGAAGTGTGAAATCACCATTAATTGCTGTTGTTCCTAGGTTTACCCTGACCCGGGGTGGTTGGGCCATAGCTATGGGTAAAATAGTTAACCCTTAAACTGGGGTCAAAATACTAATATTTTTATAGTAAAAAAATTACCAGCAATAAATTTTTGTAAAAAATAAAAATACATTTTTGTAAATGAAACTACTAAAATACTCTTAAGAAAATTAATTTTTGGTATTAAGTGACCCATAAGTAGATGGTAAACAGACAAATAAATTTATTAGCAGTAGAGCCATTTTTCTCAAAACAATCGGCTTTGTACAAAAACGTTTATTTTTTTGTGTATTTCGTACTTGCATTCAATTTTTATACATAATTTAAAGACGAAATATTGTTGAATATTGTTAAATCCTAGGTCTTTTCTTTTTCTTTACTCTCTCTTCAACAGAAGAGTAATCGGGAAGACGGTCCATGACGGTTGACATTACATTTAATTATTTCAAGATCAACGTTCACTGGAAAGAAAGAAGTAAGAAGAGAATTCTACTAGTGAGAAGTGCGTGAAAAAAAAACTGTTAGTATAGAAATTAAGGTTACATCTCGCGAATTCAACAACATTGAAGATATTATATAAAATTATGTCACAATTCTAGTCTACATATTTTAGCGGTACGGTATATTTGATATGATCTGTCTTGTCTAAAGACAGGACGTAACAGGTGGATTCATGTACTTTCTCAGAGTGGGAGAGGGAACCATCTATTTTCCCAGCATTTTCCCTCACACACTTCATGTATGTTAACAAGGTCTGAGGCGAGACAACACACACACACACACACACACACACACACACACACATATGTATATATATATATATATATATATATATATATATATATATATATATATATATATATATATAGCATAATGAGAAGCCACGTATACTTTCTTGATAGGTATATAATATATGGATAAAATAACTGAAAAAAAATTGGGTGTTTTTTTGCGAAAGTATTTATTTCTATGTTTTTATATATATTTAATATTTCAGACCACCTCGGTCCTTCCTCAGAAATTAATTGAATTACTGTATTTGGCAGTTTGTTTACACTTTACAGCGTTCGTCATTAGACGCGGACGTCACGTGATGTGGAATGCAACTATGTTTGAAGTTTTTAACGTAAATCTAACGATAGTATTTTAGATGTTGTTTAAAAAGGTTTTTTAACTATATCTAAATGAAGTTTTTTAACTATTGAAATATTTATACAGATTTAAAATACCCAAGTCTTTGTTTAACCCTAGTTTATATGTGTCTAATTTTAAAATCCAGTATTACTCTTTTTTTCTTCGTGTGTATGTTGTACTAAAACCTGAGTCTATCAATATACATTTACAGTTGTCTAATGAGTGTCCTGATTGATTAAAGTGTTCAGCTATGGGGGAATACGGATTGTTTTGACGTATGTGTAGTTTGTGGTTGTTGAAACGAAATCTAAAATTAGTTCCAGATTCGCGAATATATCCACTATTAGGACATATTGTGCAGAATAGGTAGTAAATTATATTATTGCTATCACAGGTGAGGCAAGGTGGATGTATTTTGATTTTGGAGTTTGGTACAGAAAATTCACTATATGTTATTAGGTGTTTGCAAACTAGACAACGAGTTTTATTACATTTATAATTTCCTGTTTGGTTTGTATTATTTAGATATTTGGTAGAGGTGAGGATAGCTGATAAGTTAGGTGTTTGTTTTTTTGCGTTGATGGGTGGTTTAGCGAAAATGTCTTTGATCTTTTTGTTTCATTGGAGGTTCTTGTAATCATTTTTTAATTTGTGAATAAGTGTGTGGGAATATTGATTATGGTTAAAAACCATGGGAATCCGATTGTTGTTTTTACTTTTCTTGTATGTGAGAAGTGTGTTACGATTTATATGGATAGTTTTATTTAGTGCTTCTTTTATTATATTTATTGGGTATTTACATTTTAGGAATTGTTCTGTTAAGTTATTAATGTTGTGTAGAAAATCTAGATGGTCTGAGCATATGCGTTTGATTCTTAGAAATGAGCTGTATACGATAGATTTTTTTTAATTTAAGAGGATGACAGCTTTTGAAGTGTAGGAATTTATGCTGGTTTGTGGGTTTGTTGTATAGACTGGTAGAAAGTGTATGTTTGTTTAATTTTATCATAACGTCTAAGAAATGGACGAATGTGTATGAATGCTCCATGGTAAATTTAATTGTATCGTGGAAGTTGTTGCAGAAAGTGAAAATGTTTTTAATTTTTCTGATCTATGAGTCCATAATAAGAAAATGTCATCAATATATCTAAAATAATGTAATGGTTTAAATTCTGAATTGTCTAGTATCTTCCTTTCTAGAATGTGCATAAGGATATTAGCATAGCTAGGTGCCATTTTCGTGCCCATTGCTGTGCCACTAATCTGTAAATAGTGTTTGTTGCTGAATTTAAAATTATTATGTGTTCGAATGAAATTTATTAATTGACATATATCTGTAATTTGGTTGTTGGGTAATTTTTTACTAAGGAACTCATGGCAAGCTGAAACTCCTTCAGTATGTGGAATGTTCGTGTAAAGAGACAAAACATCCATCGTTACTAGGATTGTATCCGGGTGGACTGTTTTAATGTTTTGTAATTTGTTGAGAAAGTCAGTAGTATCTCTAATATAACTAGGTATGTCAGGCAGTAAAGGTTTTAGAATGTTGTCTATGTACGCATATGTAAGTTCTGTGAGGGTACCAATGCCTGATATTATGGGTCTACCAGGTGGTATGATTTTGAGGGATTTTGAAATTTCATAGATGTTCGCTTCATTATTTGGTTGTGTAATTTGATGTTGGTTGAATGAAAAAATGTTAGAGTGTTTTTCTGAAATGATTTTGGGGAGTTTATGTAGTTTTGGGATAGTGTAGAATGTTGCTGTTCTAGGGTTCTCAGGAATAAGAGATTTTATGGTGTTCCTTATGTTGTGGTTCAGGTTCTGAGTGAGAGATGATAATTCTGTTTTGAATGTGCTAGTTGGGTCTAGAGGTAAGGGTACATAGAACCGGTTATTTTGAAGCTGTGATTCTGCTTCTTTTATATAGTTTTTAGTGTCTAAGATGGTTATAGCTCCGCCCTTGTCGGCTGGTACGATAATTTTGTCTTGGTTGTTTTTAAGAGTATAGATGGCTTGGAGTTCTATTTTGGATAAGTTGCATTTTTTTATCTGGTGTCCTTTGTTTGTTAAGAAGTTATCCATGTATTATCTGGCTTTGATGGCATATTGGTCCAAGTGTTGATTACGTCCGATTGGTGGGGTCCATAGAGTGTTATTCTTCGTAGGAGGAAGTTTGGAGCATGATTGCTTAGTGGTGTTGTCTGTATTAGAAGTAGATTTGTTGTCTGAGAAATATTCTTTTAGTCTCAGTCTACGAATGTATTTTTCCATATCATAGCAGAGGTTTAGAGGTTTTAGTGGTTGTGAGGGGCAGAATGATAATCCTTTATTTAATAAAGAGGGTTCTTCTTAAATAAAGGAATATCATTCTGCCCCTGAGACTAAAAAAATATTTATGATGATTTATTTTCCGAGCACGGTTAGTACACTGTGGCTAAGTTCGCAATTAATATTGTTAAGAGGTAGATTTTTTCTTTTTTATTATCAGGGCTTCCATTATTTTTAATCGTTTTTTTTATACATG
>OZ038507.1:74301231-74336231 GCA_964036315.1 Acanthosepion esculentum
AAACAAATATTCCTTTATTCCTATTACAGGAAAGAATATTATTTATTCATTCGTAATTCTCCAAATAATTGATATTCTTTCATTCCTAATCCACAAAACAAAAATATATTCCTTTATTCCTATTACAGGAAAGAATATTATTTATTCGTTCGTGATTCTCCAAATAAATGATATTCTTTCATTCCTAATCCACAAAACAAAACAAATATTCCTTTATTCCTATTACAGGAAAGAATATTATTTATTCATTCGTAATTCTCCAAATAATTGATATTCTTTCATTCCTAATCCACAAAACAAAACAAATATTCCTTTATTCCTTATTACAGGAAAGAATATTATTTATTCATTCGTAATTCTGCAAATAATTGATATTCATTCATTCCGAATCCACAAAACAAAAGAAATATTCCTTTATTCCAATTACAGGAAAGAATATTATTTATTCGTTCGTAATTCTCAAAATAAATTATATTCTTTCATACCAAATCCACAAAAAAAAAAATTATTTTCCTTTATTCCTATTACAGGAAAGAATATTATTTATTCATTCGTAATTCTCCAAATAAATGATATTCTTTCATTCCTAATCCACAAAACAAAAGAAATATTCCTTTATTCCAATTACAGGAAAGAATATTATTTATTCGTTCGTAATTCTCAAAGTAAATTATATTCTTTCATACCAAATCCACAAAACAAAAGTAATATTCCTTTATTCCTATTACAGGAAAGAATATTATTTATTCATTCGTAATTCTCCAAGTAAATGATATTCTTTCATTCCTAATCCACAAAACAAAAGAAATGTTCCTTTATTCCTATTACAGGAAAGAATATTATTTATTCATTCGTAATTCTCCAAATAATTGATATTCATTCATTCCTAATCCACAAAACAAAACAAATATTCCTTTATTCCTATTACAGGAAAGAATATTATTTATTCATTCAAAATTCTCCAAATAAATGATATTCATTCATTCCTAATCCACAACACAAAAGAAATATTCCTTTATTCATATTACAGGAAAGAATATTATTTATTCGTTCGTAATTCTCAAAATAAATTATATTCTTTCATACCAAATCCACAAACAAAAGTAATATTCCTTTATTCCTATTACAGGAAAGAATATTATTTATTCGTTCGTAATTCTCCAATTAAATGATATTCTTTCATTCCTAATCCACAAAACAAAACAAATATTCCTTTATTCCTATTACAGGAAAGAATATTGTTTATTCATTCGTAATTCTCCTAATAATTTATATTCTTTCATTCCTAATTGTTGAGTCTTGACTCATTGTTGAATCTCGCCTATTGCATGGAATAATAATGCAACACAAAATGTACTTAGAACAAGAATGTATTATAACAAGAAAGTGTACACAATAACTACATATAGTATTTCTGTATATTTCTGGGAAGACGTTCCTGGAGAATGTGTTGACTAGTCGCAGTCGATCAGAGTCTCTAGTTGGATCTCGTGATTCCTCCCTCGTCTTCCGGTACCAACCATTATTTATATAGTTGGTAGTCACCAATGCAGATTAGGTGGATCCTACCACAACACCTCCTCCCAAGCCTTGGAATCCTTTTGGATTTCAAACTGGCTTCTATATGGGATGATGATTATGGTTATTTCTTTGTAGATCCCCTTTGCATAGTTCATATGTATATCTGTTTGTTTTTTTTTTTAATATCTTTTCCGTTTTGGATTCACGTCCAATGGGTCCGTGAACTTTCGTTTCCCACCGGATCTTCTCGGTTCATGAGCACTCTGCGGAGGTTCTACTTGAAAAGTATCATACATTACATCAATGGGATCTTCCTCCTCATCCGGTATACTCTCTTCATGCTCTAGCACGTAGCATTTTTTGAGTTGGTTCTGGTGCCTTTTATGAGTATTCTTCGGCCCTTTTATTATGTAAATCAGGTCACCGATTCTCTTGTCCACTACGCCTCGCTCCCAGAACTCAATGTTGTTTCTATAGCACTTGAAAAAGACCTTCTCTCCGGGGGTGTATCTTTTTCTAGCTGTATACATAGTGTTCTTTATTCTATTTCTTCCTGGCAAAAACTTGTCAAACACTGACTTAACTTTCCTAGCGAACATTAGTTCAGCTGGTGCCATGTTTGATGGTGTTCTCTGGTTAGGCGTGATTCTGTATACTTGTAAGAATTGCTGAAGCGCCTTTTCCGTTGGAACTCCTGAGGCTTTCTTCAGAGCGCGCTTTAACGTATCTACAAATCTTTCTGCGATTCCATTGGATCTCGGATGATACGGCGGCGTCGTTATGTGGTTAATTTGATATAACTCACAAAATTCCTTAAAATCGTCAGAAGTGAATTGTGTACCATTGTCACTCACAATACACTCTGGCACACCGAACCGTGCAAATAGTTCATGCAAACAAGTTGTTGTGGTATTGGACGTAGGCTTTTTGCAGCGTAGTACTTCCGGCCATTTTGTAAAGCTATCTACCACTATTAAGTAGTAATAATCTTCTACTGGACCAGCGAAATCAATGTGTAATCTTTCCCACGGATGATCCGTCTTTGGCCATGGTTTGTGTACTATAGGTGGTGCCTTAGCTGCTAACGCACACCCTTTACATCGATGAACCATGTTTTCGATATCCACATCCATTCCTTTCCAATATACAAAGCTTCGCATTAAGCTTTTTGTTCTATTAATCCCCGGGTGACCCATATGAAAGTCCCGTAGGATTCTTTTCTGCAACTTTTTTGGTACTACTACTCTCTCACCATATAATAAAATTCCGTCACAAATTGAATAGATCTCCTGAACTTTTTGGTCATTTGCTACCATTTTACTTTTTATTCCTAAAATGAAATCATCGCTTTCAGATTCTTTTTTGATTTCCTTTGATGTAACCGGTAGCTCTCTTACAATGTTGTTTACCATGCTTTTCACCTCATAATCTGCTCTGATATTTGCAATAATTGTTTCTTCGAATCCTTCATCTTTATTCGGTACGAGTCTTGATAAGGTATCCGGATGAATTATATTTTTGGATGATAGGTGCTTTATGTGGAAATCATAATTGAGAAGAATGGTTCCCCATCTTAACAGTCGATTTGCCGTGTAAACGGGTAACCCTTTCTTTGACCCAAAAATAGTGATCAGAGGTTTATGGTCCGTTTCTAACCTGAAATGTCTGCCGTAGATGTATCTATGAAATTTTGTTATGGCAAAAATGATACTCAGCGCCTCCTTTTCTATCTGTGAATAACTTCGCTCTCCTGGGAGTAATGCCCTCGAAGCATGCGCAATTGATTTTCTAGAACCATCTGGCATTATGTGTTGAATACATGCTCCTACCCCGTATGAACTAGCATCACTTGCCACTACAATATCCAGTCTAGGATTGTAATGGGTTAAAAAGAGGTCGGACGTAAGCATTTTCTTAATTTCATCAAAGGCTTTTTGACATTCTACCGTCCATTCCCATGCCTTGTCTTTTTTCAGTAGTTCATTCCACGGAGCTCTTAGATTGTACATTCCTTTAATGAATGCTTGATAATAGTTCGCGAGCCCCAGAAAACTCTGTAGTGTCGCCACGTTAGTGGGCGTCGGCATGTTTCTAATCGCAATGGACCTTTCCGGATCTGGAAATCTGCCATTTTTGTTGATTATGTGACCTAAATACTTAATTTCCTCCAAACCAAATTCGCACTTTGATTCTTTGACTTTAAATCCAAAATCCTGAATCTTTTTAAATACTTGATTGAGGTGCTCTCGATGTTCGTCGACATTTGCACTCCTTACTATAATATCATCTAAGTAGGCACACGCAAAGTCTAAGTCATTCAACATGACGTCCATGGCTTGTTGAAAAATAGCTGGTGCCACTTTAATACCAAAAGGAAGCCTGTTGTACTTGAATAAACCCCTATGCGTGTTTATCCCTAGTAACTTCGAATATTCTTCTTCGACGGAAATTTGGAGATAGGCATCTGATAAGTCGATTTTTGAAAAAATCACTCCGCCACTTAGCTTGTTAAAAATCTCCTCAGGACTCGGTAACGGGTAATGGTAGTCCTTAATTACAGAGTTCAACGCAGACTCTGATTTGGTTTGATTTCTTTTTTATGCACACAATCGGCGCAGCCCATGAATTAGATTCTACTTTTGAAATAATTCCCATTTTTTCCAACCTATTAAGTTCTTCGTTAACTTTCTCTACACTTGCGAAAGGCACGTTACGTTTCTTTTTAAATATAGGCATAGTATTTTCTTTTAATTCAAATTTAGCTTCAAACTTGTTACATCTTCCAAGACCAGGTGTAAAGGTTTCCGGAAACTTTTTCTTTAATTCATCTTTAATGTCCTGTCTTGATTGCGTATTACTTTCTACTTTTCTGCAGAAAGAGTTTAACGGTTTATCCCACAATTCGAATGTTTCAATAAAATCTGTACCCAACAAGTTTTCTCCATTTCTCAGAATGAAAACTTTTATTTTTTTAACGATCCCATTCAATTTCATTGGAAGTACAACCTCGCCTTCGAAGTTAATTTGCTTTCCAGTTACCGTTCGAGCGAGTTTCGTTGACTTCATTATTGTAGGCCTTTTTAAAATTTTCCATGTTTTATCGTTCATTATTGTTAAATCTGACCCCGAATCGAGTTGAAATTTGATATTCTTTTTGAATATTTCAGTCGTCACATATTTCCTCAAATCTCTATCTGATTTGATATTCGAATTTGTTTGTCTAATTCGACTCTTGAATTTTTTCGTTTTACAACACGATCCTTTGTGACCATTCTTTTGGCACACGAAACATTTCTTATTTCTATATGGGCAATTTACCTCCCAATGTCTTTCGTTACAGCGTCTGCAATTATATGGTGGGACCTTTTTATTTTCGTTCTTTTTATTTTGCTGTCTATTATTAAAATACGCTGAATTTTTTCTCCAATTTTTCTCTAATGGGTAATTTGACTGCTTTTTTATTATTTTTTTAATATAAGCAATACCAGCTTCTTCGATTTTTTGCGACTCTTTCTTTAACTTTACGGCCCGTTGACACTCCTCTGCTAACTTTTGCAGGGTAAGGCCTTGTTCAGATTCGAGTTTAGACAAAACTCTACGTCTTATTTCGGCACTCTTACTGGATACCAGTCCTTGAGCAAAAATTAAGCACTTGAATTTTTCAACCGTAATCTCTGCCAATCTGAAATTGTCACAATGTCTATTCACTATAGATGCATATGTTAAGTAATCCTGATCGTCGGATTTAGAGACATTCATGCATAACCATCGCTTATGCCAAAGCGACATATTTGCTCCAAACAGCTCTTTTAGCAATTTCACTGTTTCTGAGAATTCCAATTCAGTTGTTTTTCTCGGTAGAATAAAATCTACAAATTTGCTATGTTCTGCTGTACCTAGCTTTCTTAGTAATAGACTGACTTTTCTTGAATTCGACCAGTTTTCACAGTCTGTGTAGAAAATATCTTCATATCGTTTAAAGTACGCTTCAAACGTTTTTTCTTCGTCTGGCACATAGTTGAAAGTTTCCAGCGAATTAAATATGGTGTTATTAGAATATGAAGAATTTCCCTCATTTGCCTGATAGTTGTTTAATTTCTCCAGTGTTAACTTTTGAATTTCCAAAAGTCTTTCATCTTGTTAATCTTGATACTTTTGCAGCGCTATCTGTTGTTCTTGTTGTCTTTCCTCTTGTTTTTCTTGATATTTTTGTTGTTTATCTTGAAATTTTTGCTGTGCTATCTGTTGTTCCCTTATTAATAAGGCAAACTGTTCCTGCTGGGATTTGAATAATTCAGCTATGACTTTGGATAGTTCCTCCATCTTTCGCTGATAGTGTTCATGCAACAAGGAATATACTTTTAATTTGTGTATCCACGAATATCATATAAGCTGACCAAAAAATCGAAACAACGTACGACTTTTAATTTTTATGACTTGCTTTTACATTCACGCCCGTGCTAATCAACTTTGGTATTTTTTTTTCGTGAACAGAGAGCGTCGGACTTTTTTTTTTTTCGTTTTCGACTTCTGTTCGCGTATTTCAATGACACGTCTGATTTTCTTATCAGAGGTAATTCGTCACTATATTGTTGAACAAATAATTTTAAAAAAATAATTTTTTAAAGTTTGTTACCTTTCAAAGTCGACACGGTGTATTTGTGCTCCTTTTAAATCCATGCATGTTTTTGTAGTCGGCCAATTTTTCTTTTTAGAGGGTGTCTCGTTGTAGATATTTTTTTAATTTAAAATTACCGTTACTCGTTTACGACACCTTTCAATTTTTCTGAGTGAACGTTCCTTTATGCTTAGTCGTCTTTTAACGAGTTTTACATATCCAGAAGTTCAGAATCCTTCGTCGTTACGTTAACGTTGGACTTTGAATTAATAGTTTTTTTTTTCTTTTCAGCCTGGGTTCTTCAATGACTTGTCCCAATTGTTGAAAACTCTCACTATTAATTCTTTCTTCTTTCCGTATGGTTCGTTCTACTTCTTTGCCATTGTTGAAACTTGGCGTATAGTTCGTTCTACTTCGTGGCCATTGTTGAAACTTGGCGTATGGTTCGTTCTACTTCGTCGCCATTGTTGAGTCTTGACTCATTGTTGAATCTCGCCTATTGCATGGAATAATAATGCAACACAAAATGTACTTAGAACAAGAATGTATTATAACAAGAAAGTGTACACAATAAGTACATATAGTATTTCTGTATATTTCTGGGAAGACGTTCCTGGAGAATGTGTTGACTAGTCGCAGTCGATCAGAGTCTCTAGTTGGATCTCGTGATTCCTCGGGATTTACTTGACCTCCCACAGGGCCAGGTTGTGACACAAGGTCGGAGTTTAACGTGGGAAGGGGAGGGGGAATGGACCCGAGTTTTCACCCGGGTCGCAGTGCTTTGGCTTTGGCTAGTCATAGCTGGTCTTGGCTGGTCTTAGCTAGTCAGACGTAGCCACTATACTACCAGCGCAGGGACGAATCCCTGCCGCCGGCCTGTATCGGAGAAGGAATCCCGGCCCCATAGGCGATCATTCAGTGAGTAATCTGCGAACAGATACTACACGGGATTTACTTGACCTCCCACAGGGCCAGGTTGTGACACAAGGTCGGAGTTTAACGTGGGAAGGGAGGGGGAATGGACCCGAGTTTTCACCCGGGTCGCAGTGCTTTGGCTTTAGCTAGTCATAGCTGGTCTTGGCTGGTCTTAGCTTGTCCAAGCTGGTCAGAGCTGGTCATACATAGCCACGATACTACCAGCGCAGGGACGAATCCCTGCCGCCGGCCTGTATCGGAGAAGGAATCCCGGCCCCATAGGCGATCATTCAGTGAGTAATCTGCGAACAGATACTACACTTTGATCTTAGCCTTGGGATTTACTTGACCTCCCACATGGCCAGGTTGTGACACAAGGTCGAGTTTAACGTGGGAAGGGGAGGGGGAATGGACCCGAGTTTTCACCCGGGTCGCAGTGCTTTGGCTTTAGCTAGTCATAGCTGGTCTTTGGCTGGTCTTAGCTTGTCCAAGCTTGTCCAAGCTGGTCAGAGCTGGTCTTAGCTAGTCAGACGTAGCCACGATACCACCAGCGCAGGGACCAATCCCCGCCGCCGGCCCGTATCGGAGAAGGAATCCCGGCCCCATAGGCGATCATTCAGCGAGCAATCCGCGAACAGATACTACACTTTGATCTTAGCCTTGGGGCCGCGTGGAGACATTATTTATTTGCACAAAAAGTACAAATTGTGGCACAAGGCCGAAAATGGGGAGGGGTAAAGGCTGGTCATTACTTACTATCCTATACCTAGCTAATCAGATTCGCGACCCATTCATACATTACAATTATCTCATTCACCACAAGAACTCATCCGTCGCCATTCAAACCTTCATCCACCATAATACCACATCCACACCAGGGGAACCTACAAAAAACGCGCCCCACACCATAAAAATTTTGATGATAATAAAATACATTAAAATTCTAATAATGAAAAGATGAAAGTGGGGAGGGAGATGAACCCAATAACAAACTAAAAATTCAACAAATATTTAAACTAAACACAATTCGTGTTAGTAGGGCCCGTCCAACCCTCAAAATAGAGAGGCCGCTGTATTCTGCCCAGAGGACTGAATCAAGAAGCACTCTCGCTAAGGGAGTGGGAAAGAGATAAAATAACCCGGACATGGGGAAATAAAAGGCTGACCTCGTCGAGATGAAAGGGGGGGGGGCAAAACAAACTGGGGAGGTTGGGAATCTCGACTTGGATCATAACTGAAAAGATAGCCGGGAAACAGGCCGGGAACAACACTTACTCACATTAACTAGGTACACTTAAGCTTGTCTAACCTAACCAAGGGGAGGGTTCCACAGGAAACCACCCCGATGTAACTTTGGTTGACCTAGAAAAGAAAATCAAGGCTAGCCCCGTTCAAACGAACCAAGCTCGCCGCTTTTACCCACCTTTCGCTAAAGACTGTCGAATGCAATCGTTTTCTATCAGTTCTAATCTTCATCTTGAGCTGGTGCTCAAAGAATCGGATCAGATCCTGATAAGAAAGCTGATTGCCTCGCAAGACTTCCTCCTTGCGCGTCGTCCATATCACCATTCGGGCCGTGGCTAGCAGCATCAGAAACACCATTCGTTTCACCCCGGAATACGGGGGCGACACATTGTCACACGCGTATGCACGATCAATGGACACGAGTTCTTCGGGAGCGAGACAAGCCGTCAGCTCGCCGACATGGTCCCATAAGGGGCGGACCCGGGGGCAATGGTAGAAGGCGTGCGAAGCCGTTTCTTCTAATCCAAGGCCACACCGTTCACAGTCTGGCAAGTCCGCCAAGCCCCATATGAAAGCCTTGTCGTTGAGAGGCAGCCGATTCCGAGCCAATCGCCAGGTAAGCGAAAACTCAGGGTTACTGAGATAATCCGCCGCTGGCGCCCAAGACCAGTAGGAGCGATACTCCTCCTCCGAACAGTCGAGCGTATCACGTAGAGGATCCTTCGCGCGACCTTCCACTAATCCCCGATAGAAGACCTTCCTAGGCCGTGAAAGGTCACTGGACCGCGGAATAGCCCTCAAGGCTGACCGACACTCGCTGAGGAAAAGCGATTCATCTCGAGACCTACAATGGCGCTCGGCCTTCGAGATGGGGGGATTGATTGTAAGGCTAGGGAAGGCGTCCCTAACAATCCCCTCCAGAATCGGATCTCCTCCAGTCAATGCGCGGCGTAGGAAAGCCAATCGAGAGGCACGGATGTGACTCTGCAAGTGTGGCATTCCCAGCCCCCCATGACACGGACGTTTGGTGCAGACTCGTCTGTCGACCCTGTTCGCGCGTCCCCTCCATAAAATGGAGGATAGCGCTTGCTCGAGCGCCTTCTTCTGGGCCTTACAGAGAGGAAGTACTGACAAGCGATAAAGAATCAGGGGGAAAATGTATGTAACACACACCTCCGCCCTGCCCTTTACGGACAACCTCCGTCGATTCCAAGTCTTACCGGCAGAAACGACCTTTGCTAGTACTTCAGACCAATTTTTCTTCAGCTGGAGGTCGGGTCCAAACCACACTCCAAGAATGCGGACAGGACCGTCCGTCCAACCGAAGCGGCCCGGAAGATCACGCCCCTTCCAGGCACCTAACCGCAAGCCGGAAGACTTGTCGCGGTTTATCTTGGCCCCTGTCACCTTCTCGTACCGATCAAGCGCCTTCTGCACCGCCTCAATATCGTTAAGGGACGACACGAAAGCGGATACGTCATCGGCGTACGCGGAAACCCTGGCTCGAGCCCCTCCAGGAACGGCGATCCCGCGTAGGGCCGGACTGCACGCCTCGTCCTTCAGCCGGCGCAGGAGAGGCTCCAACGCCAAAGCATAAAGGAGAGGCGACAGCGGACAACCCTGACGAACCGACCTCGACAGAACAAAAGCGCCCGACAACTTTCCGTTCACCTGTACCACAGCACTGGGGGAGCGATACAGGAGGCTAATCCAGCGGCAGAAGTCGGGTGCGAATCCGGCGGCCTGCAGGACAGTAGCAAGGTAGCGATGGTCGACCCTATCAAATGCCTTGGACTGATCCAAATTGATCAGCGCGGCTTCTTCGTCGTCTTTTACGCTCGTGCGGATCTAATGCAGGTTGCTCTGAATTGTTCGGCCCCTAACAGAACAAGTCTGCTCAGGTCCCAACAGAGACTCGGCAACTGACTGCAAACGCTCCTGCAGGATCTTGGCCATAATCTTTAACTCTGTGTTTAGCAGAGTTATGGGCCTATAATCATCTAGTTTCCCCCCAACACCCTTGCCCTTTTTCAACAGAGTGATCACACCCCTGGAAATGCGATTGGGGATGGACCCCGACCGAAACCAGTTGTTGAACACTGCTGTCAAAATCGGAACAAAGATGTGCGACAGCCTCAAGTACAATTCATAAGGCAAACCATCCAGACCGGGCGACTTGCCTCTGCCGACCTTCTTCAGTGCCTCGTAGACTTCGCCCTCCGTGATCTCTCCCTCGCAGCTAGCTGCTTCAGTCGGCTCAAGCCGAGGAAAGTCAGCCAAATAGCTGCGAAACTCCTCCTCACGGAGACCAGGCTCCTTGGTAAAGCGGCTCTCGAAATGCCGCCGAAACGCCTCGCACATGTCGTCAGTCGACCGCAGAGTACGCCCCTCCGAGGTTTTGACTTGACGAATGCAACGATCACCACCTCGACGGACTTCTTCCCGACGCAGATCTGCGCCCAGGTTCACAGCTTCGTTAGATATCTTACTTAACTTATGCCTAATTACCTGACCCATGTAGCGCTCGCTATTCGAACGCTGCAGGGCCTCCCTAGCTAGGGATATCTCTAGGGGATCCCCCCCAGCCTCCGCCCGGGAAAAATTAGACTTAAGTGTCTTCACCTTGTCAGCTTTATCTAGAGCGAGCCGTTTGCTGAAATCAGTGGTGAAAGACCTAATTCTATCCTTAAGTTTCTCCCACCACCTATTCCCGATAACCGCCCCCACTAGCTCCCGCTGCACTAATTTAATTAGCTGCTCCTGGAAGTCCCGCCTGTCCAGTAAAGACAGATTGAACTTCCAGTAACCAGCCATTCTAGGCCTATGTTCTAACGCCACACGGGCACAAGCGAGTTTGTGATCCGTGTAGCCTACCCAGTGGAACGTGGGACAATCTAACAAGTCTATGTCGGCTCTACGAACTAACATTCAGTCAATGTAGCTAACTACCTTGTCAGACGGCCAGCTAAGAGCCCACGTCCACATTTTCCCGCTGGGATGATCGACCCGGTATCTATCGACGAGACCATAATCGCCAATCAGATCGACCAGGCAACGATCGCCCCTTCTCCCGCTAGCGCCCCACCCCCTGTCTAACTTGGGGTCCAGGACGGCATTCCAGTCCCCCATTAGAACTAGGCGTGAAGAATCGACTAGGAACGGCCCCAACCGCCGAAAAAAGGAACCCCGCTCCTCCCAGTCGTTGGGCGCATAAACCGCAACGACCCGAAACGAACCACTTTTCACGGCAATATCGGCCACGATTAACCGGCCCTCGGCATCTGTATGCACAAGGTCCACCTTCGCATCGAGAGTCCGTCTAACTAGCAAAGAAACTCCTCTGGCAACCCGGTCCCCATATGCTGAATAGACGACAAAGTCGTTAGACAGCACACAGGCATCGGTCGAGCAAACAAAGTGGGTCTCTTCAATCGCGGCAACATCCACGCTGAAGGACAGGAGATCCCGAAGCAGGCGGGCAGCCTTGCTCCGACCTCTCAAGCCCTTCACATTCAAACTGGCTATCTTAATAGACATTTGCTAGGCCTGCAAAAAAGAAAAATTACAGCAAATAATCTAAGTACATACAGGGCGGAAATCTGCAGCTGACAGGACCCCGACGGATTGTCCCAGGCTTCCTGTACCCAATTCCGTCGTCATCCTCCCGCCCGAGACAATCCCGCCGACGTCCGTGGGATAGATTAATTTTACAGCCCTATATAAGGAGGGATGGAGCAATACCGGGACCCTCCCAGAGCAAAGTTGTCGTAATTTTTTTAAATTTTCATTTTCTAATTCCAGAATTCTCATGTTAGGGAACGCTGCCCTAGCTTCGTACAGATGGTTCCACACTTCTAGTTGGCCCCCAGTTTCCCTTATACAGGTTATAACTCCTGGGGCCTCGGGGAAGTTTCGGGGATCTTCTATGTTTTTCCCGTCAATTTGGTCTATCTTATATAGGGACCCTAACAGGGCCTTTCGCTGCTTAGCAAGGCCCTTCTTGTATTCGTCCCTATCTACTTTGCAGACCTGCTCCGGGCCTGAAAACGTCTTTTTCTTCTTTTTCTTTTTCTCCCTTGATGGATGAGGGGGGGGGGAGAAGTGGATGCCTGAGGGGGGGTGGAAAGTGGGCTGATGGGAGAAGTGAAGGGGGAGGGGGAAATAATGCGGGTGGGAGAGGAAGAGTGACGTCTGGATCTTTGGGGTTGCTTTACATCTTCAAAAGAGGCGGGGACGGAGATTGCCCTGGTTCTATCCCTGACTCTCTCCGCCCTACCCCGGTCAGAGTGGCCTTGCGACTGTTCGTCGTCACTTTCCTCCCTTGCTCTTTTGAGGGATGTCTGCCGAGGGGGAGGAATTTCTTCCACCTCCATCTCTATCTCCTGCTGCTTTTTGGGCTGTTTTCGCTGCTGCTGCTGCCTTTCTGGCTGTTGGGGTTTTTGCTGCTGCTGCTTCTTTGGAGATTTTGGGGATTTCTCCGCTCCCTTCTTGGGAGGTTGCACCTCCTTCTCTTGGCTCTTCTTGGGTTGAGGAGTCTCCTGTGTGGCCCGGACATTAGGGGACTTCTTACCCCTCACTACCACCGTCCAGGGTTCCTCCACCGACTTTGCTGAAGATCCCTCGTCTGCGGTCTTCTCCACTGTTGTAGCTGTTACTTCTTTTGTTGCCGCTGTTGTTGTTGCTGCAGATGTTGGTACTGTTGGACTAGGTTTTTTGTTTTTTGCAGGGCACTCCTTGGCCATGTGGCCCAAAGTGTCGCAAAACCAACAAAAGTGTCGTCTGCCTTCGACCACCACCAACATCTTCCTTTGCCTGCACATTAGAGTATTTGGCAGGTTTTTGTAACTTTCTTGGTTCACGGTGATCTGTATCTCAAGGTCACCAGTAGCAATACCAATCTTGCTTGTGAGGGCCTTCACTTCATGTACTTCGCCATATAAGGCAAAGAAGGCCCCCATCCTATCCTCCGATACATCCGCCGGCACACCGTGAACCGTCACCTTGGTCCTGCGAGTACCCATATACTCAGTCTGCAGGCGCAGGCTTTTGGTCAATAGAACACTTCCTGCCAGCTCCTTCGCCTGTTGCTCCGTAGCCAGCAAGATATCCCACAAGGCATTAGTTCTCCTTGCGAGAAGCTTAGGATTTATTTTCAAAGCCTTTAAGGCTTCTTCCACATTGTCCCTGCTGACTCCAATCAACTTCCGCGTTTTAACGTCCGAAGTCAGCAGAGATATTGTCCTAGTCCGTATATCCTTGAAAGCCTCCTCAATGGTCAGAAATTCAGTTCCCTTGAAGGAGTCTTCAAACCTCTTTCTCAGTTCTTTATAAAAGTTTGGGTCTTTTGTCATCGGACTATTTTGTGACCAGGCCGTTTTACTAGGTGACACCGGGTCGTCAACCGGTGTTTTGTTGTTAATATCCACCATGGTAGGATTTTAAAGTCCTACCACGGCGAACGAAGATAAGGAAATATATATATTGAAAAATAAATAAAACTGGAAAATAAAACGGGGCAAACAAGGACAATATATAATTCAACAAAAGAGAAAAATGCAAATAAAAAGCGGGGGAGGGTAGCAAAAGATAACAGAAAAGAAATAAACGGAAACTGTAAAAACTTAAAATATACGCTAAAACAAAAAATTAAAAAAGGAAATTCAAAAGAGTTTTGAAACTGAAAAAGTAAAAAACTAAACTTAACTTTCACTCTTCAGTGCTAAAATATCCAAGCGTCTGGGCAACTGGTTCAGTTCGCGACCAGCTGACAGACAAAAATAAAACAGGTTGTAACTTAATACAAGACAATACCACGTACAGTCAGAGACGGGAGCCGCGTGGAGACCGAAATCTCGGGATTCCTCGGGATTTACTTGACCTCCCACATGGCCAGGTTGTGACACAAGATCGAGTTTAACGTGGGAAGGGGAGGGGGAATGGACCCGAGTTTTCACCCGGGTCGCAGTGCTTTGGCTTTAGCTAGTCATAGCTGGTCTTGGCTGGTCTTAGCTGGTCATAGCTTGTCCAAGCTGGTCAGAGCTGGTCATAGCTAGTCAGACGTAGCCACGATACTACCAGAGCAGGGACGAATCCCCGCCGCCGGCCTGTATCGGAGGAGGAATCCCGGGATTTACTTGACCTCCCACAGGGCCAGGTTGTGACACAAGGTCGGAGTTTAACGTGGGAAGGGAGGGGTAATGGACCCGAGTTTTCACCCGGGTCGCAGTGCTTTGGCTTTAGGTAGTCATAGCTGGTCTTGGCTGGTCATAGCTTGTCCAAGCTGGTCATAGCTAGTCAGACGCAGCCACGATACTACCAGCGCAGGGACGAATCCCTGCCGCCGGGCTGTATCGGAGAAGGAATCCCGGCCCCATAGGCGATCATTCAGTGAGTAATCTGCGAACAGATACTACACGGGATTTACTTGACCTCCCACACGGTCAGGTTGTGACACAAGGTCGGAGTTTAACGTGGGAAGGGAGGGGGAATGGACCCGAGTTTTCACCCGGGTCGCAGTGCTTTGGCTTTAGCTAGTCATAGCTGGTCTTGGCTGGTCTTAGCTGGTCATAGCTTGTCCAAGCTGGTCAGAGCTGGTCATAGCTAGTCAGACGTAGCCACGATACCACCAGCGCAGGGACGAATCCCTGCCGCCGGCCCGTATCGGAGAAGGAATCCCGGCCCCATAGGCGATCATTCAGTGAGTAATCTGCGAACAGATACTACACTTTGATCATAGCCTTGGGGCCGCGTAGAGACCGAGGGATTCCTCGAGATTCACTTGACCTCCCACAGGTCCAGGTTGTGACACAAGGTCGGAGCTTAACGTGGGAAGGGAGGGGGAATGGACCCGAGATTTCACCCGGGTCGCAGTGCTTTGGCTTTAGCTAGCCATAGCTGGTCTTGGCTGGTCTTAGCTGGTCATAGCTTGTCCAAGCTGGTCAGACGTAGCCACGATACTACCAGCGCAGGGACGAATCCCTGCCGCCGGCCTGTATCGGAGAAGGAATCCCGGCCCCATAGGCGATCATTCAGTGAGTAATCTGCGAACAGATACTACACTTTGATCTTAGCCCTGAGACCGAGGGATTCCTCGGGATTTACTTGACCTCGCACAGGGCCAGGTTGTGACACAAGGTCGGAGTTTAACGTGGGAAGGGAGGTGGAATGGACCCGAGTTTTCACCCGGGTCGCAGTGCTTTGGCTTTAGCTAGTCATAGCTGGTCTTGGCTGGTCTTAGCTGGTCATAGCTTGTCCAAGCTGGTCAGAGCTGGACTTAGCTAGTCAGACGTAGCCACGACACCACCAGCGCAGGGACCAATCCCTGCCGCCGGCCTGTATCGGAGGAAGAATCCCGGCCCCATAGGCGATCATTCAGTGTGCAATCTGCGAACAGATACTACACTTTGATCTTAGCCTTGAGACCGAGGGATTCCTCGGGATTTACTTGACCTCCCACATGGCCAGGTTGTGACACAAGGTCGAGTTTAACGTGGGAAGGGGAGGGGGAATGGACCCGACTTTTCACCCGGGTCGCAGTGCTTTGGCTTTAGCTAGTCATAGCTGGTCTTGGCTGGTCTTAGCTGGTCATAGCTTGTCCAAGCTGGTCATAGCTAGTCAGACGTAGCCAAGATACCACCAGCGCAGGGACCAATCCCTGCCGCCGGCCTGTATCGGAGGAAGAATCCCGGCCCCATAGGCGATCATTCAGTGTGCAATCTGCGAACAGATACTACACTTTGATCTTAGCCTTGAGACCGAGGGATTCCTCGGGATTTACTTGACCTCCCACATGGCCAGGTTGTGACACAAGGTCGAGTTTAACGTGGGAAGGGGAGGGGGAATGGACCCGAGTTTTCACCCGGGTCGCAGTGCTTTGGCTTTAGCTAGTCATAGCTGGTCTTGGCTGGTCTTAGCTGGTCATAGCTTGTCCAAGCTGGTCAGAGCTGGTCATAGCTAGTCAGACGTAGCCACGATACTACCAGCGCAGGGACCAATCCCTGCCGCCGGCCTGTATCGGAGGAAGAATCCCGGCCCCATAGGCGATCATGCAGTGAGCAATCTGCGAACAGATACTACACTTTGATCTTAGCCTTGAGACCGAGGGATTCCTCGGGATTTACTTGACCTCCCACATGGCCAGGTTGTGACACAAGGTCGAGTTTAACGTGGGAAGGGGAGGGGGAATGGACCCGAGTTCTCACCCGGGTCGCAGTGCTTTGGCTTTAGCTAGTCATAGCTGGTCTTGGCTGGTCTTAGCTGGTCATAGCTTGTCCAAGCTGGTCATAGCTAGTCAGACGTAGCCACGATACTACCAGCGCAGGGACAAATCCCTGCCGCCGGCCTGTATCGGAGGAAGAATCCCGGCCCCATAGGCGATCATTCAGTGAGCAATCCGCGAACAGATACTACACTTTGATCTTAGCCTTGAGACCGAGGGATTCCTCGGGATTTACTTGACCTCCCACATGGCCAGGTTGTGACACAAGGTCGGAGTTTAACGTGGGAAGGGAGGGTCGAATCGACCCGAGTTTTCACCCGGGTCGCAGTGCTTTGGCTTTAGCTAGTCATAGCTGGTCTTGGCTGGTCTTAGCTGGTCATAGCTTGTCCAAGCTGGTCAGAGCTGGTCATAGCTAGTCAGACGTAGCCACGATACTACCAGCGCAGGGTCCAATCCCTGCCACCGGCCTGTATCGGAGGAAGAATCCCGGCCCCATAGGCGATCATTCAGTGAGCAATCCGCGAACAGATACTACACTTTGATCTTAGCCTTGAGACCGAGGGATTCCTCGGGATTTACTTGACCTCCCACATGGCCAGGTTGTGACACAAGGTCGAGTTTAACGTGGGAAGGGGAGGGGGAATGGACCCGAGTTTACACCCGGGTCGCAGTGCTTTGGCTTTAGCTAGTCATAGCTGGTCTTGGCTGGTCTTAGCTGGTCATAGCTTGTCCAAGCTGGTCAGAGCTGGTCATAGCTAGTCAGACGTAGCCACGATACTACCAGCGCAGGGACCAATCCCTGCCGCCGGCCTGTATCGGAGGAAGAATCCCGGCCCCATAGGCGATCATGCAGTGAGCAATCTGCGAACAGATACTACACTTTGATCTTAGCCTTGAGACCGAGGGATTCCTCGGGATTTACTTGACCTCCCACATGGCCAGGTTGTGACACAAGGTCGAGTTTAACGTGGGAAGGGGAGGGGGAATGGACCCGAGTTCTCACCCGGGTCGCAGTGCTTTGGCTTTAGCTAGTCATAGCTGGTTTGGCTGGTCTTAGCTGGTCATAGCTTGTCCAAGCTGGTCATAGCTAGTCAGACGTAGCCACGATACTACCAGCGCAGGGACAAATCCCTGCCGCCGGCCTGTATCGGAGGAAGAATCCCGGCCCCATAGGCGATCATTCAGTGAGCAATCCGCGAACAGATACTACACTTTGATCTTAGCCTTGAGACCGAGGGATTCCTCGGGATTTACTTGACCTCCCACATGGCCAGGTTGTGACACAAGGTCGGAGTTTAACGTGGGAAGGGAGGGTCGAATCGACCCGAGTTTTCACCCGGGTCGCAGTGCTTTGGCTTTAGCTAGTCATAGCTGGTCTTGGCTGGTCTTAGCTGGTCATAGCTTGTCCAAGCTGGTCAGAGCTGGTCATAGCTAGTCAGACGTAGCCACGATACTACCAGCGCAGGGTCCAATCCCTGCCACCGGCCTGTATCGGAGGAAGAATCCCGGCCCCATAGGCGATCATTCAGTGAGCAATCAGCGAACAGATACTACACTTTGATCTTAGCCTTGAGACCGAGGGATTCCTCGGGATTTACTTGACCTCCCACATGGCCAGGTTGTGACACAAGGTCGAGTTTAACGTGGGAAGGGGAGGGGGAATGGACCCGAGTTTTCACCCGGGTCGCAGTGCTTTGGCTTTAGCTAGTCATAGCTGGTCTTGGCTGGTCTTAGCTGGTCATAGCTTGTCCAAGCTGGTCAGAGCTGGTCATAGCTTGTCAGACGTAGCCACGATACTACCAGCGCAGGGACCAATCCCTGCCGCCGGCCTGTATCGGAGGAAGAATTCCGGCCCCATAGGCGATCATTCAGTGAGCAATCCGCGAACAGATACTACACTTTGATCTTAGCCTTGAGACCGAGGGATTCGTCGGGATTCACTTGACCTCCCACAGGGCCAGGTTGTGACACAAGGTCGGAGTTTAACGTGGGAAGGGGAGGGGGAATGGACCCGAGTTTTCACCCGGGTCGCAGTGCTTTGGCTTTAGCTAGTCATAGCTGGATTTGGCTGGTCTTAGCTGGTCATAGCTTGTCCAAGCTGGTCAGAGCTGGTCTTAGCTAGTCAGACGTAGCCACGATACTACCAACGCAGGGACCAATCCCTGCCGCCGGCCGGTATCGGAGGAAGAATCCCGGCCCCATAGGCGATCATTCAGTGAGCAATCCGCGAACAGATACTACACTTTGATCTTAGCCTTGAGACCGAGGGATTCCTCGGGATTTACTTGACCTCCCACAGGGCCAGGTTGTGATACAAGGTCGGAGTTTAACGTGGGAAGGGAGGGGGAATGAACCCAAGTTTTCACCCGGGTCGCAGTGCTTTGGCTCTAGCTAGTCATAGCTGGTCTTGGCTGGTCTTAGCTGGTCATAGCTTGTCCAAGCTGGTCATAGTTAGTCAGACGTAGGCACGATACTACCAGCGCAGGGACCAATCCCTGCCGCCGGCCTGTATCGGAGGAAGAATCCCGGCCCCATAGAAGATCATTCAGTGAGCAATCCGCGAACAGATACTACACTTTGATCTCAGCCTAGAGACCGAGGGATTCCTCGGGATTTACTTGACCTCCCACATGGCCAGGTTGTGACACAAGGTCGAGTTTAACGTGGGAAGGGAGGGGGAATGGACCCGAGTTTTCACCCGGGTCGCAGTGATTTGGCTTTAGCTAGTCATAGCTGGTCTTGGCTGGTCTTAGCTGGTCATAGCTTGTCCAAGCTGGTCAGAGCTGGACTTAGCTAGTCAGACGTAGCCACGACACCACCAGCGCAGGGACCAATCCCTGCCGCCGGCCTGTATCGGAGGAAGAATCCCGGCCCCATAGGCGATCATTCAGTGTGCAATCTGCGAACAGATACTACACTTTGATCTTAGCCTTGAGACCGAGGGATTCCTCGGGATTTACTTGACCTCCCACATGGCCAGGTTGTGACACAAGGTCGAGTTTAACGTGGGAAGGGGAGGGGGAATGGACCCGACTTTTCACCCGGGTCGCAGTGCTTTGGCTTTAGCTAGTCATAGCTGGTCTTGGCTGGTCTTAGCTGGTCATAGCTTGTCCAAGCTGGTCATAGCTAGTCAGACGTAGCCAAGATACCACCAGCGCAGGGACCAATCCCTGCCGCTGGCCTGTATCGGAGGAAGAATCCCGGCCCCATAGGCGATCATTCAGTGAGCAATCCGCGAACAGATACTACACTTTGATCTTAGCCTTGAGACCGAGGGATTCCTCGGGATTTACTTGACCTCCCACATGGCCAGGTTGTGACACAAGGTCGAGTTTAACGTGGGAAGGGGAATGGACCCGAGTTTTCACCCGGGTCGCAGTGCTTTGGCTTTAGCTAGTCATAGCTGGTCTTGGCTGGTCTTAGCTGGTCATAGCTTGTCCAAGCTGGTCATAGCTAGTCAGACGTAGCCACGATACTACCAGCGCAAGGACGAATCCCTGCCGCCGGCCTGTATCGGAAGAAGAATCCCGGCCCCATAGGCGATCATTCAGTGAGTAATCTGTTAACAGATACTACACTTTGATCTTAGCCTTGGGATTTACTTGACCTCATACAGGGCCAGGTTGTGACACAAGGTCGGAGTTTAACGTGGGAAGGGGGAATGGACCCGAGTTTTCACCCGGGTCGCAGTGCTTTGGCTTTAGCTAGTCATAGCTGGTCTTGGCTGGTCTTAGCTGGTCATAGCTTGTCCAAGCTGGTCATAGCTTGTCAGACGTAGCCACGATACTAACAGCGCCGGGACCAATCCCTGCCGCCGGCCTGTATCGGAGGAAGAATCCCGGCCCCATAGGCGATAATTCAGTGAGCAATCCGCGAACAGATACTACACTTTGATCTTAGCCTTGAGACCGAGGGATTCCTCGGGATTTACTTGACCTCCCACATGGGCAGGTTGTGACACAAGGTCGAGTTTAACATGGGAAGGGGAGGCGGAATGGACCCGAGTTTTCACCCGGGTCGCAGTGCTTTGGCTTTAGCTAGTCATAGCTGGTCTTGGCTGGTCTTAGCTGGTCATAGCTTGTCCAAGCTGGTCAGAGCTAGTCACAGCTAGTCAGACGTAGCCACGATACTACCAGCGCAGGGACCAATCCACGCCGCCGGCCTGTATCGGAGGAAGTATCCCGGCCCCATAGGCGATCATTCAGTGAGTAATCCGCGAACAGATACTACACTTTGATCTTAGCCTTGAGACCGAGGGATTCCTCGGGATTTAATTGACCTCCCACATGGCCAGGTTGTAACACAAGGTCGAGTTTAACGTGGGAAGGGGAGGGGGAATGGACCCGAGTTTTCACCCGGGTCGCAGTGCTTTGGCTTTAGCTAGTCATAGCTGGTCTTGGCTGGTCTTAGCTGGTCATAGCTTGTCCAAGCTGGTCATAGCTGGTCATAGCTAGTCAGACGTAGCCACGATACTACCAGCGCAGGGACCAATCCCTGCCGCCGGCCTGTATCGGAGGAAGAATCCCGGCCCCATAGGCGATCATTCAGTGAGCAATCCGCGAACAGATACTACACTTTGATCTTAGCCTTGAGACCGAGGGATTCCTCGGGATTTACTTGATCTCCCACATGGCCAGGTTGTGACACAAGGTCGAGTTTAACGTGGGAAGGGAGGGGGAATGGACCCGAGTTTTCACCCGGGTCGCAGTGCTTTGGCTTTAGCTAGTCATAGCTGGTCTTGGCTGGTCTTAGCTGGTCATAGCTTGTCCAAGCTGGTCAGAGCTGGTCATAGCTAGTCAGACGTAGCCACGATACTACCATCGCAGAGACCAATCCCTGCCGCCGGCCTCTATCGGAGGAAGAATCCCGGCCCCATAGGCGATCATTCAGTGAGCAATCCGCGAACAGATACTACACTTTGATCTTAGTCTTGAGACCGAGGGATTCCTCGGGATTTACTTGACCTCCCACATGGCCAGGTTGTGACACAAGGTCGAGTTTAACGTGGGAAGGGGAGGGGGAATGGACCCGAGTTTTCACCCGGGTCGCAGTGCTTTGGCTTTAGCTAGTCATAGCTGGTCTTGGCTGGTCTTAGCTGGTCATAGCTTGTCCAAGCTGGTCAGAGCTGGTCATAGCTAGTCAGACGTAGCCACGATACTACCAGCACAGGGACCAATCCCTGCCGCCGGCCTGTATCGGAGGAAGAATCCCGGCTCCATAGGCGATCATTCAGTGAGCAATCCGCGAACAGATACTACACTTTGATCTTAGTCTTGAGACCGAGGGATTCCTCGGGATTTACTTGACCTCCCACATGGCCAGGTTGTGACACAAGGTCGAGTTTAACGTGGGAAGGGAGGGGGAATGGACCCGAGTTTTCACCCGGGTCGCAGTGCTTTGGCTTTAGCTAGTCATAGCTGGTCTTGGCTGGTCTTAGCTGGTCATAGCTTGTCCAAGCTGGTCATAGCTAGTCAGACGTAGCAACGATACTACCAGCGCAGGGACCAATCCCTGCCGCCGGCCTGTATCGGTGGGAGAATCCCGGCCCCATAGGCGATCATTCAGTGAGCAATCCGCGAACAGATACTACACTTTGATCTTAGCCTTGAGACCGAGGGATTCCTCGGTATTTACTTGACCTCCCACATGGCCAGGTTGTGACACAAGGTCGAGTTTAACGTGGGAAGGGAGGGGGAATGGACCCGAGTTTTCACCCGGGTCGCAGTGCTTTGGCTTTAGCTAGTCATAGCTGGTCTTGGCTTGTCCAAGCTGGTCAGAGCTGGTCATAGCTAGTCAGACGTAGCCACGATACTACCAGTGCAGGGACCAATCCCTGCCGCCGGCCTGTATCGGAGTAAGAATCCCGGCCCCATAGGCGATCATTCAGTGAGCAATCCGCGAACAAATACTACACTTTGATCTTAGCCTTGAGACCGAGGGATTCCTCGGGATTTACTTGACCTCCCACATGGCCAGGTTGTGACACAAGGTCGAGTTTAACGTGGGAAGGGAGGGGGAATGTACCCGAGTTTTCACCCGGGTCGCAGTGCTTTGGCTTTAGCTAGTCATAGCTGGTCTTGGCTGGTCTTAGCTGGTCATAGCTTGTCCAAGCTGGTCATAGCTTGTCCAAGCTGGTCAGACGTAGCCACGATACTACCAGCGCAGGGACCAATCCCTGCCGCCGGCCTGTATCGGAGGAAGAATCCCGGCCCCATAGGCGATCATTCAGTGAGCAATCCGCGAACAGATACTACACTTTGATCTTAGCCTTGTGACCGAGGGATTCCACGGGATTTACTTGACCTC
Organism: Acanthosepion esculentum; assembly: GCA_964036315.1. Classification (NCBI taxonomy): domain Eukaryota; kingdom Metazoa; phylum Mollusca; class Cephalopoda; order Sepiida; family Sepiidae; genus Acanthosepion; species Acanthosepion esculentum. Next base: position 74,324,055 of record OZ038507.1, read on the forward strand.
CCACATGGCCAGGTTGTGACACAAGGTCGAGTTTAACGTGGGAAGGGAGGGGGAATGGACCCGAGTTTTCACCCGGGTCGCAGTGCTTTGGCTTTAGCTAGTCATAGCTGGTCTTGGCTGGTCTTAGCTGGTCATAGCTTGTCCAAGCTGGTCAGAGCTGGTCATAGCTAGTCTGACGTAGCCACGATACTACCAGCGCAGGGACCAATCCCTGCCGCCGGCCTGTATCGGAGGAAGAATTCCGGCCCCATAGGCGATCATTCAGTGAGCAATCCGCGAACAGATACTACACTTTGATCTTAGCCTTGAGACCGAGGGATTCGTCGGGATTCACTTGACCTCCCACAGGGCCAGGTTGTGACACAAGGTCGGAGTTTAACGTGGGAAGGGGAGGGGGAATGGACCCGAGTTTTCACCCGGGTCGCAGTGCTTTGGCTTTAGCTAGTCATAGCTGGATTTGGCTGGTCTTAGCTGGTCATAGCTTGTCCAAGCTGGTCAGAGCTGGTCTTAGCTAGTCAGACGTAGCCACGATACTACCAACGCAGGGACCAATCCCTGCCGCCGGCCGGTATCGGAGGAAGAATCCCGGCCCCATAGGCGATCATTCAGTGAGCAATCCGCGAACAGATACTACACTTTGATCTTAGCCTTGAGACCGAGGGATTCCTCGGGATTTACTTGACCTCCCACAGGGCCAGGTTGTGATACAAGGTCGGAGTTTAACGTGGGAAGGGAGGGGGAATGAACCCAAGTTTTCACCCGGGTCGCAGTGCTTTGGCTCTAGCTAGTCATAGCTGGTCTTGGCTGGTCTTAGCTGGTCATAGCTTGTCCAAGCTGGTCATAGCTAGTCAGACGTAGCCACGATACTACCAGCGCAGGGACCAATCCCTGCCGCCGGCCTGTATCGGTGGGAGAATCCCGGCCCCATAGGCGATCATTCAGTGAGCAATCCGCGAACAGATACTACACTTTGATCTTAGCCTTGAGACCGAGGGATTCCTCGGTATTTACTTGACCTCCCACATGGCCAGGTTGTGACACAAGGTCGAGTTTAACGTGGGAAGGGAGGGGGAATGGACCCGAGTTTTCACCCGGGTCGCAGTGATTTGGCTTTAGCTAGTCATAGCTGGTCTTGGCTGGTCTTAGCTGGTCATAGCTTGTCCAAGCTGGTCAGAGCTGGACTTAGCTAGTCAGACGTAGCCACGACACCACCAGCGCAGGGACCAATCCCTGCCGCCGGCCTGTATCGGAGGAAGAATCCCGGCCCCATAGGCGATCATTCAGTGTGCAATCTGCGAACAGATACTACACTTTGATCTTAGCCTTGAGACCGAGGGATTCCTCGGGATTTACTTGACCTCCCACATGGCCAGGTTGTGACACAAGGTCGAGTTTAACGTGGGAAGGGGAGGGGGAATGGACCCGACTTTTCACCCGGGTCGCAGTGCTTTGGCTTTAGCTAGTCATAGCTGGTCTTGGCTGGTCTTAGCTGGTCATAGCTTGTCCAAGCTGGTCATAGCTAGTCAGACGTAGCCAAGATACCACCAGCGCAGGGACCAATCCCTGCCGCTGGCCTGTATCGGAGGAAGAATCCCGGCCCCATAGGCGATCATTCAGTGAGCAATCCGCGAACAGATACTACACTTTGATCTTAGCCTTGAGACCGAGGGATTCCTCGGGATTTACTTGACCTCCCACATGGCCAGGTTGTGACACAAGGTCGAGTTTAACGTGGGAAGGGGAATGGACCCGAGTTTTCACCCGGGTCGCAGTGCTTTGGCTTTAGCTAGTCATAGCTGGTCTTGGCTGGTCTTAGCTGGTCATAGCTTGTCCAAGCTGGTCATAGCTAGTCAGACGTAGCCACGATACTACCAGCGCAAGGACGAATCCCTGCCGCCGGCCTGTATCGGAAGAAGAATCCCGGCCCCATAGGCGATCATTCAGTGAGTAATCTGTTAACAGATACTACACTTTGATCTTAGCCTTGGGATTTACTTGACCTCATACAGGGCCAGGTTGTGACACAAGGTCGGAGTTTAACGTGGGAGGGGGGAATGGACCCGAGTTTTCACCCGGGTCGCAGTGCTTTGGCTTTAGCTAGTCATAGCTGGTCTTGGCTGGTCTTAGCTGGTCATAGCTTGTCCAAGGTGGTCATAGCTTGTCAGACGTAGCCACGATACTAACAGCGCAGGGACCAATCCCTGCCGCCGGCCTGTATCGGAGGAAGAATCCCGGCCCCATAGGCGATAATTCAGTGAGCAATCCGCGAACAGATACTACACTTTGATCTTAGCCTTGAGACCGAGGGATTCCTCGGGATTTACTTGACCTCCCACATGGGCAGGTTGTGACACAAGGTCGAGTTTAACATGGGAAGGGGAGGCGGAATGGACCCGAGTTTTCACCCGGGTCGCAGTGCTTTGGCTTTAGCTAGTCATAGCTGGTCTTGGCTGGTCTTAGCTGGTCATAGCTTGTCCAAGCTGGTCAGAGCTGGTCACAGCTAGTCAGACGTAGCCACGATACTACCAGCGCAGGGACCAATCCACGCCGCCGGCCTGTATCGGAGGAAGTATCCCGGCCCCATAGGCGATCATTCAGTGAGTAATCCGCGAACAGATACTACACTTTGATCTTAGCCTTGAGACCGAGGGATTCCTCGGGATTTAATTGACCTCCCACATGGCCAGGTTGTGACACAAGGTCGAGTTTAACGTGGGAAGGGGAGGGGGAATGGACCCGAGTTTTCACCCGGGTCGCAGTGCTTTGGCTTTAGCTAGTCATAGCTGGTCTTGGCTGGTCTTAGCTGGTCATAGCTTGTCCAAGCTGGTCATAGCTGGTCATAGCTAGTCAGACGTAGCCACGATACTACCAGCGCAGGGACCAATCCCTGCTGCCGGCCTGTATCGGAGGAAGAATCCCGGCCCCATAGGCGATCATTCAGTGAGCAATCCGCGAACAGATACTACACTTTGATCTTAGCCTTGAGACCGAGGGATTCCTCGGGATTTACTTGATCTCCCACATGGCCAGGTTGTGACACAAGGTCGAGTTTAACGTGGGAAGGGAGGGGGAATGGACCCGAGTTTTCACCCGGGTCGCAGTGCTTTGGCTTTAGCTAGTCATAGCTGGTCTTGGCTGGTCTTAGCTGGTCATAGCTTGTCCAAGCTGGTCAGAGCTGGTCATAGCTAGTCAGACGTAGCCACGATACTACCATCGCAGAGACCAATCCCTGCCGCCGGCCTCTATCGGAGGAAGAATCCCGGCCCCATAGGCGATCATTCAGTGAGCAATCCGCGAACAGATACTACACTTTGATCTTAGTCTTGAGACCGAGGGATTCCTCGGGATTTACTTGACCTCCCACATGGCCAGGTTGTGACACAAGGTCGAGTTTAACGTGGGAAGGGAGGGGGAATGGACCCGAGTTTTCACCCGGGTCGCAGTGCTTTGGCTTTAGCTAGTCATAGCTGGTCTTGGCTGGTCTTAGCTGGTCATAGCTTGTCCAAGCTGGTCATAGCTAGTCAGACGTAGCCACGATACTACCAGCGCAGGGACCAATCCCTGCCGCCGGCCTGTATCGGTGGGAGAATCCCGGCCCCATAGGCGATCATTCAGTGAGCAATCCGCGAACAGATACTACACTTTGATCTTAGCCTTGAGACCGAGGGATTCCTCGGTATTTACTTGACCTCCCACATGGCCAGGTTGTGACACAAGGTCGAGTTTAACGTGGGAAGGGAGGGGGAATGGACCCGAGTTTTCACCCGGGTCGCAGTGCTTTGGCTTTAGCTAGTCATAGCTGGTCTTGGCTTGTCCAAGCTGGTCAGAGCTGGTCATAGCTAGTCAGACGTAGCCACGATACTACCAGTGCAGGGACCAATCCCTGCCGCCGGCCTGTATCGGAGTAAGAATCCCGGCCCCATAGGCGATCATTCAGTGAGCAATCCGCGAACAAATACTACACTTTGATCTTAGCCTTGAGACCGAGGGATTCCTCGGGATTTACTTGACCTCCCACATGGCCAGGTTGTGACACAAGGTCGAGTTTAACGTGGGAAGGGAGGGGGAATGTACCCGAGTTTTCACCCGGGTCGCAGTGCTTTGGCTTTAGCTAGTCATAGCTGGTCTTGGCTGGTCTTAGCTGGTCATAGCTTGTCCAAGCTGGTCATAGCTTGTCCAAGCTGGTCAGACGTAGCCACGATACTACCAGCGCAGGGACCAATCCCTGCCGCCGGCCTGTATCGGAGGAAGAATCCCGGCCCCATAGGCGATCATTCAGTGAGCAATCCGCGAACAGATACTACACTTTGATCTTAGCCTTGAGACCGAGGGATTCCTCGGGATTTACTTGACCTCCCACATGGCCAGGTTGTGACACAAGGTCGAGTTTAACGTGGGAAGGGGAGGGGGAATGGACCCGAGTTTTCACCCGGTCGCAGTGCTTTGTCTTTAGCTAGTCATAGCTGGTCTTGGCTGGTCTTAGCTGGTCATAGCTTGTCCAAGCTGGTCAGAGCTGGTCATAGCTAGTCAGACGTAGCCACGATACTACCAGCGCAGGGACCAATCCCTGCCGCCGGCCCGTATCGGAGGAAGAATCCCGGCCCCATAGGCGATCATTCAGTGAGCAATCCGCGAACAGATACTACACTTTGATCTTAGCCTTGGGATTTACTTGACCTCCCACAGGGCCAGGTTGTGACACAAGGTCGGAGTTTAACGTGGGAAGGGGAGGGGGAATGGACCCGAGTTTTCACCCGGGTCGCAGTGCTTTGGCTTTAGCTAGTCATAGCTGGTCTTGGCTGGTCTTAGCTGGTCATAGCTTGTCCAAGCTGGTCAGAGCTAGTCAGACGTAGCCACGATACTACCAGCGCAGGGACCAATCCCCGCCGCCGGCCTGCATCGGAGAACGAATCCCGGCCCCATAGGAGATCAATCAGTGAGCAATCCGCGAACAGATACTACACGGGATTTACTTGACCTCCCACACGGTCAGGTTGTGACACAAGGTCGGAGTTTAACGTGGGAAGGGAGGGGGAATGGACCCGAGTTTTCACCCGGGTCGCAGTGCTTTGGCTTTAGCTAGTCATAGCTGGTCTTGGCTGGTCTTAGCTGGTCATAGCTTGTCCAAGCTGGTCAGAGCTGGTCATAGCTAGTCAGACGCAGCCACGATACCACCAGCGCAGGGACGAATCCCTGCCGCCGGCCCGTATCGGAGAAGGAATCCCGGCCCCATAGGCGATCATTCAGTGAGCAATCCGCGAACAGATACTACACTTTGATCTTAGCCTTGGGACCGAGGGATTCCTCGGGATTTACTTGACCTCCCACATGGCCAGGTTGTGACACAAGGTCGAGTTTAACGTGGGAAGGGAGGGGGAATGGACCCGAGTTTTCACCCGGGTCGCAGTGCTTTGGCTTTAGCTAGTCATAGCTGGTCTTAGCTGGTCATAGCTTGTCCAAGCTGGTCATAGCTAGTCAGACGTAGCCACGATACCACCAGCGCAGGGACCAATCCCCGCCGCCGGCCCGTATCGGAGGAAGAATCCCGGTCCCATAGGCGATCATTCAGTGAGCAATCCGCGAACAGATACTACACTTTGATCTTAGCCTTGAGACCGAGGGATTCCTCGGGATTTACTTGACCTCCCACATGGCCAGGTTGTGACACAAGGTCGAGTTTAACGTGGGAAGGGGAATGGACCCGAGTTTTCACCCGGGTCGCAGTGCTTTGGCTTTAGCTAGTCATAGCTGGTCTTGGCTGGTCTTAGCTGGTCATAGCTTGTCCAAGCTGGTCATAGCTAGTCAGACGTAGCCACGATACTACCAGCGCAAGGACGAATCCCTGCCGCCGGCCTGTATCGGAAGAAGAATCCCGGCCCCATAGGCGATCATTCAGTGAGTAATCTGTTAACAGATACTACACTTTGATCTTAGCCTTGGGATTTACTTGACCTCATACAGGGCCAGGTTGTGACACAAGGTCGGAGTTTAACGTGGGAGGGGGGAATGGACCCGAGTTTTCACCCGGGTCGCAGTGCTTTGGCTTTAGCTAGTCATAGCTGGTCTTGGCTGGTCTTAGCTGGTCATAGCTTGTCCAAGGTGGTCATAGCTTGTCAGACGTAGCCACGATACTAACAGCGCAGGGACCAATCCCTGCCGCCGGCCTGTATCGGAGGAAGAATCCCGGCCCCATAGGCGATAATTCAGTGAGCAATCCGCGAACAGATACTACACTTTGATCTTAGCCTTGAGACCGAGGGATTCCTCGGGATTTACTTGACCTCCCACATGGGCAGGTTGTGACACAAGGTCGAGTTTAACATGGGAAGGGGAGGCGGAATGGACCCGAGTTTTCACCCGGGTCGCAGTGCTTTGGCTTTAGCTAGTCATAGCTGGTCTTGGCTGGTCTTAGCTGGTCATAGCTTGTCCAAGCTGGTCAGAGCTGGTCACAGCTAGTCAGACGTAGCCACGATACTACCAGCGCAGGGACCAATCCACGCCGCCGGCCTGTATCGGAGGAAGTATCCCGGCCCCATAGGCGATCATTCAGTGAGTAATCCGCGAACAGATACTACACTTTGATCTTAGCCTTGAGACCGAGGGATTCCTCGGGATTTAATTGACCTCCCACATGGCCAGGTTGTGACACAAGGTCGAGTTTAACGTGGGAAGGGGAGGGGGAATGGACCCGAGTTTTCACCCGGGTCGCAGTGCTTTGGCTTTAGCTAGTCATAGCTGGTCTTGGCTGGTCTTAGCTGGTCATAGCTTGTCCAAGCTGGTCATAGCTGGTCATAGCTAGTCAGACGTAGCCACGATACTACCAGCGCAGGGACCAATCCCTGCTGCCGGCCTGTATCGGAGGAAGAATCCCGGCCCCATAGGCGATCATTCAGTGAGCAATCCGCGAACAGATACTACACTTTGATCTTAGCCTTGAGACCGAGGGATTCCTCGGGATTTACTTGATCTCCCACATGGCCAGGTTGTGACACAAGGTCGAGTTTAACGTGGGAAGGGAGGGGGAATGGACCCGAGTTTTCACCCGGGTCGCAGTGCTTTGGCTTTAGCTAGTCATAGCTGGTCTTGGCTGGTCTTAGCTGGTCATAGCTTGTCCAAGCTGGTCAGAGCTGGTCATAGCTAGTCAGACGTAGCCACGATACTACCATCGCAGAGACCAATCCCTGCCGCCGGCCTCTATCGGAGGAAGAATCCCGGCCCCATAGGCGATCATTCAGTGAGCAATCCGCGAACAGATACTACACTTTGATCTTAGTCTTGAGACCGAGGGATTCCTCGGGATTTACTTGACCTCCCACATGGCCAGGTTGTGACACAAGGTCGAGTTTAACGTGGGAAGGGAGGGGGAATGGACCCGAGTTTTCACCCGGGTCGCAGTGCTTTGGCTTTAGCTAGTCATAGCTGGTCTTGGCTGGTCTTAGCTGGTCATAGCTTGTCCAAGCTGGTCATAGCTAGTCAGACGTAGCCACGATACTACCAGCGCAGGGACCAATCCCTGCCGCCGGCCTGTATCGGTGGGAGAATCCCGGCCCCATAGGCGATCATTCAGTGAGCAATCCGCGAACAGATACTACACTTTGATCTTAGCCTTGAGACCGAGGGATTCCTCGGTATTTACTTGACCTCCCACATGGCCAGGTTGTGACACAAGGTCGAGTTTAACGTGGGAAGGGAGGGGGAATGGACCCGAGTTTTCACCCGGGTCGCAGTGCTTTGGCTTTAGCTAGTCATAGCTGGTCTTGGCTTGTCCAAGCTGGTCAGAGCTGGTCATAGCTAGTCAGACGTAGCCACGATACTACCAGTGCAGGGACCAATCCCTGCCGCCGGCCTGTATCGGAGTAAGAATCCCGGCCCCATAGGCGATCATTCAGTGAGCAATCCGCGAACAAATACTACACTTTGATCTTAGCCTTGAGACCGAGGGATTCCTCGGGATTTACTTGACCTCCCACATGGCCAGGTTGTGACACAAGGTCGAGTTTAACGTGGGAAGGGAGGGGGAATGTACCCGAGTTTTCACCCGGGTCGCAGTGCTTTGGCTTTAGCTAGTCATAGCTGGTCTTGGCTGGTCTTAGCTGGTCATAGCTTGTCCAAGCTGGTCATAGCTTGTCCAAGCTGGTCAGACGTAGCCACGATACTACCAGCGCAGGGACCAATCCCTGCCGCCGGCCTGTATCGGAGGAAGAATCCCGGCCCCATAGGCGATCATTCAGTGAGCAATCCGCGAACAGATACTACACTTTGATCTTAGCCTTGAGACCGAGGGATTCCTCGGGATTTACTTGACCTCCCACATGGCCAGGTTGTGACACAAGGTCGAGTTTAACGTGGGAAGGGGAGGGGGAATGGACCCGAGTTTTCACCCGGTCGCAGTGCTTTGTCTTTAGCTAGTCATAGCTGGTCTTGGCTGGTCTTAGCTGGTCATAGCTTGTCCAAGCTGGTCAGAGCTGGTCATAGCTAGTCAGACGTAGCCACGATACTACCAGCGCAGGGACCAATCCCTGCCGCCGGCCCGTATCGGAGGAAGAATCCCGGCCCCATAGGCGATCATTCAGTGAGCAATCCGCGAACAGATACTACACTTTGATCTTAGCCTTGGGATTTACTTGACCTCCCACAGGGCCAGGTTGTGACACAAGGTCGGAGTTTAACGTGGGAAGGGGAGGGGGAATGGACCCGAGTTTTCACCCGGGTCGCAGTGCTTTGGCTTTAGCTAGTCATAGCTGGTCTTGGCTGGTCTTAGCTGGTCATAGCTTGTCCAAGCTGGTCAGAGCTAGTCAGACGTAGCCACGATACTACCAGCGCAGGGACCAATCCCCGCCGCCGGCCTGCATCGGAGAACGAATCCCGGCCCCATAGGAGATCAATCAGTGAGCAATCCGCGAACAGATACTACACGGGATTTACTTGACCTCCCACACGGTCAGGTTGTGACACAAGGTCGGAGTTTAACGTGGGAAGGGAGGGGGAATGGACCCGAGTTTTCACCCGGGTCGCAGTGCTTTGGCTTTAGCTAGTCATAGCTGGTCTTGGCTGGTCTTAGCTGGTCATAGCTTGTCCAAGCTGGTCAGAGCTGGTCATAGCTAGTCAGACGCAGCCACGATACCACCAGCGCAGGGACGAATCCCTGCCGCCGGCCCGTATCGGAGAAGGAATCCCGGCCCCATAGGCGATCATTCAGTGAGCAATCCGCGAACAGATACTACACTTTGATCTTAGCCTTGGGACCGAGGGATTCCTCGGGATTTACTTGACCTCCCACATGGCCAGGTTGTGACACAAGGTCGAGTTTAACGTGGGAAGGGAGGGGGAATGGACCCGAGTTTTCACCCGGGTCGCAGTGCTTTGGCTTTAGCTAGTCATAGCTGGTCTTAGCTGGTCATAGCTTGTCCAAGCTGGTCATAGCTAGTCAGACGTAGCCACGATACCACCAGCGCAGGGACCAATCCCCGCCGCCGGCCCGTATCGGAGGAAGAATCCCGGTCCCATAGGCGATCATTCAGTGAGCAATCCGCGAACAGATACTACACTTTGATCTTAGCCTTGGGATTTACTTGACCTCCCACATGGCCAGGTTGTGACACAAGGTCGGAGTTTAACGTGGAAAGGGAGGGGGAATGGACCCGAGTTTTCACCCGGGTCGCAGTGCTTTGGCTTTAGCTAGTCATAGCTGGTCTTGGCTGGTCTTAGCTGGTCATAGCTTGTCCAAGCTGGTCAGAGCTGGTCATAGCTAGTCAGACATAGCCACGATACCACCAGCGCAGGGACGAATCCCTGCCGCCGGCCCGTATCGGAGAAGGAATCCCGGCCCCATAGGCTATCATTCAGTGAGTAATCCGCGAACAGATACTACACTTTGATCTTAGCCTTGGGATTTACTTGACCTCCCACATGGCCAGGTTGTGACACAAGGTCGGAGTTTAACGTGGGAAGGGAGGGGGAATGGACCCGAGTTTTCACCCGGGTCGCAGTGCTTTGGCTTTAGCTAGTCATAGCTGGTCTTGGCTGGTCATAGCTTGTCCAAGCTGGTCATAGCTAGTCAGACGTAGCCACGATACTACCAGCGCAGGGACGAATCCCTGCCGCCGGCCTGTATCGGAGAAGGAATCCCGGCCCCATAGGCGATCATTCAGTGAGTAATCTGCGAACAGATACTACACTTTGATCTTAGCCTTGAGACCGGTATTTACTTGACCTCCCACAGGGCCAGGTTGTGACACAAGGTCGGAGTTTAACGTGGGAAGGGGAGGGGGAATGGACCCGAGTTTTCACCCGGGTCGCAGTGCTTTGGCTTTAGCTAGTCATAGCTGGTCTTTGGCTGGTCTTAGCTGGTCATAGCTTGTCTAAGCTGGTCATAGCTAGTCAGACGTAGCCACGATACCACCAGCGCAGGGACGAATCCCTGCCGCCGGCCCGTATCGGAAGAAGAATCCCGATACTACACTTTGATCTTAGCCTTGAGACCGAGGGATTCCTCGTAATTCTCCAAATAAATGATTTTCTTTCATTCCTAATCCACAAAACAAAACAAATATTCCTTTATTCCTATTACAGGAAAGAATATTATTTATTCGTTCGTAATTCTCCAATTAAATGATATTCTTTCATTCCTAATCCACAAAACAAAACAAATATTCCTTTATTCCTATTACAGGAAAGAATATTGTTTATTCATTCGTAATTCTCCTAATAATTGATATTCATTCATTCCTAATCTACAAAACAAAAGAAATATTCCTTTATTCCTATTACATGAAAGAATATTATTTATTCGTTCGTAATTCTCAAAATAAATTATATTCTTTCATACCAAATCCACAAAATAAAAGTAATATTCCTTTATTACTATTACAGGAAAGAATATTATTTATTCATTCGTAATTCTCCAAATAAATGTTATTCTTTCATTCCTAATCCACAAAACAAAACAAATATTCCTTTATTCCTATTACAGGAAAGAATATTATTCATTCGTTCGTAATTCGCCAAATAATAGATATTCTTTCATTCCTTATCCATAAACAAAACAAATATTCCTTCATTCCTAATGCCTGTAAGAATATTGTTACAACTATACCTTCATGTCAAGTGCAACAAAATAGTTTTTTTTCCTGAATTAATCATAATTAAAAAATACCTATTATTTTGCGGGTTCATGTACTCTTTGCTTGAGATGAAGCCACATGGGTTACGTGACGGCCATTTAGTGACGTCGACACATGACTAAAGTGACCAGTCCGTCAGCTAGCTTCCAGGAGTCAAACCGAGCGTTTTCTATCTTCTTTTTTTTCTTTTGTTGTACGGACCCAGACTAAATTTGCCCTGAGGTGCCGAGGCTAAATCTGCCTTGCCACCGGCAATCTGGCAAATGTTCAGCTCACAAGCCCATACCGCCGTTTTTCTTTGGGAATACATCCTCACCAGATATAGAAATTATCTCCGGCTTGCAGTCCTCATCTTGGGAAATACATACGCTGATTCTCGTTCAAGAAATATGTCCTCACTAGTGACATAGAAGATAAATATCGTTTCTTCAGAAACATAATATTTCAATAGCTCATATTCTCAATGGGATTCAATACAAGTAAGACCCTATTTCTCTTCCTTGTTTTCGCACTTCTTGTTGTGGTATACATGTATTATTGTTTCTCTGTGTGGGACAAGTGTAAATGTTTGTATATAACTTTATATATGACTTAGCGGTATAAAATACTTTGAGAATATAATACATGTTTGTCGTTCTTTTTGTTTCAGCTATTTCATTCCGTCCGTAAAATAAAGCGGTGCTATAATGTGGAGGGAATGTAAATTGAGAACATCCATTTCTCACATAGCGGTCCCATTGCCACAAACAAAATAAATATTGCTTCATTCCTAATGCTCGAAAGAAAACTATAATTCCTTCGTCATTTGCAAAATAACTAATATTCCTTTATTCCTAATTCACAAAACAAACCAGTATTCTTTTATTCCTAACACACAAAAGAAAACAAATATCCCTTCGTTCATAAATCTCAAAATAACCAATACACGTTCGTTCTTAATCGATAAAATAAAACACATATTTTCTTTATTCTCAATCCCCAAAACAAAACAAATATTCTTTCAATCCTAACAGAACAAAATCATGTAAAAGGCAAAAAAAAAAAAAAATAAAAC
>OZ038507.1:74341231-74366231 GCA_964036315.1 Acanthosepion esculentum
AGAAATTGTATAAAAAAAATAAATCACCTTCTCTGTCGTATTCAATGAAATATGCATGAAAGAAGGGTTGCTGCCTAAATACACACATACAAACACACACAAATATATATATATATTATGAAATGGACAAAGTCCGACAATTATTTTAAGACATATTTGTGTTTATACATTCCTTTTATAGATACAAATATTTAAGTAAATTCTCTGTTTTTATAATAAACAGTATTAAACTACATTTACCGGCCTGAATGTCCGAGAAATTTTCGTCCTCCGACAGGAATCGAACCGTTATCCTATACGGAACCATACAAACAGTGAACTATTCCAATAGCCTATTAGATAATCTTTACAACTGTCAACAATCGCAATTCACAAATACAGCTGAATAAAAGGCAGAGTCTCTGGATTAAACTGAATATCATATCAGTGTCCATATCGCATGCCATAGTCGAAATTACTAGAATTATTTATAAATTGTTCAAATGCACCTAAACTTGAAAGAAATTCGGTTTGTGAACATAGTTGTCAAGGAAAAGTATACATACATACATACATACACATACACACACACACACACACACACACACACACACATATATATATATATATATATATATATTCATACATGTTTCATTAAATAATATAGATAAGTGTTGTCTATATATTTTATGTAAGTTCTTTTCATATCGTCTGATAAGCTTAATAACATTATCATTAAACAATGAAAGAAAATCACAATATTGATACATATTTTTTAATCCAATCTAAACAAAAACAGACTATCAACAATTTCTTCTTCGTGTATTGCTTAATATATTGTGTAATTGTCATCTTCGATAATGGCTTATGTAAGCCGAAAGCTTAGATTGGACTAAAAAATATGTATCAATATTGTGATTTTCTTTCATTGTTTAATGATAATGTTATTAAGCTTATCAGACGATATGAAAAGAACTTACATAAAATATATAGACAACACTTATCTATATTATTTAATGAAACATGTATGAATGAAAAAATGCTGCCTAAATACACACAATTTAAATATATATATATATATTTATTTTAAGACATTTTTATGTTTAAACATTGTTTTTATAGATACAAATATTTAAGTAAATGCTCTGTTTTATAATAAACAGTATTAAATAACATTTACAGGCTTGAATTCTGCATTTATTGTATTATTATATATTTATATTTATGCAAATTCATAGCATCACAATTTAAGTATAAAATTTCCCGATGACATCCACTTTTATCTTGGTATCTACGCTGCTGGCAGAACCATTTTCTCTCACCCTGATACTAAGTCTGATCAGTTCGAGAAGGTCAAATTGTTGGCTGATCCCGCAAACAACCTACAGTCTGTTGTTAAATGGGGCAAAGAATAGCTTGTCTATTTTAACGGCTCTAAAACTAAACTGATTTCTTTTAATAATAGGAGAGACCACTTTCAGCCTTCCATCAGTATGGCTGATGCTAACCTCCAGGAGAGAGAGAGAGACAGAGAGAGAAAAAAAAACAACGTTGCGCCTTCTCGGGTTAACATTCTCGGCTGGCATGAAGTGGAAAGATTATTGAATCCATTGTCAGCTGCAAAGAAAGTTGGTTCATTGTGTCGTGCTAGAAAATATTTCTCTTCAGAATATATCTTATATATCTATAAGTTTAACATACACCCATGAATGTTGTTGCCACATATGATCCTGTGCTGCTGGTATTTATTTAGAGATTCTTGATAAAATCCAAAGAACAATCAGCAATATTATATGTCCTGGTCTGGCGCCTCAGCTTCAGTTACTTTCCCATCACCATAAAGTTTCTTCCCTGTGCCTTTTCTATAAATACTCTCATAGTAAAGGTTCGAATGAGCTCTTCAATACTCATTGGGGTTAGTTTTTAGAATTGTTATTTTATTCCCCTCCCCACCCACAGACACTGAATTGTAAATATGGGGACTAGTTAGTATTTTCATAGAGACATCGAGGTATTATGGTGGTTGTAGTAAGAAAGGTACGTATGAATGTGTTGTTTTGGTGTAAGGAATATTGTTCGTACGATTGGGTCAGTGTTTGCGGCTAGCTAAGTTATAGTTAAGACAGAAGAAGACCGTCCTTTTCCCAATCCCTCCTTCGGCCTTGTGCCACATTTTAGTCTATTAAACAGAATAAATGTCGCTATGGTAGACTTTATGAATTTAAGCGAAATACTAGATTGGCAGTCAGTGATATACGCTTAAACGATCATGTATCTTTCGATACATGACTGACGAGGCAGATTTTTTTTCCCGCAGTAGGTTTCAATTACTTTCTGGGGTAGACCAGTTGCCATCCAAGGCTATAGAACCCGGTCTGTCCTGCTATTTACCCATAGCTGAGGGGAGAAGAAGAGGATTCATACCTTTCCCAAGGGTATTAGCACGTAAGTGAATGTAATGGATTCGACTGGAAAGTCAGTCAGTCAGTTATGTTCCATGCGTGATACACGCTTTAGCGATCATGTATCTTTCGATACATGAGTGACGAGGCATATTTTTTTCACGCAGTAGGTTGCCATTTCTTTCTGCGGTAGACCAATTACCATCAAAAGCTATAGAACCTGGCCTATCCTATATACCCATAGATGGGGTTAGGAGTGGGGGAAGAAGGGGATTCATACCTTTCCCAAGGGTCAGTCAGTTATGTGCCATGTGTGATAAACGGTTAGACGATCATGTATCTTTCGATACATGACTGACGAGGTAGATTTTTTTCAAAAGTAGGTTGCCATTTCTTTCTGCGGTAGACCAGTTACCATCTAAAGCTATAAAACCTGGTCTATCCTATTTACCCATAGCTGGATGAAAAGAAGAGGATTCATACCTTTCCCAGGGCTTTCCGTTTCTTCAGTCCAAAAAAGTATTGCTGGTAATAGTTAACTATTTGACTATAGCTGGGACCCTAACAGGTGCGACTACCCCGAGTCAGGGTGGACCTGGGAACACCAGCAATTAAGCAAAACCTCCAGATCAGAGGCCTTGCTGCTGGACGTAGTTTATCGTCTTACCCAGGACGCGGATGTAGTTTAACGTCTTACCCAGGACGAGCTACTTGGAGTGAAAGAGAGTTCACTCCCAGTAGCCCCTTTTAGCTTAGTGGCATTATCGCCTTGCTTGGGGTGAAATGAGTGCAAAAAATAATAAAATCAACGAAAATACGGTGATTTTGATGAAAAACATTTTCAGAAACATGATGGACATCTTGAAAAATACAGAAGTATAGGATTTAGGATCATTAGGAATATATTTATTTATTATGAAGGCTATTATGTTCACAGAGAAGAAAATTCTGTTTATTAAGAAGAGTACCCTCACTAGAACGATTATGCTGATGCTGGAGATTATTATTATTATTATTATTATTATTATTATTATTATTATTATTATTATTATTCCCTTTGATTTCTGTTCTATACATATTTCATTCCGTGTCCCAACCAGAGATCTAAGGTTAGAAATGGCTGAATTTTTCACTGATCAATATTTGAGAAGAGAAAAAAACGCCTAAAAGCACGCATATTTTACATAGATAAAGCCCTTCGTGAGGTGTGGACTGTACTTGTAAGCACAATTTTCTGTATTTGTTTAAGGCATGGGCTTCCAGGAATCCCTTCACTGAGTGCATCGGAATTTTTATCAATCAATCCATGTGCTCCAACTACAACTGAAATTATCTATGTCCTCAAGTGCCACATCGAGAGTTCGATTTCAAGGTCCTCGTATTTTGAAATTTTTTTTTTTTTTTTGAAGATCTTCAAAGATACATTACAATCTCCAGGGACTGCCATGTCAATAAGAAGGCACATTTTGTTTTTAGCGGACTCTGATCGCGATATCTGGACGATTAGCTTTGATTATATTGTGGGCATTGTCAAGTCCAATAATATTGTTACAGACCCTAAACTGTAACCGGGTCTGGAAGGTGTTCATAACAATTTCTTGTAGTATTCTTCTTCTTTTTTTTTTCTTCTTCTTCTTCTTCTTCTTCTTCTTCTTCTTCTTCTTCTTCTTCTTCTCTTCTTCTTCTTCTTCTTCTTCTTCTGCTCCTTCTGCTCCTCCTCCTCCTTCTTCTTCTTCTGCTCCTTCTCCTCCTCCTTCTTCTTCTTCTGCTCCTTCTCCTCCTCCTTCTTCTTCTTCTGCTCCTCCTTCTTCTTCTTCTGCTACTTCTCCTCCTCCTCCTTCTTCTTCTTCTTCTGCTACTTCTTCTTCGTCTTCTTCTGCTACTTCTTCTTCTTCTACTACTCCTCCTTCTTCTTCTGCTCCTTCTCCTCCTCCTCCTCCTTCTTCTGCTCCTTCTCCTCCTTCTTCTTCTTCTGCTCCTTCTCCGCCTCCTTCTTCTTCTTCTTCTTCTTCTTCTTCTTCTTCTTCTTCTTCTTCTCCTTCTCCTCCTCCTTCTTCTGCTCCTTCTCCTCCTCCTCCTTCTTCTTCATCTTCTTCTTCTTCTTCTTCTTCTGCACCTCCTCCTCCTTCTTCTTCTTCTTCTTCTTCTTCTTCTTCTTCTTCTTCTTCTTCTTCTTCTTCTTCTTCTTCTTCTTTTCTAAAAACTTTGAGAAGAGCACTATTTAAGAAAAGAAACAGAAAAGACTGTATTTAACAATGTTTCGACAGTGTGTCTGTTTTTTTTTTTTTATAAGCGTATCACCCCGAGCAAGGCCGGTGGCCACTATCACGCAAGGGGTTACAGAAGGGTTGGAGGAAGAGCAGATAGGAGTGGTAAAGGAAGGGATGTGGAGAAAGAGAAGGACGGAGGGCCGATCGAGGTGGGGAGGTTACGGGAGATATAGAGCGAGAGCAGATAGGAATGGAAGATGTCATGAAGTGGATAGATCAAGGCAACTGGAGATGACGATTGACGCTACACTTAAACCGTTGGAGATTGTATTTGTCAGGGAAACAGTAATAGGGAAGGGAGTTCCATAGGCGAGATGTGCGTGACATGAAGCTGTTGGAGTAGAAAAGACGTCTACACCTAACAATTTCAACGGTGAAGGGGTGGGAACGGGATGCCAGCATCGTAGGATGCTTGAATTCACGAGGCTTAGGGACAAGTGAAAGCAACTCCTCAGAGCAATTACCGTGGAAGTAAAAGGCAGAGTAATGCAACATTGCGTCTGTGAGAGAGCGACTGCAGACGAGATGACAGATCAGGGCCAATCACATTGCATATCCGTCTCTGGATCTTATCAAGAACCCCGAGGCAACACGCAGGGGCCCCAGACCATAAATGGCAGCAATACTCCATGCAAGGTCGAATGGTAGACTTATAGACCTGGAGGATCGATTCAGGGGAGAAGAATTTCCTGGCTCGGCACAAGTTATGTTTTATTGTGTACAAGTGTAAAAGTATGTTTTTTTTAATTACCAAATATTACAAGCCTTTGTACAAACGTTGTTTGACTTGAAAAATTACTGATACAGATTCTTCACAGATGACGTAAGAATGATGTGGTTCTACAGAATATCATCGCTAGAACACATAATGAGGAAAGAAGGCTTGGAAAATTCGACACTCACGGGACATATTGAAGACAAGAGTGACTAATAGAATCGGCGAGTAACCTGCCTAACATGCTTGCGTAAATGGATGGCTGAACAGGGAGCGGGAAAGGTATTGAAAAGATAAACATTGCTAAGAACTACAAAAGATAAGAAGATGTGGAGAGCCATGATCGTCTACGTTGTGAAGGGAGACTGCACATGGAAAAAATAGATATATAGATGTGCAGATGAAATAATTCTACGCGATAAAATCCTTATTTACATTATTCGGACTATTGTTCTCATCTTCGCCATATTTATTAAAAAGTTTTGGGCGTTGTACGCTCCGGCCTTCTTCAGGTGGTTGGAATGTCGAACTGAACCCCTTATTTCGCTCACTGGGGTAAACTGTTTTAGTTCCACGTGCCATGTTTAATGGATGTCAGTTATCAGTTATCTCCTGTTAATTTTTCCCTCTGAAAGTTCTCCACTACCTTAACCGGGTATTGAGCTCACACTCTGGGTCTGTCACTGGATATAACCAACGCCTTTATCCACTGTGTCATGTGTCCTTGAGGAGATCTGTGTATGAATCTCTGGGTATTATAAACCTAATGTCTTCAGCAACCATTTTTACCAGTGATCATATTACAATTTTTTCTGTTATCATCGCAGTTTTTACCAGAGCTCATATTGCAACTTTGTTGTTATTATCGCTTTTCTCTCGCACTCCTTATTACTGGTTTCTATATTGTATTCATTTCTATGCTTGGTCGGCTCAAGAGAGTTTTGTGGCCGAGCATATGTGCTGATTCCTTAAGTTTACGAATTTTCCAATGGTGTTCCTTGTCTATGGTCTCAACCTGATCCCACAGAGGGCGGTGATCTTCCTTTCTCTCTCTCTCCATATGTGGTCAGCCACGCCTGATTTTTCCACTTCCCCTCGTTACAGCTTTCTGGTGTTCTTGAAGCTTTACCTTAAGAGGGCGGACTGTCTCTCCTTTATATTTCTTTCCGTTGCTGGACAGGATAGCGTACACACAGTCTTTAGTCATGTTCTCCTCTTGGGGGGGGGTCTTACTCGGAAGAGATATCTGCGAAGAGTCGTCAAGCTTTTGAAGGTTGTCCTGATGGCACGTGGAACTAGAACAGTCTACCCCAGTGAGGGAAATAAAGGCTTCAGTTCGACATTCCAACCACCTGAAGAAGGCCGGAGCGTACAACGGTCGAAACGTTGTAATAAATATGGCGACAATGATGAGGACAATCATCCGAATAATATAATAATGTATAAAATACCTCATCTCATAAATATAGACAGATACTGATTTTAAAATCCTTGATTAGATTTTTAAAATCTCCGATAATCTTTCAAAATTAATTCAGTGCTTCAAAAGGTCTGAGTCATAATTAATTTCCATTGTGGATCTCAATGTAGGGATGAACGCATCGTCCTAAATACTCATCATACGGGGTAAAATAAATTTACAGGGAATTAACATAAGTTTCTGCATGGTAGTGGCAACGTACACAATGGATCCAAGGTAATATTCTATTCTTTTCCTCGGCGTCTCAAGGAGCATAGAACAAGAAAAACACAAGCAATAGTTTTGAAACTCGGTTGGTCTGTTTCACACACCCTCTATATGCAGCCTATATCGCAGAAACCGAATATTAACGTTTCTGATCGCTGCAAAACGGTTTCTCTAATGAACACAGAGAAAACTATGAATAGAAACGGTGAAAAGACAGGGGGAAACCACTCCAATATTTTCCCCAAGAATTCATAGCAATTCACTGATAAGAAAAAATGTGGAGGGAAATGCTATTAAAAATAAAAGGACATATTGAATAGTGTTTTCCGTCCATACTGGTTATTTGATGCATAGAGCAAGAATAACACAAGAAAATAAAATGGAACTCGGTTGGTCTGTTCTGCCACGCCCGCCATATTGGGGAGAGGCTTCATCACCTACGTGATGAAGAGATATGGTATTAAAATAAAAGAACATCTGAAATAGTCTTTTCGATCCATACTGATCACTTGACTTATGTATCAAGAATAACACAGGAAAATAAAATGGAACTCGTTGGTTTGTTCTACTACATCCCGTCATATTCATATGACCTTGCACCAACAGATTATCTTTTACTTTCCCTTCAACACGCGTAGATGAAGGGAAGATTTCTCTAATGAAAAATCAAATTCGTCGAAAACTTTTACCCATTAATTTCATTCAAAATGTATCAAAGTGCTGACCAGTGAGCGGCAACAAGTCATTGCCGACAATGGTGAATAATAATTTAATAAAATATAATTGTAAACTATTTTTTAAAGAATAAATTTGATAAAAAATTAATAATAAATTATGTTACCTATGCTAAGAAAAGTTTATATGTAGCTAGTGAGTTACTTTCTGAGATTTTTTTTTTCATTAATTCACCACAAGCAAGGCAAAAATGCCACGAAGATGCAAAGAGCTACTGGGAGTAAAATAATAGAATTTAGAAGTAACCGGAAACCCAGTCTTAAACAGTAAACAAAGGTTAAAACTTTACCCTTCTTCAAAAGACTGGGGAGGAGTTTGAACCAAGCGATAGGCGAACCTATCTACTGCTATCGATTATTATGTTAACCTGCTTGCAAACTGAACAGAGGTTCAAACGATCTGTGGTAGCAGCTCCACATGGATGTACGAAAGCATTCTTTAATGAAAACCAGATTCAAGAGTTTTCTCGAAAAGTTTTTTTGATTTTTTTTTTCAAATCAAAACTAGCGAAATTTTCACGAAAAGGAATGAAAGAGCTGCCTAAGTGTCAAGAAGTCTCTGTAAATAATGGTGAATAAAGTCGACTTGTAATTCATCTATTGAAGAATAAAGTCGACAAACAGAAGCGGAAATTATTTATCACTCAACCTTATACAGTGCTGTTCGATAAAAGTGACTCAGCTGATTTTTTTTTTTTTTTTACTAAATGTTCTCTTCTCCGATGAAACGAAAGTTGAGCTAAATTCAAAGGATAAGCGATCTAAAATCCGAAGAAGAAGCTTTGAAAGCTCTTTGAATTTAGCAGTAAGTACAGTCAAGCATCCGTTCAGTATAATGTTCTGGGGATGCTTTTCTTTTCATGGAACTGGTTTCTTAAAACCTATTGAAAAGACCCTCAGGAGCGAGCAGTACAAGAGAATTTTAGCGTCTTGTCTGCTCCCTTCTGCTGAAAGGGTGCAAATCGACCCCACCAAGCTCAATTTTATACAGGATAATGCTCCCTGTCACAAATCAAAATTGATGAAGGAATACTTTGATGAGAAGCAGGTGAGTGTTATGACATGGCCGCCCCAATCTCCTGACCTCAACCTCATAGAAAACTTATGGAGCATTATAAAGTACAGGCTCTCGAGAAAGCAGTTGACCAACAAAGATGATTTGATTGTGAATTTCATATCCGAATGGAATTCAATGCTTGGAGATGAGATTTGCTAGAACCTAATCAAGTCAATGCCAAAAAGGGTTGAAAAGGTTATTCAAAATAAAGGAGGACCCATAGATTATTAAATATTTCGAACTATATTACCTATTATAAATAAATTATATCTCTATTATTCTTTATTCAAAGCTGTTCAGTTATGTTTCTATTGATTACTAGTTGCAGGAAAAAAGTGAGTGACTTTTTTGCACAAAGTTTTTCCCTAAATCTCATTTATATCCAAAATTATAATTATCAATAGAATACCTTAGGGTGAGTAAACTTTTTTTACTAGGTGGTCGGGAAGGGGTATTTATATTAGTAAGATTAAAAATTAGTTTGACCCCAAAAACAATAGGCGAAAAAAATTTTAAGGAAAAAAAGACAGGTGAGTCAATTTTATCGAACAGCACTGTATTTACCAAATACATATAAATAAGAGAATCACGTTCTTAGACGTTCTAATTGATTCTAAGCGTGATAACTTTAACACAGCTGTATAAAAGAAATAATTCAAAATCCATATCTACTTAAATTATACGAGCAAGTTTCTTTCTAAATACAAAATAGGTATTATTATTAAAAATGCTTTTAGCGTTCATTTAATTTCCTCTTCCCGCCTACAAGTCTATAAACAACGCTCCAACGTAAACAAAATATTAATCATTAAAAACTAACATTTAATTTATAAATAAGCTCACAAAATATATAACCGGCTTACGACCACGTCACCTTGAAACCCCGCTTCCAGTACGATCAGCGAAGTTAAGCAACGACGAGACCAATCAGAGCCTAGATGGGTGACCGCTGTTGAAAATCAGATGCTGTAAGCTTCGATATGGGGGTGATATAATGATCTTACGACCACATCAAGTTGAAACACCGCCTCCAGTACGATCACCGAAGTTAAGCAACGACGAGTCTGATCAGAGCCTAGATGAGTGACCGCTGTTGAAAATCAGTTTCTGTAAGCTTCGATGTGCGGGTGATATAAAGAGCTGATGACCACATCACGTTGAAACAAAGATTCCAGTACGATCACCGAAGTTAAGCAACGTCGAGCCTAGATGGGTGACCGCTGGGAAATACCAGGTGCTGAACGTTTATATTTACAGGTGTTGTAATGGGTAACGGATCGGAGCTGTTAATCAAAGAACGGAGTTCCAATTCCAGTCGGGTTCATTATATTCACTTACACGCAAATACCCTTGGGAATGGTATTAATCATATTCTTCTTCTTCCACATTGGTGCTAATTAATAAGATGGATATATTTTACTTCTTACCGATCATGGCTCTCCACAATTTCCTGTCCGTGGAATCGCTTAATAACATTTGTCTTTTTGCCTTCTTTCCCAAACACTGTTCCGCCATCCATTCACTTCAAGCACGCAGAATAGTTTTTGCGTTGCTTTTCTCAGTCTGTCATACCTTCAATCTTTCCTGTGCGTATCAAAGTTTCCAAATCCTCTTTTCTCTTTATTTTACCCGGTAATGTCAGCTGTCTTCTTCCTGATTTGTTGTCTTTTTTGTTTCCAAAACTTCGTCGTTGCTCACAAGTTCGGTTCATGATATTCTCAGCATCCTTCTGTAGGATCAATTTTCTCTTACTTCACGTCTCTTCTTCATCTGTGATGAGATTGGCCATTATTCACTGATATATGGGTAGACTTGTATCAATACATCATTATGACTGTTGTGGAGTAGCTGAACACCTTGTGATGGACTTATCTAAGACTATATAAACAGCACTATCTCTTACTGAGAGTGTGGAGCTTACGATTATTACATTAATCTGTGTTCTCACTCATTCTCCGCAATAAACTACTTCTTATTTTATATATGTGTGTCAAACTTTTACAAAAAATTCTTACAATCTAAAAATATTTTCTGGCTTTAAATAACCTATAAAACGCATCAATCAATCAAGCAATCATATATATAATAATATAGGTATAGATTTGGATAAATCAAACTACCAGATATAAGCAACTGTATACGCGCGTGTTGAAGTGAATGGACAGGCCAATAAATAATCATCAAATTTATTCATGTGGTAATTTATTCATGTGGTAATTTATTCATGTGGTAATTTATTTTATTTTATTTTTCGTCTATGAAACAACGTTCTTCCTATGTGACATCCGGGTATTTTTATAAAAATATAAGATCTATTTGTGTCCGATGAGCTGGAACACCAGCGAAACTTAAGTCGCACACTTAAACGTAGGTATTTGTATATGTATATCTATATCTATATATATATATATATATATATATATATATATATATATATATATATATATATATATATATATATATATATATAATATGGAGAAAACAACTGAAAAGTTGCAAATTAAAAAAAATCGAATGTTTTTTTGTGAAAGTATTTATTTATATTTATATAAAAATTTATATATATATATTTGATATTTCAGATCTGCCCCGATCTTTCGTCAGAAATGAAGTAAATAACTGTATTCAGAAGTTTGTTTACAAGTAGCGTCCGTCGCGAGACGCGTACGTCACGTGATGTGGAATGCAACTGTACTTGTACGCTAGCTGTAAACAAACGTCTGAATACAGTTATTTAATTTATTTCTGACGAAAGATCGGGGCCGATCTGAAATATCAAATATATATATATATATATATATATATAAATATAAATAAATACTTTCACAAAAAAAAACATTCATTTTTTTTTAATTTGCAACTTTTCAGTTGTTTTCTCCATATTATATACATATCAAGAAAGTATACGTGGCTTCTCATTATGCTATTAATATATATATATATATATATATATATATATATATATATATATATATATATATATATATATATATATAACAAAATATATAGAAAATAATATCATCAGAAAATAATATAATTAACATATTGTAAACAAATGCATATCAACAATAAACAAATGAGTGATTCGTTTTCTGCGACTTATTAACCCTTTGTAGCTTATTTAAAGCCAGAAAATAGATTGTAAGATTGTTTTTGGGGGGTGGGGGATTAGTGATACAAATCTTAGTAATTAGCCTGGGAGTAATGAGATGGACTCGCGCCTAATCAGAATTTGAAAAACAAGAATTTATGTAGATATAAAGTTGGGGATCAAACCTATATTACAGTCATTATATAAACTGATCCCTCACTTTGTGACCACTATAGTTTCTAGTTTCTACACATTTATATTCCAGAGAATGTAAATAAATGTAAAAAAAAAAACATGCCTGTATCAATATTTCTTTGACTGATTCGTTTCCTACGGCTTATCAACCTTTTTACAGGTTATTTAAAGCCAAAAAATATTTTTAGACTGCAAGAGTTTGTTTTTTTTGGTGGGGGGGGAATAATAATGATTCAATGATACAAGTCTTACTAATTAACCCATAGCTGGGGGAAGAAGTGGTGGATTCATATCATCTCCCAAGGTTATTTATGCGCAAGTGAATATAACGAACTCAACCTTGAATTAAAACCCGGGTCTCCGATTAACAACTGCCATCCATTCTCCATTACACCACCCTTACATCCAAATTTACAGCACCTGGTCATCGCAAGCGGTCACCCATCTAGGTATTGACCAGGCTCGACATTGCTTAACTTCGGTGATCGTACGGGAACCAGTCTTTCAATGTGGGCGGCCGTAAGCAAAACGAGCTAGAAGCCCAACCTACATTTGCTACCGCTGTATATTATCGTTTTATTTATTTTTTCTATCGTTTTCCATCTGGCAAGGCGACAAAGCCACTAAGACGTACTGGGTTATTCAGAGTGAGATAAACTGAGAAAAACGTTATGACATTATTTAATTAGAAAAGCTTTTAATTGCTTTGATAAATAAGATTTATAAAGGGCACTTTTGTATTAAGAAGAAATTTTTTTCGATGAATAATTAATTTTTACAAGAAGTGTTTTATTTTTAAAAATTTTAACTAAATAATTAATAATATTTAAAAATCGTTTATAATTCTGCATTACTTCAAGGAGGCGGTTTCGTAATATTGTTAAAGGAAAAGTTATTTTTCGAATCGAAAATTGAAAAGTTCATAACGTCAATAAAAATCAAAGAAAACCAGGACCCATCGTTAAGAAATGCTTGTATATTACTTTTTATATGATAAGTAAGTAATATTTATTTCAAATCAGATTAATTTAACTTTAAATTTGCTAATTTTACTCAAATAACGTATCACAAATAAATATTTTATTTTTGGAAGATTTTTAAAAACCGATCATTTTGTTTGTTTATAATTTCTTAAAATGAAGAAAATGGCTGTCTTTAAGAAAATTTTCTGAAATCGTCCAAAAAGTTGATATTCTTTCTTTCTTTTCCTTCCATTCTTTCTGTCTTTCTTTCTTTCTTTCTTGCCTTCCATTCTTTCTTTCTTTCTTTTCCTTTCCTTCCATTCTTTTCCTTCCATTCTTTCTTTCTTTCTTTCTTTTCCTTCCATTCTTTCTTTCTTTCTTTCATTCTTTCTTTCTTTCTTTCTTTCATTTTTCTTTTCCTTTCATTCTTTCTTTCTTTCTTTTTTTCTTTTCCTTCCATTCTTTCTTTCTTTCTTTTCCTTCCATTCTTTCTTTCTTTCTTTCTTTCTTTCTTGCCTTCCATTCTTTCTTTCTTTCTTTTCCTTTCCTTCCATTCTTTTCCTTCCATTCTTTCTTTCTTTCTTTCTTTTCCTTCCATTCTTTCTTTCTTTCTTTCATTCTTTCTTTCTTTCATTTTTCTTTTCCTTCCATTCTTTCTTTCTTTCTTTCTTTCTTTTCCTTCCATTCTTTCTTTCTTTCTTTTCCTTCCATTCTTTCTGTCTTTCTTTCTTTCTTTCTTGCCTTCCATTCTTTCTTTCTTTCTTTTCCTTTCCTTCCATTCTTTTCCTTCCATTCTTTCTTTCTTTCTTTCTTTTCCTTCCATTCTTTCTTTCTTTCTTTCATTCTTTCTTTCTTTCTTTCTTTCATTTTTCTTTTCCTTCCATTCTTTCTTTCTTTCTTTCTTTCTTTCTTTTCCTTCCATTCTTTCTTTCTTTCTTTTCCTTCCATTCTTTCTTTCTTTCTTTCTTTCTTTCTTTACATATATTATTTTTCCAATCCTACTTGTTCTATCATTTCATTTTTCTTTCTTTCTTTTCTCTATTTCTTCTTTCACCCGCCTCCACAACTGTTTCCTGCAATTACTTATGCCAAATCATACAATTTCTCCGTCTGTCCAAGCTGAAAGCATCTTTGAAATTGATACTAAACACATTATATGTCGTCCGTAAAGGTTTCTATTAACAAAGCCTATTTTCCAGTCGTTCGCTTTCGTGTTTCGACAATGACGAAAAAAGACCTGCTATTTCATTTTGTTTCAGATCTTCAACGCAACTAAAACCTATTCTTTATATTCCTTTACCACAATATGGCAAAACACACACAATGAACAAACGCTAACTAATAAATTCGACAAACACGTGCAGATAAAATCTTAAAAAAAAAAATGGATTGGATGACAAATATCTGAACTTCCTCTTCAGAGCATTGGGAACATACTCACCGTAAGAGTCGGCATTAATAGGTTTTATATTTGGAACCTCCACGAAAAAACTCGATTACTAATTTTAAAATGAATGTTTAGAAATGAAAAATGTTCCTTGAAATTTTTATCTTAGATTTAATTTCAAGCTGATAGACTAAATTTTTAATTGAGTAATTCATTGAGTCTTGAAGAATCGTCAACAGAACGCTGAAAGCACTGGGCGGCCGTTTCGTCCTATTTTAAGACTCTTCAGCAGTGCGCATCTACTACCGAGAATCGAACCTGGACCTTTATGATATCGACGCAAGTGTCGTGGCCATTGGACCAAACTAAACTCGATATAGCGCCACTCTTCACAAATTCGGTTGTGTAACTCATCCAGGTTTACTTACTCCAACAGACTTTACCCCCAAGTGTCACGACTTCTATCCCCAAGCCGCTCCATCCAGAGCATTAGAAGCCGATTCAAGCAATAATATACAAGCGATTTAAATAATTATAATTAAATAATTCATCGAGTCTAGAAGAATCCACAACAGAATGCAAAAAGCAATGGACGGCCGTTTTGCTCTATTTTGGGGTATCATCAGAAGTGCGAATTCACTACCGACAATCGAACCTGGATCAGCAAGCGTCATAGCCACTGAACCAACGGGTCTCGGTGACGAAGCGATATCTAACTAGACTCGATATAGCGAACTTAATTATTCAAATCCACCTAACATAATTTCTATCAGATTAAATTTCATATTTCCAATAAGGAAAATACTTTGCTGTATTTTAAAAAATAATTTAAATTTAATGGAGGTTTTTTTTTCTTTTGCTAAAATAGCTGCCGTTTTTGAGTCGTTTTCCATCGCAATTTTTTTTTTTTACAAAGAACTTTCAATACTAAGATATACTTTCCTGAAAATTTATTTGGGGAATTTTCGCCGATTTAAAGTATAATTAATTTGATTTGAAACAAATTTTTTGGAGGTACCTTCGCAGAATAAAGGATGACAATTTTTAGGAGGACTATAATCTTTGTCTCAATTCCAATTTCCCGTAGGCGCCAAGTTGACGATCCAAGGGCGCCCATACTATAGAAATTAGTTCCTCTTCACCTCACTAGCCAGATCCCAGCTATGGGCAAATAGTTAACCCCACAAAGTGATGTTAAAACACTATCAAAGTATAGGACATTTTTTTCATAATAAAAACACCAGCAATACATTTTCATAGTAAAAGAATTATCAGTAATACATTTTTGTAAAAGGAGTTACTAATGTTCCCAAGGTAACTAAATTTCGTTATTAAATGCCTCATAAGTAGTTGATATGCCGTTCAACACACAAACAAACGATTTTCTCTTTCCATATTTTCCTTTCCCGTAACATTTTAATCTATTCTTCTTTTTACTAATTTTCATTTTTCTCTTTCCTTTTCATTAATCATTCATCTTTTTTCTTCATTCTTCCTGCTTTCTGTATCGTTTCTTTTTCTTTTATTCTCCGCTCCCTTCTCTTTTATTTTTCTCTTTTTATTCACTATTTCGTCTTATTTTACTCTTCTTTCCCTTATACCCTCTTCGGTTTTTCGATTTCGTTCTTCTTTTTTTCTTTCTTCCTTGCTTTATACCATTCTGTCTTCTACTTCTTTTTTATTTCCTCTTTCTTGTCTTGTTTCTCTTTTCTCCATTTCTAATTACGCTCTTCTTTCTTTCTTTTTTCCTTCTTTTTCCTTCTTTCTTTCTTTACATATTTAATTATTTTCATGTTCTTACTTTTCTTTTATTTCTTCTTTATTTATTTCATTCTTTCTTTGATTTCTTTCTTTCTCTCTTTTTTCTTTTTCTTTACCGTTCTTTCTTTCTTTCTTTTCTTTACCGTTCTTTCTTTCTTTTCTTTCTTTCTTTTCTTTCTTTCTTTTCTTTCTTTCTTTCTTTCTTTCTTTCTTTAACTCTTCAGTCTATCGTTCATTCACCAATCTCCCTTATATTGAATTTTCCATTTCTTTTTCTTTCTTTCTTTCTTTCTTTCTTTCTTTCTTTCTTTCTTTCTTTCTTTCTTTCTTTCTTTCTTTACCGTTCTTTCTTTTCTTTCTTTCTTTTCCTTCCATTCTTTCGTTCTTTCTTTCTTTCTTTAACTCTTCAGTCTATCGTTCATTCACCAATCTCCCTTATATTGAATTTTCCATTTTTTTCTTTCTTTCTTTCTTTCTTTCTTTCTTTCTTTCTTTCTTTCTTTCTTTCTTTCTTTCTTCCATCTTGCGTCTCTTCTTTCCAATTTCTCTCTTGTTTCTTTCTCTTTTGAACTCTTTGCTTTCTCTTTTATTTTATTTTCCTGCAGTCTTTGTCCTTTCTCTTTTCTTCTCCCTTTCTTATTTTCTCTCCTCCTTTTCTCCGACTTGCAATTCGCACTTTTCGTCTCAACCTTTTGCTTGCAACTACGCATTCTCTCTTCTTCCAGTTGATGTTTAATCCTTTCTTCTCGTTTTCCTCCACTGCATTCTATAAGAGCTTTTATAGTTTCCATTCTATGTCTCCTATCAACACTGTGCTATCTGCATATCTTATATTGTTAAGATTGTGGCTGCCAATACTGAATACTAGTTCTTTCCAGTATTGATGGAGGCTAACACCTTAAACTTCCCAGGAAAATCGCTTTTTCATCTATTGATAGAGGCTACCTTTCTAAATATTTCAGGAAAATATTCTTCTAATATCCAGTGGCTGTTATTCTTTCCACTACTGATGGTGGCTACCTTCCAAACCTTTTCAAGAAAGTATTCTTCTCATATCCAGTAGCTGTTAACCCTCTTTCCAGTATTGATGGAGGCTACCTTCCTAACTTTTTCAGGAAAATATTCATCTCATATCCAGTAGCTATTATCACTCTTTCCAGTATTGATGGATGCTACCTTCCAAACCTTTTCAAGAAAATATTAATCTTATATCCAGTAGCTGTTATCACTCTTTCCAGTATTGATGGAGGCTACCTTCCAAACCTTTTCAAGAAAATATTAATCTCATATCCAGTAGCTGTTATCACTCTTTCCAGTATTGATGGAGCCTACCTTCCTAAAATGTTCAGAAAACATTCTTCCCATATCCAGTAGCCGTTATCACTGTTTCCAATACTGATTGGGGTTACTTTTTTAACCTTTGTTTGAAGTCGTGTGGAACTTCGTCATCTTGATTACTTCATTATTTCATTCTCTTCGAGTTAGATGCGATATCCATCTTAGCTACTCACGCGGCTGAAATTCGGCAAGTGATGTAGTTTCTGATATCTTATACAGATTGTATAGCGCCAATCCACGAGGCTCGAATAATTGTGATATTCACCAATTCCACAGGCTTCAAATGCTCAAAGCCATTTTTAATTATTGATCTCCAAAGTGGTTGTATACAGTTGATATTGCTTCATTTGAATCGATGATGTTCGTGAATAGATTTTATGAGTGGATTAAAAACAACGGTCCTTATCAATATTGGCAATCAATGTAATATTGATTTACTGTTACGCAGAAGGAGTATCCAATATTGTGACAGATTGGTGCTCAACCCCGCCCCAACAGGTCAGTTAAACGTCATTTATCTTTTTTTCATGTTATCTGGTGATGTATATGGGTTCACTGAGAACATTAGCGTCAGAGTAAAATGAAATTCGAACTCAGAGTTACTGATTTCTCTAATTCTGTGCTGAAAATCTTTTATATCTTTACTTGCCCCAGGCTAAACAATATTATCATCTATCTATCTATCTCTCTCTCTATATATATACACACACACACATTCATACATATATATATACATGTATATATTTTTTCTATATCTATCATTCTCGCTCTGTTAATATCTATTTATCTACCTATCTTTCTCTCTCTATATATATAATTCTATAAGTATATATATATATATATATATATATATATATATATATATATATATATATATATGTATATGAATATATATATAAATATATATAAATATATATATGCAGAAATATAGTCTTAAAGTGTGCTATATTTATTGGGTAAAGTGCTCAATATCAGAGATAGAGCGTGTGTAAATATAAAAGTGGACATGGAAGTCAGCACTTAGAGGCGACAGTCTGTTTCATGCTAGTGCAATCGTCAGGTGAAATATATATATATATATGAATATAATAATACGAAATAATGACTCTACCCCCATACAAATATATATTTTATATGTATCTATATTTTAAAAATAGATGTATATATATATATATATATATATTAATAATAGAATATATCTATATGTATGTATATATATATATATATATATATATATTATATACGCCTATATTTTAATATATATTTTCATATATCTATATTTTAATAACAGAAATATCATATATATATTTATATATATATATCTATATTTTAATAATAGAATATATATATGTTTATATATATATACCAACATTTTAATAATAGAACTTACCTATATTATATTAACATTTATATATATATATATATATATGGAATAGAATATACATAGTAGAGTAATACATTTCAGATGCATCAAGGAAGGTCTTCAATGATGCGCTGTCTTCATTGCCGATTTCGGGTTTTGCATCATATCGGCTCAAACAACAACTCCGACCTGATTCCAAAAGATTCAGACCGCCTCCTTGATAGCGTTGTGCTACGCACCTCAACATTGGAAGAAGAAAAAAAAAAAAAAAAGATTTAAGATATGGCTAGGATTCTTATTGACATACGTCAGTCAACATCAGCCAATGAAATAAAGACTTTTCCCCACTCCCTCCTATATAGTCTTGTCTTTTCGCTTCGTCCGGTTTTGATTTTCCCTGGAATTCATAACGAGGTAAGCTTGACTTGTTCTTGCAAAGTTCAATCCAGTGCTTTACATTTAAATTAAATACTAATTCGATAACTAAACCTTACCTCTTACATTACTTTCCAAAAAAAAAAAGAAATACATTAGTAATTCTTACTATTCTATAAAAATCTTTAAGTCTAACCCTATACACTTAACCAAACTAAATTAGAAAAATGCGATGCACGTTCAAGCCTCTACATATAAATGTTCTCTCACATACACTCCTACACGCGCAGACGCTCAGATATAACCTATCTCCCATTTACATTAATTTACGAAACCGTCCATTACAAAATTATCTCGTACTATTTATTTGAAATTTCTTACTAGTTTTGTAATATACCAATTAAAACAATACGACCGCCCCATCTAAGCAAGGACAAATAATAATTATAAAATATTTAAATAAGTAAAAAAAAAAAAACTAAACTAAGGTAACATAAACTAATTTTCGTAACCGTTCATTACAAACTTATCTCGTACTATTTGAAATTTCTTACTAGTTTTGTAATCTATGAATTAAAATAATACGATGGCCTAATCTAAGCATGGAAAATAATGATTAAATATATTTAAATAAGTAAAAATAATCTAAATAAGTACGGAAATCTAAACTACTCAAATAAGTAACATATTCACATTTACTTTCTGTTAAATATTATTCTACATGAATCTAGCAAATTAATACTAGAATTAACACTAACTTAAACTATGAATACTACGATCTAACTTTACGTACATAAGAATTAGGGTTGAAGATGATAACAAAAAAAAAAAAACAAATAAACATGGAGACATGGTGTTCGGTACAAGAAAAAAAAATCCTTTGACCCTCCCCCAGCGTGTGCTAACACTTCTCAACCCCCATCCATTCTAGATTAACTACCCTGAATTAACATTTCCTCAATATTCCCTTGTAGATTGAAACCCTCTTCCATTTCCCTAAGTATATCTGGGAGATTTTCTCCTTTTCTATTCTTTCCTTCGCCCCCCCACTTCTTTCCTCCGCCCCCCCACTTCTTTCCTCCTACTTTTAGTTCTTCCATGGCTCCGATCTCTTAAGCCAAATCCACTTGGAAGCATTTAAAACTGCATTGGTAATGTCCTTCAACGCTCTCGCCCTCTCTGTACCCACTATGCCTATTTTTGCTAGGGCTCTACACAGTGACTGACCTGCAGAGCCCCTGCAACCAACTTCTATCGGATCATAATGTATTCTCTATGACTTGCGACGACATTGTTCGACAAGTTCTTCGTTTTTTGGACCTCTTCCTCTCATTAGCCAGTTTAA
Source organism: Acanthosepion esculentum (assembly GCA_964036315.1). Lineage (NCBI taxonomy): Eukaryota > Metazoa > Mollusca > Cephalopoda > Sepiida > Sepiidae > Acanthosepion > Acanthosepion esculentum. Next base: position 74,361,893 of record OZ038507.1, read on the forward strand.
TAAACTCCTCCCACGACACCGACAGTTCCCAAATTATACACTGCTTCGTGTTGTCGGAGTGTAATATCAGATCTGGTCTAAGTGATGTTACGGCTATGTTTGGGGAATTTCAGCTGGGTCTTTAGGTCCATTATCATTTGCGGTAGATAACAGGCTCGTTCTCCCTCCCTTCTGTTTCGGAACCTTTACTCCAGCTTTGATGAAGTTAATTCGATTCAGCGTCTTCCCTGGTTGATGTTTATTAGCCCTTATTGCTTTGGTCACCTCCTCTGCAATCACTTTAAGGGCTTGGTCGTGGCGCCACCGGTATCGACCATCACCCAAAGCTTTTGGGCAACTGCTCAAGACGTGTTGAAGTGACCCTTTCCTTGCACATAGTTGGCAACTGGGGGTATCGCTCTTCCCCCATATGTGTAGGTTAGTTGGGCTCGGAAGAACATCGTAGACCGATTTGATCAGAAATCTAATCTGGCTGAAATCTGATCGCCAGCGCTCTGACCAGGTAATTTTTTTCTGATCGAGGTTCTCCCATTTTGTCCAAGCTCCCTGCTGACTTAGACCGACCATTCTGCAGTACCGTGCTTCTTCTACGCTTGCACGGACTTCATCTTGGATGAGTTGGCGCCTTTCCTTGCCTTTGGCAACTTTGGTTTGTTGGCTAGGAAAATCCTCAACCCGGCTTTGCCTTTAGCTATTGACCCCAGTAGAGCTTTATGCCTAAGTTTCTCCTCCGCTACTTGCAACTCTCTCTTTTTTTTTTACCTTACGTTTGAGGAAGAATTCTGCACTGAAAATAACATTTAAATTATGAAAGAAAATCAAATTTTACAAGTAAAAATAAAACAGTAAAAACATATTTTTAAATTGAGGTTCATTATTTCAGTCATTAAATATTTTTCTGAGAATATAAAAATTACATGAAACACCATTAATTGAAACAGGTTAACTTAATGAAATGAGATTTTATTTCTTTTCATTAAGGCAGATTTTTTTCTATTTATTAATAATTGTGATATGGCAGTCATGAGAGTTTTATACATATTTTATTTATTAATAAAATTAACATGCTATGCAATCGATTTCAAACTTGCAAATTTGGGTGCACTTCCAAGGGCGTTTTTTGTTTTTTTGTTTTTTGTAATTGTAAATAGTTGATATTTTCTTTTATCCCACTATTTGATTATATTTGAAAAGAAAAAATTGAAAATGCGACGATATTCAGTCAGAAAACTTGACAAGCGTTGTTGTGTTGTTAACTGAACGAATGCAAAGCAATTTCTGAAGTAAAAACAACTTGCTTCTATCAAGGGAAACTACTCACGTGACATTATTTCAAGGCTGTGCATCCATACTTTCGTTGGAGACGATTTTAAATACAATTTTGGAATATTAAAAAATTATTTCAAAAATATCAATGGTTGTCAGATTTTAATAAGCTTTCAAATTTATGATCTTTAAAAAGTAGAGAATATATCATTTCCATAAGGTTGCATAAAGAACTTAATTTATAAATATATAACAACCTTTTGTCATATTGTGTATTTAAAATTTTAAAAAAATATTAATGTAAAAATTCATTTTTCATAAAAAAAAATGTTTTTCTTTCAGATAATAATTAACTTCGTACATATTATTCAGAAAAGTCATTAAAAACTTAATTACATATTGTTTAAGTTTTATTGGCTTTTGTATGTTTACAATTGGGGTAAAAGTTTGGACAATTTGGGGCATTTTTTTAACAAAAAAATCGATGATTTAGATTTTTCAGAGTTTTGTGCATTTAATTAAAAAAGAAATTCAGGTGGCAAATAAAATTTTGTGGAGTTTTCATAAAATTAATTTCGAGGGGAGTAACAGATATAAAAAAAATATTTATACCATGACTTTCAAAGAGACAAACATTTCTAAAATAATTTCATTCATTTGTGAATAAGTTCTGAAGTCTTCATTAAAATCCAACAAGTACTTGATTTTTGCAAGAATTTCCAAATCAATGTGTCTTTCAACTGAAAAAAAACAACTAAAATAAAAATGCCAAAAAAGCCTAAAATGGACATCCCTATATAAATATATATTATGTATATATCTATATTTTAAAACAAGAATATATATATATATATATGTCTATATTTCATATATATGTATATTTTAATAATATATATATATATATATATATGTCCGTATTTTATATCTATATTTTAATAATATATATATATATATATATATATATATATATATATATATGTCCATATTTTATATCTATATTTTAATAATATATATATATGTCCATATTTTATATCTATATTTTAATAATATATATATATATATATATATGTCCATATTTTATATCTATATTTTAATAATATATATATATATATATATATATATATATATATATATATTTATATAGAAAGGATTTGGACAAATCTCAGAAATTCGTCTTCGTAGATATGTTTGCCTTTTCACTTTCCTTTGGCCCTCCTCAAAATTAAAAATTGTTTTCATTTGTCTTGTTTTTTTCCTGCTTTTTCCTAAATAACTTTCCCTTATCTTGTGATTTTCTGACTGCCCAGTCCATTTGAGTAACTGGGTGACCATCTACTGGACATCTTTACCTTTTCAGCAAATGACATTTCTCTGTCTAAGCCCAGTTGTGTCTTCGGTGCAATGAACCCCCGTCTATTTTGTCAAAGAGGGGGGTGAACTCTGTAGGAAATGGTATAAACTCGGTCTAGCTCTGCGCCAAATGTAACAAATTCCTTGACAGCCTCGCCTCTCCGGATCAAGAGGATATAGTCTACTGTCAAGCATACTATGGCAAAGATTTGGTGCTCAAAGAATATAGATTTGCCGATTGTGTGTCTGGTCTATCAATGTATACTGGCAATGCTGATGAAGTAACCACAAAGAATCGGAGAGATGAGTTCGAATTCCAGTCGAATTTTATTACGTTCGCTTCCGTGCTAATACCCATGGGGAAGGTATGAATCCATCACTTCACCCTCAAGCTATGGGTTATATAGCAGGATAGAGTATTTATTATAGCCTTGGTTGATATCCAGTCTATGAGAAAGTAACACTGAATTCAAAACAGTATGTAGTCCTCGCGTAGCATTTTCTATACAACTAAAGATAGGAACGTTGGCAATGACTCGACAATCCCGACTGCGGTCGAATATTGTTGATGATGTATCTATATATATATATATATATATATATATATATATATATGTATATATATATAAAATATGGATAAAACAACTGAAAAGTTGCAAATTAAAAGAAAAAAAATTGAATGTTTTTGTGAAAGTATTTATTTTTATGTTTTTATATATTTATATTTGATATTTCAGAAATTATATTTCAGATATTTTCGTCAGAAATTAATTGAATAACTGTATTCGGAAGTTTGTTTACAAGTAACGTGATGTGGAATGCAACTGTGTTTGAATATTTATAATGTAAATTTAATGATAATATTTTAGATGTTGTTTAAAAAGGTATTTTAACTATATCTAAAGAAATTTTTTAACTATTGAAATATTTATACAGATTTAAAATACCCAAGTCTTTGTTTAACCCTAGTTTATATGTGTCTAATTTTAAAATCCAGTATTTCTCTTTTTTTCTGCGTGTGTATGTGGATCTAAATTCGGAATCTATCAATAAACATTTACAGTTGTCTAATGAGTGTCTTGATTGATTAAAGTGTTCAGCTATGGGGGAATAAGGATTGTTTTAACGTATGGATAGTTTGTGATTGTTGAAACGAAACCTAAATTTAATTCCAGATTCGCCAATATATCCACTATTAGGACATTGTACAGAATAAGTAGTAAATTATATTATGGCTATCACAGGTGAGGCGAGGTGGATGTATTTTGATTTGGGAGTTGGGTACAGAAAATACACTATCGGTTATTAAGTGTTTGCAAACTAGACAACGAGTTTTATTACATTTGTAATTTCCTGATTGGTTTGTATTATTTAGATATTTGGTAGAGGTGAGGATAGCTGATATATATATATATATATATATATATATATATATATATATATATATGTATATAGTTGGATTGACCATGAAGGCGGATACTCTCGAAATCCATTATAATATTTTATTTCGCGAGACCAAATAATCGATCTCGTCTCATCAGACGAGACTATTTCAGATCAATGTTAAATTTCACGTAAATGTGAAATTGTTTGGTCCCGTACGATAAAATATTACCATGGATTTCGAAAGTATCCGCCTTCATCATTATTATTTGCTCTGTTCTTATATTGAATTCTCTTAGGATGTATATCCTCTTTGGAATTAGCCATACTAATTATCAAA
>OZ038507.1:74368731-74376231 GCA_964036315.1 Acanthosepion esculentum
CGTCCTATATTTGGGACTCATCAGCAGTGCGCATCCACTACCGAGAATTGAAACCCTTACAGGTAGCAAATCAGACGCAATATAGCGCCGCTCGCTCACATATTCCGTGGTGGAACTCAACTGAAGTTATCTGTAACAATAGGACTATGCCCCCGGTAGCCACAACTACTATCACCAAGCCGCTCAAACTGAAGCATTAGAAGCCGGATTAAGCAATGATATACACATGATAGAAATTGTTAGGAGGATTTGATAATTATAATTAAGTAATTCATTGAGTCTGAAAGAAACCTCAACAGAATGCAGAAAGCACTGAATTATATATATACACATACATACATATATATATATACATACATACATACATACATATATATATATATATATATATATATATATATATATATATACACACCTAACCCATTCACTACATATCTAGCTATTTAACTATCTATCACTTTCACTTCATAGCTATTTGTCTATCTGTCTGTCTGTATATCTAGCTATCTATATCGTTCACTTCATATCTATCTATCTATCTCATTTACTTCATAACTATCTCATTGACATCATATCTATCTATCACATTCAGTTCATATCTATCTCTCGATATATATATATATATATATATATATATATATATATATTCAACATTATCACTTGATAAGACATCGGAGGTGTTGAAACAAAATGGCTATTTTTGTAGTGATTTTATAACATATTTATGTTATAATATTTAAATAAATAATTATAATATATATATATATATATATATATATATGTATGTATATATATTTATCTACATATCTATCTCATGCACTACATATCTAATTATCATATTCACTTCATTATCTATCTATCTATCTATCTATCTATCTATCTATCTAGTTACCTATCTGTCTGGCTCTCACTATGCGCATCTATCTATCTAGCCAGTAAGCTCTGTCCGCTCAAATATATCCATCTCGTCATTTTCCTGTTCGTCTCTCTCTACCTATCTGTATTACGCTGCACACTGTCATCATTCCGTGTACCTCCCAGTGCCGCTTCTCCAGCCGCATTTCAATTCGTTCAGCCCAGTTCAGCCCGACACACACCGATCCCCATACTTAATCATCCTCGTCGGCTCACAGTAACATTCGATTTCTCGTTTTATTTTTGTCTGGCTTACATTCTCAACTGCACAGGGACGCCCTCGCACAAAATTGGGAGTCAACTCAACGCAAGCGCCATCTGTCTATCTATCTATCTATCTATCTATCTATCTATCTATCTATCTATCTATCTATCTATCTATCTATCTATCTATGTCGGTTCTTTCAAATCTATCTATCTATCTATCTATCTATCTATCTATCTATCTATATAAGCTGATATATTTCTTTGTTTCTATCTATCTATCTATCTATCAATATAAGCTGATATATTTCTTTGTTTCTATCTATCTCTCCATCTATCTATATAAGCTGATATATTTCTTTGTTTCTATCTATCTATCTCTCTATCTATCTATCTATCTATCTATCTATCTATCTATCTATCTATCTATCTATCTATCTATCTATCTATCTATATAAGCTGATATATTTCTTTGTTTCTATCTATCTATATATCTATCTATCTATCTAATTATGTTCATTATCTGTCTATATATCTATCTATCACTTTTCCAATCTATCACAGACTGTTCAAATATCTGTTCATATATATATGGGTATTTTCATGTATATGATATATATATATACAAGTATATATATATATATATATATATTTATAGCTCCAACTATTACATACACTCGTACACACACACACACACACACACACATATATATATATATATATATATATATATATATATATATATATACATATTTTAGATATTTCCTAATATGTATAAATATCTAATATAAAACCCTGACATCGAGACAGAGCGGGACAGACATTTTTGTTTGTTTTATTAATTTTTTCGACGTGTTCGAAGTTCACGATTTCTATAGTAATTTCGAAATACTCTTTCTTTTTTTGCGAATCTCCTTGAATGTTTGTTTAATTTTTCTTTTCTTTTGTTGGAGTTGTTTAAGGAGAAAAACATTCAAAAGAGATTAAAACATTTTAGCATACATACAATTATTGATATATATATAAATTCTATATATAGGTGTGTGTGTGTGTGTGTGTGTGTGTGTGTGTGTCTGTGTGTGTTTATGAGAAGGTTATCAGAATAAATCTGTAGAGAAGGCAAGATGAATAAAACAGACAATCCGAAAATGTTACTTCTTGTTCCTTGCCGACGCGATTCGTCATTTGACTTTCTCAAGGAAAGTGATGTTTTAAAAAAGCGAAATGTTCTGTAGTTACATGAAAATCAAACATTTTCAAAAGTCCTTTTTTGGAATATAAGTAACTTTTTCTTTTGTTTGACTAAGAGTGTGAATTTGTTTTCCATGTCGACTATATATATATATATATATATATATATATATATATATATATATGTGTGTGTATGCGTGTGCAAGTGTGTCTGTTACGGTATGTGCAAGTTCATGTGCGCTGTAAGTGTATGTGGTTTAAATGAATCTATATATACCTACACAAATGTATCTATATATACGTACAAATACGTATCTATATATACGTACACATATGTATCTTTATATACATACGCATATGTATCTAAATATACGTACACATACGAATCTATATATACATACACATATATATCTATATATACGTACACATATGTATCTATATATGCATACACATATGTATCTATATATATATATTTATATATATATATATATATACATACAAATAAGTATCTATATATACGTACACATACATATATAAAAATATTTGTTATTTTTGCATTAATACATACACACACATATATATATATATATATATATATATATGTATGTATGTGTGTGAGTGTGTGCGTGTGTGAGTTTGTGTGTGTATGTATATAAGACTGCATGTGAAAGAAGGGCGAAGCTGTGAACTAGAGACGAGATTAACGTTACGTCCGTGATTTGGCAGATATCCTATTCGATCAATGTCCAGAGAGACTTCACCCTAACGTAGATACGTAGAGTATGTATATTATGAATGAAAGAATGAATGAATGACTATTCAAATGAATGGATGAATGAAATAAAGGAAAACGGAAGAGAAAAATAATAGTTAAGCAAGAAGAGTCGCGAGAAATAAAGAAAAAGAAAGAAGTGACTGAAAAGATGAAAGAACATGTAATATAGACATGGGGGAATTCCTTTAAATAATCTTATATATTTATATATATATATATATATATATATATAAAGATATATATATATATATATATATAAAGATATATATATATATATATATAAAGATATATATATATATATATATAAAGATATATATATATATATATATAAAGATATATATATATATATATATAAAGATATATATATATATATATATAAAGATATATATATATATCTATATAAAGATATATATATATATCTATATAAAGATATATATATATATATATAAAGATATATATATATATCTATATAAAGATATATATATATATCTATATAAAGATATATATATATATCTATATAAAGATATATATATATATCTATATAAAGATATATATATATATCTATATAAAGATATATATATGTATCTATATAAAGATATATATCTATATCTATATAAAGATATATATATGTATCTATATAAAGATATATATATATCTATATAAAGATATAAATATATATATCTATATAAAGATATATATATATATCTATATAAAGATATATATATATATAAAGATATATATATATATAAAGATATATATATATATATATATATAAAGATATATATATATATATAAAGATATATATATATATATAAAGATATATATATATATATATAAAGATATATATATATATAAGATATATATAAAGATATATATATATATAAAGATATATATATATATATATATAAGATATATATAAAGATATATATATATATAATATATATATAAAGATATATATATATATATATATAAGATATATATAAAGATATATATATATATATAAGATATATATAAAGATATATATATATATATAAGATATATATAAAGATATATATATATATATATAAGATATATATAAAGAGATATATATATATATATATATAAAGATATATATATATATATATATAAAGATATATATATATATATATATATATAAAGATATATATATATATATAAAGATATATATATATATATATATATATAAAGATATATATATATATATAAAGATATATATATATATATATATATAAAGATATATATATATATATATAAAGATATATATATATATATATATAAAGATATATATATATATATATATAAAGATATATATATATATATATATATATATAAAGATATATATATATATATATATATATATATATATAAAGATATATAAAGATATATATATATATATATATATATATATATATATAAAGATATATATATATATATATATATAAAGATATATATATATATATATATATAAAGATATATAAAGATATATATATATATATATATATAAAGATATATATATATATATATATATATATAAAGATATATATATATATATATATAAAGATATATAAAGATATATATATATATATATATATATATATATATATATATATATATATAAAGATATATAAAGATATATATATATATATATATATATATATATATATATAAAGATATATAAAGATATATATATATATATATATATATATATATATATATATATATATATATATATGTGCGCGTGTGTATGTTTACCGTAACGGTTTACATATTATTCACTCTGGACAATTTACCATGTCTTGTTCCCCAAAAGTTTAAAGTGTAAAGTTTACGGCCATAACACGTTGAAACACCAAAGTTCAGCATAGTCGAGCCTGGTCAGTAACTGAATGGGTGACTGCATGAGAATACCAGGTACTGTGGTTGGACCTGCGGTCGGCTTAATGGCTAACGACACTTATTTGGAAATCGGGGGGGGGGGGGCTCAGTTCCAACTCAAGTTATGTCAACTTACACGCAAGTACCCATCGGTAGAGAATGAATCCTCTTCTTCTTTCCCCCACTTCTATGGGGTAATTAGTAGGACTTCTTTCAGTAAGTCATTATTTTATTAGCATATGTGTACATATTTCTATGTTTTTATGTGTATAAGATATAAAAAGATATAAAAGAAAAGCTTAACTTGTTTAATGAGATATATATATATATATATATATATATATATATATATATATATATATATATATATATAACAAAGCATATAAATTACATTGAAAAGAAATGCAAAACTCAGAGGTGTGAAGAAACAGAATAGTTAACAGAAAATTGGTAATATATATATATATATATATATATATATATATATATATATATATATTTTTTTTTTTTTTTTAAATATTAGGTCTGATTTACATTGAGAACTCTGGATTTTATCTTCCTTGGGACTACCCATACGGATTACCTAGTTTTTCGTAAAGTAATATATATATATATATATATATATATATATATATATATATATATATATATATATATATATATGCATGTTTCATTAAATAATATAGGCAAGTTTTGTTTATTTTAAGTTCCTTTCATATTATCTGATAAGCTTAGTAACATTATCATTGAAAGACGAAAGGGAATCACCATATTGATACATGTTTAAATCCAATCTAAGCTCTCGGCTTACATAAGCCATTATCAAAGATGACAATTACATTTCAATATATCAAACAATACACGGACGAAACAATAATGATAATCTGTTTTTGTTGCATGAAATATTTCAAAGCAACGACAAACTCGTATATACGAGACGCGGAAGCGAATTCGCATTGCAGTTCGTAACGTCACACATCGCCACGCAAGAGTGAAAACGAGAAGTATTAATATGGGAAGCCGTTGGTATAAACCAATGTCCCCTGTTATCAAATATAAGCATCTAAGAATATTTGTGGAGATTACATAGTTTATTTTGTTCAGGGTAGGTTTCAACTGTTTTATGTAAATAGCTTCAAGAATTTTTAGTTTTTGTTTATTATTTTCATGTTTAAGTATAGTTGTGTTTTCAACGAGTATTTTCCGGAATTGTGTATGAGGTCAGGCATGTTGTTTTAAATGCCTAAAATTAAAAATATATATATATATATATATATATATATATATATATATATACACACACACACATATATATATATATATATAAGAATTTGAAGTGTTACTGGTCCTGACCAGTCATCTAGACTTCAGTCTCTTTCTCATTGCGGTAACGTAGTTACCCTGTGTCTTTTCTCTAAATACTTTCATGGTAATTCTTCTGGTGAACTTTCCTCTCTGGTACGTAGACTTCGTGAATTTAAGCGCAGTACTTGATTGGCTGATAGGTCTCATCATTCTACAGTAGAAATGACTAGATGTAACCGTAAGTTCTATGCTAAAATTTTCTTCTATCGTACTTCTCGCTTGTGGATCTCTCTTCCGGCTTCTTGCTTTCCAGTCAAATTTGCTCTTCAAATTTTAAATGTCAGTCGTTATCTTCTGCCATTTTCTAGTTCTGTTATTGTTCTCTGTCCTTAATACGGTGTTTTTTTTTTTCATATTCTTTAAAAACATATCAGTCTTTGCGTCTTAGTGGCTTTATTGCCTTGCTTTGAGTGAAATGATTAAGACGATAAAGAGGTGTCCATATTTTCTACATGTTTAAGTTCTAATTTACATTAATTTATTATATTAATTCATATTATGTTGAAGTTCTAATTTCCGTCCATATCTCTGAGATGTGGTATTATATTCATTTACATTATTCGGACTGTTAACCTCATCTTCATTGCCGTATTCACAACGTTTCGGCCATTGTACACTCCGGCCTTCTTCCGGTTTTTGGAATTTCAAACCGAATCCTTCATTTCGTCCACCGGTGCAAACTGTCCTAGTTCCACGGGCCATGCCTCTTCTGGATATCTAAGTTATCTCCCTTTAACTCAACTCACCAAGTTTTTTGTCCATCAATGCACTAGCCAGGTACTGAACTAACAAATCTTTGGGTCAATTCGCTGAATCCAAACAAAGCTTTTATCCACTGGGCCATGTGTCCTGAAGAAGACCGGAGCGTACAACGACCTAAACGCCGTGAATATGGCAGTGAAGATGAGGATAAATGTTCGACTAATGTAAATAGGTTCTAATTTATATATATATATCTATATATATGATGAAAATGTGGAAAAGACAAAGCAAAATCCGAATATGTGAGTTTACTGTTTTTATTTTGTTTTGGTTTTGTTATTCTGTCGACGTCAGACGTTTCGGTCAAATAGACCTTCTTCAGGACATGGTTAATGGAGACATATTTATATTAGCCCTGTATATATCGTCTCTTCATCTAACTTAAATCTAATATA
>OZ038507.1:74414716-74424716 GCA_964036315.1 Acanthosepion esculentum
CAACCCCCTCACACATAAGTACATTATATATATATATATATATATATATATATATATATATATATATATATATAGATGGATAGATAGTGTATTTAGGCAGCAAATGTTTTTAAAGCAATTAATTCTTTTGCTAAAACTTGGATCGTATGAACTTAGGAGACTTACTGACGGAAATTCCCCCTTGTTTGAAAAGGATTATTCGCAATTTGGAAAAGTTTCGAGTTTGTGGCATATCTATCTATCTATCTATCTCAGTCTGTTCATATCTATCTATCTATCTATCTCAGTCTGTCTATCTATCTATCTATCTCAGTGTGTCTGTCTATCTATCTATCTATCTATCTATCTATCTATCTATCTATCTCAGTCTGTTCATTATCTATCTATCTATCTAACTAGCTAGCTAAGTTTGTTCTAATCTAGGTATATATCTATCGATTATATAATTATCTATCTATCTATCTATCTATCTCAGTCTATTCCTTATCTATCTATCTATCTATCTAACTAGCTAGCTAGCTAAGTTTGTTCTAATCTATGTATATATCTATCGATTATATAATTATCTATCTATCTATCTATCTATCTCAGTCTATTCCTTATCTATCTAACTAGCTAAGTTTGTTCTAATCTATGTATATATCTATCGATTATATAATTATCTATCTATCTATCTCAGTCTATTCCTTATCTATCTATCTATCTATCTAGCTAGCTAAGTTTGTTCTAATTTATGTATATATCTATCGATTTGTATAAATATAGTTATTATGAATCGGACACTATTTTCTTAGCACGAGGACATTCATATATATATATATATATATATATATATATATATATGAGTCCGAAAATTATTTCAGTATATTTTCCTTTTATCTTAAAGCTTATGTGTATGTGCGTTTATTTTATATGCACTGACCCAGTATATCCATGGCAAATTTCATTCATCTCCCTCTTACTATACCCACAGACTCATATATATATATATATATATATATATATATATATATATATATATATATATATAGGTAGTAATCTGATGGTATAATCCAAACGAGTCCTAATATGACGATATAGAATTTGAAATATTAAATGTTAAAACTGACTCACAAAGCGCGCTCACTGATTTTTTTCATTAACACTGCAAAATATTTCGTACAGTTGGAATTAAGATACCATTCTATATATATATATATATATATATATATATATATATTCATGTCTAAGTAAAACTTTTAATATCTGTCTCACTTTCTAATTGTTTCTGTGTGTATATATATATATATATATATATATATATATATATATTTATTTCGACCTATATATCTCTCTCCACGCCTACTCGCGTCTGTCCTGCTTTCATATCATTCACTAATTCTTTTTGGCTTTATCACCACTTGCAATCAGACAGTCACCCTGACAATAAGACATAGAGATCATCAGGTTGGAAACTACATTTCACGACGTGTTCCACCTCGATCAACGCTTAATGGCAGTCGCTTGCAGAGGCGCTACGCAAATCTCGGCCCTTCGTTCGTTGTCTTTACAAATACGCAGCGCTGATCACTAACAAGCGTGTACGATGGCGCGATTGATGGATAGATATCGAGATATTGATACAAGATCCTGTGTCCAATAGCCAGATAGTTACTGTATCGAACTCATTCGTGAACGGTTCGCCAACAATACAATGCAAGTAGATCGAATCGCTGGCTCAATAGGGACACTGAAAATGACTGACAGATCTTTTCAGTGAACAGGTCAGCGAATTTCAATCTTTTCAATTGTCAATCATGAATACCTGAATTGAATTACACCCGTCATTTTAAGCTTTGGCGGACGACAGTGGCACTTACAAAAAAGGAAAGGTATATATATATATATATTTCCGATCGCATTTTACTATAAATTTAGAAAATTTACAAGGATAAAATCTTTTCTGTTAACTTGAAATCGATTGGTTAACCATGTATTTAGTATTATAGATTATATATATATATATATATATATATATATATATATATATTTATTATTATATATATATATTTATATATATATATAAATATATATATGTATATATATATATATATATATATATATATATATATATATATATATACGTATAGAGGTTACGCAAAACTAGGTAATCCGTATGGGTAGACCCAAGGAGGATAAAATCCAGAGAGCTCAATATAAATCAGAGCTAATAATTTAAATAAAAATAAAAACATCAATTTAAGGTTCCATGTAATAAATTATTTCACAACGGCCCTTTTAAAGGACCGCGGATCATCAGACTTTACTTCCAAAGGTTGAAACGAAAAATGAAAAAAATGTGTAAATTTCTTTTTTTTCGTTTCAACCTTTGGAAGTAAAGTCTGATGATCCGCGGTCCTTTTAAAGGGCTGTTGTGAAATAATTTATTATATGGAACCTTAAAGTGATATATTTTTATTTTTATTTAAATTATATATATATATATATATATATATATATATATATATATATAGAGAGAGAGAGAGAGAGAGAGAGATGCATATATATGTGATTAAATATAGTTTTTAAAGTATGTAAAATTTGTGGTTAAAGTAATCGATATCCTGGATAGAGCCTGTTTAAAAAAACCGTGCGCACAAAGATCAACACCGACTTGTGACAGTCTGTTTTATGATCTTCCGCTCTCTCTGTCTATATATATATATATATATATATATATATATATATATATATATATATTGTGCTATAAGAAAATATGTATTTGAGCATAGGGTCATTCAGAAGCCCATAAATTTCTTTCGATACATACATATATATATATATACTTTCAATGTTTATATATATATATATCAATGTATGTATACACACACACACACATATATATATATATATATATATATATATATATATATATGTACATATATATATAATTCATTATATATATTATATGTATAATATATAATTCTATATATGTATATGTACATATATATATATATATATACATATATATTAATCATATATATATATATATATATATATATATGTATGTATTTTCTATATATAATATATATACGCAGTACATATTGGAAAGTGCTCAATATTATTGATAGAGCAAACAGTCAGTTGTATGGATATGAGTTTGTGACCTGCGTTTGTCTGATAATCGCAAAAGCCTGAAACCTAGGGTCACAAACTCATATCCATACTACTAAATACATACATACATACATACATATATATATATATATATATATATATATATATATATATGTACATGTATATATATATGTATATACATATATATATATTTAAAGACATTTATATTATGTTTAACGTTCTTTTTATAGATACAAGTATTTAAGCAAATGCTCTGTTTTATAATAAACAGTATTAAATAACATTTACCGGCCTGAATGTCCGAGAAATTTTCATAGAATCGAACCTGTATCCTATACGGAACCATCATTTCGCGTGATGTGCCTTAACCTTTCGGCCACAGAGCTTGGTTAGCAAGGTCGATTTTACTATCTTTAAACTTAAATCTTCCATGAATCTCTTCTATTCATATCTGCTCTAGCCTATGAAATGTAAACAAATGATGGTTCCGTATAGGATACAGGTTCGATTCCTGTCGGAGAGCGAAAATTTTCTATGAAAAATTTCTCGGACATTCAGGCCGGTAAATGTTATTTAATACTGTTTATTATAAAACAGAGCATTTGCTTAAATACTTGTATCTATAAAAAGAACGTTAAACATAATATAAATGTCTTTAAATAAATTGTCGGACTATGTCCAATTCTAAAATATACATATATATATATATATATATATATATATATATATGTATATACATATATATATATATGTATATATATATATGTATGTTTTAAATATATATATATATATATATATATATATATATATATATGGTTTAAAACATTATTAAACTCAAAATCTAGGGTACAGTTTCAATTTAATATTAAAATTAAACTTTAGGAATTGACTCAATTTTCTGTGTCCCGATGGAATCATATTTTTTTTAAATAATTATGATTTACGTTCTATTCTGCATCGGTCTCTGCTTTTTAAAAATACAAATATGAATACTTTGGATTATTAATCTAACTGTTATTTTCTATTACATCAACACACTATTCTATTACATTATCACACGTACACACACTAATATATATATGTATATATATATATATATATATATATATATATATATATATATATATATATTCATATTATCCCTCACCTCTCTCTCTCTCTATTCTGAGTTTCATGTAAGGATCAATCTTCTGGTTAGTATGAACTGAGATTTACATGATTTGTATTATAATATTTGTGGTTATCACAATGTTGGCGTAGATGTTATAGATATTATGATGGGGTTACAGTTTTTACTTTAAAAATTCAATAATCATATCTGGCCATTAAAATAGGTGGGATTTATATGTGTATGTAAAAAAGAAAATATATATTTTTGATTGGTGATTATTCATATTATATTTTTTTAATAATATTTATTTAAACGGAGATTTATTTTTCTTAGTAAACAAAAAATATATTCATATTCATAATAAATAAATAGCAATTAACATTAAAAATAAATCGTAATTCAAATTAAAAAATCAATCTTCATCAACGTATTTAAACATATACTTATTTTTAAGCCTACCTTTAGCTATCAATTCATTTCTAGTGTTTAATAAACCATGGTTATTTAGGTGTTTTAATATAACCAGTTTAACAAGACATAAATTGCATTCATTTGCTTTACCGTTGTAAACATTAGCTCTAGATATAGTTTCCTAGTTGATTGATGGTGTGATGTTATCATTCTTTAATTACCGGAAATATTTGCAGTGTGCGGTGCTGTTTTGTATTTTAAATTACTTAAAGTCATTTGATGATGGTAGAATGAAAAAAAAATATGATGGTAGAATGAAATTTCCAAGGATTAAATACGAATAAAAAATAACATTTAACATCGTTACCGGAATGTGTGTTCGGTCAGTATACAATATTATCGGTTACGCATTGACCGTTTAAGGGACAGATCCTATTTTTTTCGGCAGTTGCATTTATTTTTAGAAGAATCTAGGTTCTCTTTGTTGGAAATATGTTTTGTTATGATGGGAATCGGATGTGTCTATGTTATTAAAGCTACTATAGCTAATCTTAACATTTGTTTTTATTTTTGTTAAAAATCTTTATTTAAAGTGTTTACGAATTAATTTTTTTTAAATTCTTCCGATATGAGTTTTGATTTAGAAGATGGATTAAACCATACAATGTTACGTTTTCGGTGTTTCTTCTAATTTCTAGCATCTTTGTTTATTTCTAAATACTCTAAAATTACTTTATGACTGCTTAGTTCTAAAGCTTGCATATATTTAATTTTAGACTTATCAAATAGTTGCTTATTGCTAGAGTTGGTAGATAATCTTACTTGGACAGATTTATGTAAGTTTTCTAGAATTTTATGTTGGTAGTTTGATTCTTTATTAACGTATCTATGGCTATATATATATATAAGGGACTCAATACCTTAATTCAACTTAATTTCAATAATTATATTGAGGGTTTTTACTCCTTTTTGAAACATGAGAACTCTTATGTAGCGAAGGAATCATATTTTAAAAAAATATTATAATATAAGCTCTACTTCTGTATGGAGCACTGTCTTTTTAAAAATAAATACAAAAATACTAAAGCACTCCGGATTATTTACCTTACGTGTTCTTTCCTATTTTTCTGCATACCTGCATACATATATATATATATATATATATATATATATATATATATATATATATGTTGACTTCTATGTTCAATTTTATTTTTATATGTATATTTACATACGCTCTATCTCTAATTTTGAGCACTTTGTCCCATGAATACAGCACACCTTAGGAGTATATTTCTTCACACACACACACACACACACACACACACACACATATATATATATATATATATATATGTGTGTGTGTATGTGTGTATATATATATATATATATATATATATATATATATATATATATATATAGCTATAACTATTATATAACGATAAAAATAAATACTACGTTACTTAAAAATCCCAAACCGAAAAGTGTAAATAAAAATATACAGTATAATAAATAAATAGATAATAAAAACAAGTAAAATAAATTAATCTAAATTCATCCAAAACTAACAAACCGATCCCAACAAATTAACCGTTAGAAAAACAAATGAAGATTCAAATAAATAAATGAAGTAATAAGCAAATTAAAAACTTCTCCCGCCAAAATAATAGTTAGAACAAACTACAGCAATTAACCCCAAAATTGAATAAATAGCTTTAATTATCTTCCCAAAGCAAAACAAAATAATTAAATAAGCGATATAAACAATTTTAGTACGTTAATAAAAACACCGATTAAAATTAAAATAAATAAATAAAAATATAAGATAAGAAATAAAAAATAAAAATAAACTATAAAAATAAATAATGACAAGCGAATTAATTTAACCCAAATAAATAAATAAATAAACAAATAAACGATTTCCGGTAAAATAACCGCCAAAATAGACTATCCACAATGCACCACTGATCCGCATATGTAAATAGCTGAGAAAACTAAAAGCTCTCGTGGCCTGACGATTGCGTCTATCATCAAACAGCTTGTCGCCTCTAACTGTTGACTATATGAGACTATATTTCTTTATATATATATATATATATATATATATATATATATATATATATATCCTTTGTGTATGCTTTATAATAACCAGTATTCAGGTCTAAGTTTACTTCAAGAAAGTTGCTCACATTACCATTGGTAGTTGTAGCAATATTCAGTTCATGATCTTTAAAAAAAAATTATCAGTTCCTTTCCGTCATCTCCATAGAATCCGGTGTCCTTGTTAAAATAAATCTAAAATAAGTCTGAGTCGTCATAATAATAGAATTACAAATAATTCGCATGCCTCCGGTGAATCATACGTTCACATAGCAAAACTAAATTTCGGTTTACTTTTTTGGTCCACAGATAACCATTATGGAAAAGTATAGGATTTTGTGCCTGGCTAATTATATTTATTTCGTGGTCGCTAATAGGACAGTAGTTTATTGCTAAATTTATAGCAGACATTAGCAGACTTTCGGTGATCGACGTGTAAATGACACAAATATCGAATTGGATGAATGTACATTCGTTCTCCCTTTTTATATTAGTAAACCATTCTATGGCTTCATCTGTTTTATGCCACTGGTTATTTCCTAGAGCATTTTTCCGTGTATTTGTATGGTCTTTCAAGGATGTTTTTGCTAATTTTAAGGCTATTATTTTTAGTTGGGTTGGTCAATCAATGCATATATATATATATATATATATATATATATATATATATGGTCTGACGATTGCGTCTATCATGAAACAGCCTATCACCTGTAAGTGTTGACTTCAATGTTCACTTTTATCTTTACACACGCTCTATCTCTGATATTGAGCACTTTATTCCATAAATATAGCACACCTTAAGAGTATATTTCTTCATATATATATATATATATATATATATATATATATATATATATATATATATATGTGTGTGTGTGTGTGTGCTATATATATATATGTGTGCTATATATATATATATATATATATATATATATCTATATATATGTGCTATATATATATATATATATAGCACACCTTAAGACTATATTTCTTCATATATCTATCTCTCTCTCTCTCTCTCTCTATATATATATATATATATATATATATATACGTATATATGTGTGTGTGTGAAGAGTCATATATGTATCTGCGCTCTCATAATTTAAATTCCAACAATTTCACTTGCATCTGCTGAGTCAAATGCTCCCATAGCAATATTAAACTCTGGGTTACTTCTTTTGGTCCACAGATAACCATTGTTGAATAATATAGGTTTTTGTGCCTGCTTTATGATATTTATTTCCCGATCACTAATAGAGAAGAAAGTTTTTGCCAAATTTTGCAGCAGACATTAGCATATTCTTGGTGATGGACGGATAAAAGTCACAAAAATCGAATTGGATGAATGTACATTCATTCTTTCTTTTCATATTGGTAAACCATTCTATGGCTTCAGCTCTTTTCTACTACTGGTTACTTCCTAGTGCCTGTTTAGTAAAACTGCATGTTTTTGATGATTTTACCAATATTATTTTTGGTTGGTTTGGATACGCGGTACTGGAGATTCTTTAAAAAGATTGCCTTATGATCTTTAACTGTGATGAATGTTTTTTGCTTGTGGAAATTGCGAATCCTATCATCAATTTTTACTTCCCAGTTATTTGGTGCCTTTATATAAAACTTATTAACTTTCTTGTTAACGGCTAAAGTATATATTAATGGTATAATTAATGGTAAATTACTAAATATAGACTTCATATAGATTATGTTATAAATAATGATATATTAATAGAATATTAATGGTATAAATCTTACTAACTTCCTTGATAATGTCGTAATGCTATATTAATGGCATAATATAATGGTAAATTAATTGTATAATTAATGGTAAATTAATGGTATATTCATAGTATAATTAATGGTAAAAACTTATTAACAACTTTTAATTAATGGTATAAAACTTATTAACTTCTTTGTTAATGGCTTAATAGACAAACTTAGAAAGCCAGACAAACTTACCAAGGTTTCACCTAAGCGGATCGTCAGGGAAAGCTGGCTTTCACTGACGATCCGCTTAGGTGAAACCTTGGTAGGTTTGTCTGGCTCTCTAGGTTTGACTAGGTCTGCTCTACTTTTGTATTGAGCACTTTTTTAGTTAGTTGTTTACTAGTATCGGTTTTTTTTTTTCTTTGGGCTTTGAACCTGTATGTTGTACGATTATTTTCGACAGACGTTCATGTTCATAGCTCTTTCATTTTTTTTAAAACCTTTTTTTTCCTTCGATATTGATTTGATTATTGGCAAATCAAGAAACCGAAGGTTTTTCGAGACTAGTGTAGTTCCCTATATATATATATATATATATATATGACAATCCGTTTAGGTGAAACCTAGGTAGGTTAGCATAGCTCCTTAGGATTATCTTAGGTTTTGCTCTACTTCGTGTATTGAGCACTTCTCTTAGTTGCCTTTTTACTCGATTTGGAGTTTTTTTTCTTTGGATTTTCAGCTTGAACTCTGGACGATTGTTTTCGCCTTAGTTTAATGTTCTTGGTTCTTTCTTTTTTTTATTCCTCATTTTTCCTTGTGTCCCGATTTGTTTTACTACAAGTCGAACTATCTAAGGTTTTTCCAAGCAAGTACCACCATTTATATAATATACAGGGTGTCCATAAAGTTCGTGTGCACTTTAAAAAATTTATAACTTTATTTGTATTTGCGATAGAAATAATTTGTAAAAATGTTATAAAGTTTAATGTACCTAGTTTTAAGTATAGCTAAAATAACTAATATGATTTCAGGCCTTACTGTAAATCAGTTGGCAAATGTTTTCCGTGATATGCAAAATCGTATTACCCTTTGTATTGCTAATGATGGAGGACATGTGGAAACTTAAATAAAATTTCAATAAAACCTTAAAAAATATAGATTTACTTCTTTCTAATCATTTTTACAAATTATTTCTATCGCAAATACAAATAAAGTTATAAATTTTTTAAAGTGCACACGAACTTTATGGACACCCTGTACAGTCCACCTACTTTTGGACCAGATTGTATATGTGTAAAATTTCTGATATGACTAAAAATATATCTGTAAAAGGACAATATGACGAGAAAAGGAAAACTTATCCTAGCCGAGGGGTTTAATCGCCAGAGATCGGAACGCTACTATGTTAGATTATCACGAAGTTCTCGTCGGGATTCATACGCCTGTCTCATCGTATAATTACTCTTTACGAAGAACATTGGCGACAGAAGTTATAATTCTTTTAAAGTGCACACGAACTTTATGGACTCCCTATATATATATATATAT
>OZ038507.1:74429716-74454716 GCA_964036315.1 Acanthosepion esculentum
TGACAATGGCTCTCCACTACTTCCTGTCCATTATTGTACTATTTACTATCTGTTCTTGGATATATATCTTTCATAAAACTTTAATAAAAAAATAAATAATTTAAATTATTACAATAATATTATTTATTATTACACAGTTCCCTTTTCAGGGGTCAGTGCTCCATTCAAATTGTTGACCCCTCATTTGGAGATGTGGCTCCGTTGTACCAGATTGTTTTTACTAATATTGATTTTCGGGTGGGCTGAATTTAAACTTAAACTGCTCCAATTGAACGGCAAAAATTCCCAGTAATGAAAGACCCAGTCAAAGAAGGGTTATACGGCTAGTATATATATATATATATATATATATATATATATATATATATATATATATATATATTTAAAGACATTTATATATATTATGTTTAACATTCTTTTTATAGATACAAGTATTTAAGCAAATGCTCTGTTTTATAATAAACAGTATTAAATAACATTTACCGGCCTGAATGTCCGAGAAATTTTCATAGAAAATTTTCGCTCTCAGATATATAAATGTCTTTAAATAAATTGTCGGACTATGTCCAATTCTAAAATATATGACGTCATTTGTTTACATTTGATACGCTAGAGCAGATATGAATAGAAGAGATTCATGGAAGATTTAAGTTTAAAGATAGTAAAATCGACCTTGCTAACCAAGCTCTGTGGCCGAAAGGTTAAGGCACATCACGCGAAATGATGGTTCCGTATAGGATACAGGTTCGATTCCAGTCGGAGAGCAAAAATTTTCTATGAAAATTTCTCGGACATTCAGGCCGGTAAATGTTATTTAATACTGTTTATTATAAAACAGAGCATTTGCTTAAATACTTGTATCTATACAAAGAACGTTAAACATAATATATATAAATGTCTTTAAATAAATTGTCGGACTATGTCCAATTATAATATATATATATATATATATATATATATATATATATATATATATAGAGAGAGAGAGAGAGAGATAGATATATAGATAGATATGGGGATAGAGAGAGAGAGAGATAGATATATAGATAGATATGGGGATAGAGAGAGAGAGAGATAGATATATAGATAGATATGGGGATAGAGAGAGAGAGAGATAGATATATAGATAGATATGGGGATAGAGAGAGAGAGAGATAGATATATAGATAGATATGGGGATAGAGAGAGAGAGAGATAGATATATAGATAGATATGGGGATAGAGAGAGAGAGAGATAGATATATAGATAGATATGGGGATAGAGAGAGAGAGAGATAGATATATAGATAGATATGGGGATAGAGAGAGAGAGAGAGAGATATAGATAGATATGGAGATAGAGAGAGAGAGAGAGATAGATATATAGATAGATATGGAGATAGAGAGAGAGAGAGAGATAGATATATAGATAGATATGGGGATAGAGAGAGAGAGAGAGAGATATATAGATAGATATGGGGAGAGAGAGATATATATAGATAGATATGGGGATAGAGAGAGAGATAGATAGATATATAGATAGATATGGGGATAGAGAGAGAGAGAGAGAGAGAGAGAGAGATAGATATGGGGATAGAGAGAGAGATATAGATAGATATGGGGATAGAGAGAGAGAGAGAGATATATAGATAGATATGGGGATAGAGAGAGAGAGAGAGATATAGATAGATATGGGGATAGAGAGAGAGAGAGATAGATATATAGATAGATATGGGGATAGAGAGAGAGAGAGAGATAGATATATAGATAGATATGGGGATAGAGAGAGAGAGAGATAGATATATAGATAGATATGGGGATAGAGAGAGAGAGAGAGAGAGATAGATATATAGATAGATATGGGGATAGAGAGAGAGAGATAGAGATAGATATATAGATAGATATGGGGATAGAGATAGAGAGAAAGATAGGTTGATGGCTCATTAATCTTTAATACAACAAAAGATTTTTAAAAATCATCCGAAAAACGTTATTTTTAGTAGCCATGTAAATATCTACCAGCCTAGATCATTTAATGTGTTTTTATAATCTATATATACTGTATAATCGACGCATTCAGTTAAACAAGAAAACATGCTTGATAATGGCTTATAGATGAACCGTAATCGTTCGAATCGACAAGTCCTTTTGACAGTTTTTACACAATCCTTGCCCAGAAATGTAATGACTTGTACAAATGACAGAAAAATTTAATAAATCGACTTCCCTTGTCAGTCCTATTTAATGAAATTTTGTGTATATATATATATATATATATATATATATATAGGTAACTATACTCGTATCGAAAAACCTTCGAATTCTTGATCTGCCGATATATATATATATAAGAGTCTAAGTCAAAAATTATGTATGTATGTGTGTATATATATATATATATATATATATATATATATATATATATATATATATATATATATATATATATATATATATAAGAGACTGTTAAAAATGATGTATATATATGTATTTATATATAATATATAAGAGGCTAAGTCAAAAATTATGTATGTATTTATATATGTTCCAGCAACCTCTCGTTACGTTTGGAGCCCTGAAAAACATCTAACATTCAAAAAGTTTACAGAGATGCACTAATACATTTTTGTTTGAATTTTTTTTTAAAAACATTTTTCACTTTTGGAGGCGACATTATTTCATTTCGTTCAAAATAAAAATTAAATAATTATTCAACTCTTACAATATCCATTATTATTCACATACGGTTTTATTCTACGTAAATATTTTTATATTAATTAGACAGTAACACCATATCTTTTATTCATGATAAGTTTCTACTGGGTTTTCTTTGATGCAAAATATGGAAAACAAAACAAAATCCGAATATGCAAGTTTACTGTTTTAATGTTGTTTTACTGTCGACGTCAGACGTTTCGGTCTTGTAGACCATCTTCAGGACATGGTTATTAGAAACATACTTAGTATTAGACGATATTTCAGTCAACCTGAAAAGACGATAGAACTGTCTACTGGGTTTTCTTTATAAACAGAATCCACTCATATTCACGACTGTATCTTTTTAAAGTGCACCTAAAACGCTCGAGAACCAGAGGGTTACTGTTAAAATGGCTGATGGATGAGGTGTGTGAATCATATATATTTTGCATATGCGCAGAACAGTCTACTCCAGTGAGCGAAATAAAGGGTTCAGTTCGACATTCCAACAACCTGAAGAAGGCCGGAACGTACAACGGCCGAAACGTTTTAATAAATATGGCGACAAATATGAGGACAATAAGTCCGAATAATGTAAATAATGCACATAATACCTCATCTCAGAAATACAGATACTTTATGCAAGAAATTAAATTATTTAACATACTAATTATATATGCTTATATAAATAAAATATATGTGGCTATAACATTATATATATTATATATTACGTGCATGTACAGGGCGCGATGTATAAATTGTCATCTAAATTGAAAATAACACTGATATAACAAATATATTTACCTAAATTACACAAAAATATCTTGAAACACTAAAGAGTGAATGTATTCAATAAAATCGCCATTGGCTTCAACTACGGTCTCCAGACGACTTCGGAATGTCCTGCAACTCTTCTGGATGGTCTCCTGCTTTATACCAGTGAATGCTGTCCTAATCTATGCTGTCAGTTCATCTTTGGTGTTATAAGGAGTTTAATTGATCTCTAACTCAACTGCGCCCTACGCATAATAATCAAGGTGGTTTCAATCTGGGGAGTTAGGTGGCCAGATATAAGGAGCGATGTGATCGCAGAAATTGTCTGAGAGCCATGACTGGGTTCCGGCATACTGCAGAGTCTTGTTGCCAGACATAGGCGTTTCCGCCCGCCACCCTCTTGACCCAGGGCAGCACTACTTCCTCAAGGCACCTAACGTAGGCCTGAGAAGATAGAAAACTATGAGGATAGGAAGCATAGATAACAATTGACCCTTGACATGAATAGTTTATGACACAGGGGGACATCCACTCGGAAGTCTGTTACACAAAATAGCAATTCTTGAAAAAGTCTAGGTAGAACTTCCTCCCTACAAATGGAATACGTAGGAAATGAGAGTTTGTTTTGTCGCTGTAATGCAAGAGAATTTAAACGTTTTTTTTTAATACTTAAGTTCACCCAATAATTGTACGTAGCATTGCGGGCAGTTATTCTTAGAAACAAAAACATGCTGTCGAAATTTCTAGCAGAAAATTAAGAAAAAATGACTTCGATATTTTGACAATAATTCTATATTTCTAATATCCATGTATTAGTAGTAGATATAGTAGTCTTGCCCCAGTTTCTAACATGAAACATTATTATTATTTCAGTTATTTATTAGTCTGTCTTATATTTCTATTGTCTATGTTATAACAGCCATAATCGCCATATCTTGCCCGAATTTTAAAAATGAAGCTTTGTCAATATTATCAATTTTTGACAAGTATTTCTTTCATCTAATTTCTTTTCCTTGTCTCCCACTTCTAGCTGTAGACGTATTAGTCGTGTTCGTATTTCTTAAATGAACCATTGTGATTATTAGTTTTCACACGGGCCTTTTATTATTCGACGTATTTTTATCGCAATACTCGAGCCGATTTTCCCCCTTTTTCTTTCTCTTTTTTTTATGCCTATTGGACAGCTTTAAAGCAAAATGGTGTTGGGAATAAGGCCTCCTTTAAGTTTGGGACACGCATTTATATCATCGCGATCCCGTCGGACATCGACAGTGTCTGAATAATAAGGGAAAGGGGGCCGAGCAACAACAGCAATTTAAATTTTGATATATACCTACATTCATTTTTATTCGGTTATTCCCACGGCATATCGTTTACAATTTGTAATAGGAGACATCATTTTATAAAGTTGTTTGAATTATAGGGTGAAGCATTATTGGTAATTATTCATTTTTAACTGATACTTCATCTTTCTTTTATGTACATAGTCGTAGAGACAATATTTAGAATTTCTTGGATGAAGCATTGTCATTAATTATTCATTTCTGGCTAGTTTGCTTTCCTTATTATTTCTGTTGCTCGTGATGTTATCGAACACAACTGTCCTAAGTCACCCTGGTTTTCTTGATGAAGCATAGCTATTATTAATATTAACTACATTTATTTTTTTATTTCTATAGGGTCATAGGAGCAGATGCCAACATTTTCAGTCAGTTATGTGACATGCATGAGACACGCTTAAGCGATCATGTATCTTTCGATACATGACTGACGAGGCAGATTTTTTTTCCCGCAGTAGGTTGCCATTTCTTTCTGCGGTAGACCAGTTGCCACCCCAGGCTATAGAACTCTGCCTGTTCTGCTATTTACCCAAAGCTGGGGTTGGGAGAAGAAGAGGATCCATACCTTTCCCAAGAGTCAGTCACTCATTTATGTGCCACGCGTGATTCACGCTTTGGCGATCATGTATCTTTCGATACATGACTGACGAGGCAGATTTTCTTTCCCGAAGTAGGTTACCATTTCTTTCTGCGGTAGACCAGTTGCCATCCAAGGCTATAGAACCTGGTCTGTCCTGCTATTTACTCATAGCTGGTGGGGGAAGAAAAGGAGTTTTAGCTTTCCCAAGGCTATTAGCATGTAAGTGAAAATAATGGATTCGACTGGAATTCGATTACATTCACTTATATGCTAATAACCTTGGGAAAGGTAACGAATGCACTTCATATCCCCCACCTATGGATAAATAGCAAAAATGACCAGGTTCTTACGAATATCAAACGTAAACGGCGGGGGGGTGATGTGCCATCATGTATGGTAGCTAAATTTGGAACACAGACAGAATATCTTTCAGTCAGTCAGTTATGTTTCATATGTGATACACGCTTTCGATGCATGACTGACGAGACAGAATTTTTTCCCGCAGGTGGTTGCCATTTCTTTCTGGGGTAGACCAGTTGTCATCCAAGGCTATAGAAGCCGGTCTGTCCTGCTATTTACTCATAGCTGGGGGTGGAGAAAAAGGGTCAGTCATTTATGTGCCATGCGTGATACACGCTTAGGCGATCATGTATCATTCGATACATGAACTACGAGGCAGATTTTTTCCCGCAGCATGTTGCCATTTCTTTCTGCGGTAGATCAGTTGCCATCCGAGACTACAGAACCCGCTATTTACCTACAGCTGGGTGTGGGGAGAAAAGAGGATTCATACCGTTCCCAAGGGTATGAACACGTAAGTGAATGTAATGGATTCGACTGGAATTCGAACTCAGCTCTCCGATTTCTCAATCCGAGCCCCTATCCACTACTCCACCGTATCTCCTCATCAACATCTTAAATTATCCTAATTAATTAGATGAAGCATTTACTAATTTATCTTTTATTAAATTACTTTTGCTCTCGTAGTCGAAGACATATTGAATAATTCGAATTCTACTGTGTCCGATCATTACCAAAAATTCATACCAATTCAAATCTAATCAAGAAAATCAATATTTGGAGAGTCAATGTGCAGAATGGATAAGGTATTTAAGAAAAAAATGATCTGCATCTATCTATCTAGCTATCTATCGATATATATATATATATATATATATATATATATATATATATATATATATATGCATAAATATACTTTTAAGGTGTGCTATATTTATGGGATAAAGTGCTCAATATCAGAGATAGATCGTATAAATATAAAATTGAACATTGAAGTCAACACTCAGAGGCGACAGGCTGTGTCATACTAGACGCAATCGTCAGGCATGAAACAGCCTGTGGCCTCTGAGTGTTGACTTCAATGTTCACTTTTACATATATATATATATATATATATATATATATATATATATATATATATATATATATATTTAATTTACAACTATTTAGTTGTTTTATATATATATGTGAAGAAATATACTCTGAAGGTGTGCTATATTTATGGGATAAAGTACTCAATATCAGAGGTAGAGCATATGTGGCCTGATGATTGCGTCTAGCATGAAACAGCCTGTCGCCTCTGAGTGCTGACTTTAATGTCCACTTTTTTATATATATATATATATATATATATATATATATATATATATATTTCGTGAAACACGAATGCAAAATAAAACAGATAACAGTGTTCCTGCTGCACTTGCATGCAGTATTTTCTCCTGTACTGGCTGTGGTCTTTCGTGCAATTCTTTTGCCGGCCTCAAAAGTCATGTCCGTCATAGGCATGCATATAATTAGTAGGTGATGGTCGGAACCTCATATGTGGCCTGAGGTCACTCGTGGTAGACAATTTCAGAGTAAGAAGCACAGCTTATGTGCGGGAGATAACGGTTAGCCCCAGACTTGAAAAGGTTAAGTTTGTAGTTCTCGGGGAAGAAATCTCTTGAGAGTCGGTTCCAAAAGGCAGCGTTTTGTGGTAAGAAGCACTTTATCCCATAAATATAGCACACCTTAAGAGTATATTTCTTCATTCATATATATATATATATATATATATATATATATATATATATATATATATATATATGTGAATATAAATATAAAAGAGAACATTGAAGTCAACACTCAGAGACCACCTGACGATTGGGTCTAGCATGAAACAGCCTGTCGCCTCTGAGTTTTGACTTCAATGTTCACTTTTATATTTATATTTACATACACTCTATCTCTGATATTGAGCACTTTATCCCATAAATATAGCACATCTAAAAACTTATTTCTTCATATATATATATATATATATATATATATATATATATATATATATATATTTCCACCGTTCCATTTTTGAAGAACTTTGTAATATTTTAAACCTAATGTTCGATTAAATTTAGAATTTGAAATTTCTAGTTTACAATTTTTAATTTTACCGTGAAATAAGAATTATTTCGTATTGATTTCAAGTTTAATCTAATATTAATTTTAATACATTAATGGTTTGTATTTAAAATACACTGTCATGTTTTTTGAATTTTCCTATATTGTATTCTGATTGGTCGTCAAAGGTTACGTAAGAAGTTTTTCCTTATTGAGGGGTTTCGTTTGGTTTTGGATTTTCAAAAAATCACTCTTTATTTTGCAATCAACACCATCACTTGATAAGACACCAGAAGTGTTGAAAAAAAGGCTATTTTTGTAGTGATGCTATTATATGCTCATATTATAATTTTTGAATATATATATTTTGTCCATTTCATAATGTGTGACGTCATTTGTTTTGGAAGTAAAGTCTGATGATCTGCGGTCCTTTAAAAGGGCTGTGGTGAAATAAATTATTACATGGAACCTTAAAGTGGTCTGTTTTTATTTTTATTTAAATTATATATATATATATATATATATATATATAGTGTCAGGTCGCTTCTAGCGCTACTATGTAGCACATTACTACCTGTTTTATAGTCGGATTGTCGGCGTTTGAACCAGTATCCCCAGAGAGTTTGTCTATGAGGAGGGTGGGTAGTCACTCTGCAGGTTTAAATACAAGACCTGCAAAAACAGCGGAGGGAGCGTTTTGCTCCACGGATATCTAGCACAATTACCCTGGGAGTCTTGGATCCCCCATAATTTTTTCCCCTAGACATCGGCTAAGAGAAGAACACTCTGTAAAACCTACGACACGGAGACTTCACTGTCATCTTTCCAGCTTGATAGGCAATGACAGATCGAATCCTGTGTGTAAAGGGCGAGGCCAGTTCAGGGCATACTGCGCATCACTTAAAAACCCCACTGTGCAGGCCCGAGGGTGACGTTTGCGTCCAGCAACCATTTCCAAGATGGAAGATATATATATATATACAGGGTGTCCATAAAGTTCGTGTGCACTTTAAAAAATTTATAACTTTATTTGTATTTGCGATACAAATAATTTGTAAAAAGGATTAGAAAAAAGTAAATCTATATTTTTAAGGTTTAATTGAAATTTTATTTAAGTTTCCACATGTCCTCCATCATTAGCAATACAAAGGGTAATACGATTTTGCAGTTCACGGAAAACATTTGCCAACTGATTTACAGTAATGCCTGAAATCACATTAGTTATTTTAGCTATACTTAAAACTCGGTACATTAAACTTTATAACATTTTTTTTACAGATTATAATTTTTTTCAAGTTCACAGGAACTTTATGGACACCCTGTATTATATATATATATATATATATATATATATATATATATATAATTATTATTGTTATTATTATTATTACTATACGCATTAGTTTTCATGAGTAACATATTTGAGTTGCCATCTCTACTTTATTTTCTATGTGAACTTAATAGCCGGCCTAGATTGAGAAGGCTTACTAAAGAAATAGACACAGGTTTGAATTACAATTTGAAATGCACGTTTCTCGTTGGGACGAGCACATATAAATTCGTAGAAATGCCAAAGAGAAATGTGAATGGCTGATTCTGGCATTACTGAATCGTCGCGACCTCGGTGGCAAAACTGGTAACATGTTTCGACTATAGAAAAGTTTCCCTAGATGGAAAAAGGGTACGGGTTCGTTTCCTGTATGAGGCTCAATATTTATATATCACACACTAAAAATCTAACGCTTATACTAATAGAATGTAATGTTTCATAAAGGTTCATTTTAATATTCATATATATATATATATATATATATATATATATATATATATATATATATATATATGTGTGTTTGTATAAAAGCAATTATCCCACACATATTTCCATTTTCCTGCATTTTCAATGGAAGAAATATTGATTAAACCATATACAGTAAAAAGATAGATACATAGGTAGGTAGATAGGTAGATAGTGCACCGATCGGGATAGATAGATAGATAGATAGGAAAAGGTTGTGATTGATGTATATATCGAGAAATATATAGAAACAGGTTACATAATGCACCGAACAAGATAGACAGATAGCTAGATAGATGGATAGATACATATATATATATATATATATATATATATATATATATATATATATATATATATATTCTGTAGTTCACTGCTACCAGCAAGCAGAAAATTATTGTTCTCCTAATGATGACCATGTTGGCCGAAACTAGTCGAGGAATCTAAATGAAATAATAATAAAAACGAAGGAATATAAATGTACAACCCAGTGTGTCTGAAGATTTTAATTTTTTAATATTTTTTATTGTTCAATATATATATATATATATATATATATAGAGAGA
This sequence comes from Acanthosepion esculentum, assembly GCA_964036315.1. Classification (NCBI taxonomy): domain Eukaryota; kingdom Metazoa; phylum Mollusca; class Cephalopoda; order Sepiida; family Sepiidae; genus Acanthosepion; species Acanthosepion esculentum. The sequence goes on from OZ038507.1 coordinate 74,439,848, forward strand.
GAGAGAGATAGATAGATAGAAACAGTGACGTATATAGATATAGATACATAGAAACAGTGATATATATATATAGATAGATAAAGGAAGGAAGTGACAGGTTGAGATATAAAAATATATAAGTCAATTTCTTATCTTCTAATTTTTAAGTTTCACAAATGAAACATACATACATAATAACAGTTTGAGATATATATATATATATATAATATATATATATATATATATATATATATATATATATATGTAGATAAGGAATAGACTGAGATAGATAGATAAGTAATAGACTGAGATAGATAGATAGATAAGGAATAGACTGAGATAGATAAGGAATAGACTGAGATAGATAGATATGAAGAGACGAGCAAAGATCGATAGTTCGATTAGATAGATAATAACAGTCTCGAATACATAGATATGGACAGGCTAACATAACTAACTAGCTAGATAGGTATTAATAGATAGGTCGATGTGCATGTAAGTTTTGTCATTCTGTTGTACGAATGTTACTTTTATACCTAATGACGTCATTCCACTCAGTGTGGCATGTGTTTTTTTGTTTGTTTTTTTTTGTTTTTTTTGTTTTTTTTTTGTCGTCGTTTTTAAATCAAAGTTGAAAGCGGCTCGACAACAACACTAATATCCAAACGTAAATTATATGAATAAACTCAACAGTTTCGTCACTGACACGCAGGATTTTCTCTAATTTCATTGACTGTAACGCTTACAATCCTTTTCTCTTTCTTTTCTTTTTTTTCTTTTTGTCGTTTTCTTCTTTGTGTTTTCACATTTTGCATACTTTTTTTTTAACTTGTTTTTTTTATGGAGACTTTGTTTTCTTAAAGTACTTGTGCAGTTCCACAGGAACTCCTAGTGAAATTCGAAACCTTTCTGTATGCAACGCGAAATCTAAGTCGTCGTCCAGTGTGGAAACAGGTATGGTTCGCATGTTGAAGTGCTTATTATAATGCAGGCGCCTCCAAGTTATAGGTGTGTTAATGTCCATTAGTGTCCATTTTATTTATACAGCCCGCAATTTTCTGCTTACTTTGTCGGCCAACACGTATCAAATACGGCTAGATATACGAAGTATGTTCGAAAAGTAACCAGCCATTGAATATTAACTATAAAAAAAAAAATGAAAAAAAAAATGGCCTACCTAGGAGAATGGGGCTTTGGCCACCTTCGAAGTATTCTTCTTTAAACCTCATAAAATTATGCCCATCTGTCATTTTGTCTCTCAAAACATTCGGAAAAAATATCAATCCGGGATCACCATCAGCGGCCATACATCTAGGCTTCAATGGAGTTCCCAATTTGAATTAGATCTCTGAACTTTGGGAATGCCATGCGAGACAAGTTTTTCTCTCCAGAATCTACCATACCCATTTATAAGTCTACCATTCTTCCATGTTTAGAATATTGCTGCAACTCCTGCTATTTATCTAGAGCTCCTTGTTAAAATCCAAAGAAGAATCAGCAATATTATTGGTCCTGATCTGTCATCTCGGCTTCATTCACTTTCCAACCACCGTAAGGTTGGCTCCCTGTGCTTTTCCTATAAGTACTTTCATGGTCATTGTTTGCATGAACTCTTCGCTATGGTACTTATATAAATAATTGTCGGATTTAGTCCATTTCATAATATATTGTTATTTGTTTACGTTAAGGTTAGCTTCGAGCAGTTATGAGCGTTCAAGAGAAATCATGGGAAATTTGTAGTTTTAAAACAGTGATTTAACCTTGCAAAGAAAACACTTCCACTGTAGCTAAATGGTATAGCACGTCAGGCTTTCTGACGGTTCCGTGTAGGATACAGGTTCGATTCCTGTCGGAGGACACATATTTTTTATTTTTTTTTTTTAGATTTCTTGGACATTCAGGCCGGTAAATGTTGTTAAAACTTTATTATAAACAAAACATTACTTAAATATTTGTATCTTTAATAATAACCTTTTAACCAGAAAATATATCAAAATAATCGTCGGACTTAGTCCATTTCGTTATATATATGAAGAAATGTACTCTTAAAATGTGCTATATTTATGGGATAAAGTGCTTAATATCAGAGAGAGAGAGGGTGTATAAATATATATAATCCTATATGTATGTGCGTTTGAAAAATTCTAATATGAAAATATCAAAGTTTTTTTCTATCTGTTTACTCTCAATCACTGACAAAACTTTGACAAAAGTGAAGCATGTTAGACTGAAAAACGTTTAGTATTTGATCTTTATCTTATGATCCTGTAGGATCCATATATGGTAAAACATTTGATCTTTAACACACACACACACACACACACATATATATATATATAGAGAGAGAGGGGGGAGCGACTGGTTAGCAAGATATGAGCGTTCGAGGGAAATCATGGGAAATTTGTAGTTTAAAAACAGTAATTCCGACAATTATTTAATATATTTTTGGTTTAAAAACAGTCATTTAAAATTGCTAACCAGACGCTTCCTCTGTAGCTAAATGGTATCGCACCTCAGGCTATATGGCGGTTCCGTGTAGGATACAGTTTCGGTTCCTGTCGGAGGACGCATGTTTTCTTTGAGATTTCTCGAACATTCAAACCGGTAAATGTTGTTAATACTGTTTATTATAAACAGAGCATTTACTTAAATATTTGTATCTATAAAAATAACATATATATATATATATATATATATATATATATATATATATATATTAAAGACATTTTTGATATGTTTAACGTTCTTTTTATAGATACAAGTATTTAAGTAAATGCATTTACATAAATACTTGTATCTATAAAAAGAACGTTTAACATCAAAAATGTCTTTAATAAATTGTCGGACTATGTCCAATTCAAAAATGTACATATATATATATATATGTATATATGTATGTATGTATGTATGTATGTATGTATGTATATATGTATGTATGCAAAGTGATCAACATCCAGCGGTGACAGTCTGTTTCATGCTTAAACGCAATCGTCAGGACAACTTCATTTTCTTTATTGAGATTTTTCGAATGGCCTGAACGCTGCGTTCAAGCTTAGAATTTGGTTTCCGGTTCCGTCTAAAGTCTACTTCAACGCTCTACTTCTAAAGTCTCCTACAGAACTACTTAAATTCACTACTTAAATCTTGGCCTCTTCAACTCTTGAGTTAGACATTATCTTTTCTGCGTAGCCGCAAGAACTTCACTTCTGACCTTTTCTTACGCTAATACAACACCAAACAGTAAACCTCTACCTTGAGTGGCGCTCGGCCATTGTATTGGGTGAACAGTAGCAAAACAAAAAAAAAATGAGAAAAATTAAGCATGAGACAGACTGTCGCGTCGCTGGATGTTGACCTCAATGTCCACTTTTTCATTTACATACACCGTTCTCGACGAGAGAATCCATACAGGTGGACTCAAGTTAGAATACTGCTAGAAGGCACATATCTTTCTTTAATTGGAGTATACATACATACATATATATATATATATATATATATATATATATATATATGCGTGTGTGTGCGCGTGTGTCCGCATCTGTGTGGATGCAGAAGAAGAGTGGGAGAGCGAAGGAGAAAATGTGGACATGAAAATAAACACTAGATGGTGACTATCGGTTTCACACGGAGATATTATCTTCAGGCCAAGTCTTCTCCCTGTCGATATCCAAAAAAGATAAATTTCCGATATTGGGCACTCTTTTCCCTATAAATAATGTAAATCTTCACAATACATACATACATATATATATATATATATATATATATATACTTTAAAATTCAAGGGGTCAATTAAAATACGCGAACATGGTTTCAACCTGACGGTCTCTCCGGGTGATACTTTTAGAGACCATCACGTCGAAAGCACAGTCGCGTATTCTAATTGACTTCCTGAATTTTTAAGTTACAAGCTCTACATATTAGTTTTATTTTTTCTTATATTTTATGTGTGTGTGTGTGTGTGTGTGTGTGTGTGTATGTATGCATTGTGAAGATTTACACGATATATAGGGAAAAGAGTGCCCAATATTTGATATAGATTTTTTGGGGATATCGACAGTGGCGTTTTTTGAAGTACAGGTACCCACTAAAATAATATTATTTGACGAAATAACAAAATGTCAGATTGATAATTCCTATATATATATATATATATATATATATATATATATATTCCTTTAGTATCATTCTATTCAAGTTCTTCATTTCTATGATTCCCTTTTATACATAGAAACGGAATATACTAATCATATATATATATATATATCTGTATGTATCTAGATATCTATCTATCTCTATATATAGATACATATAGATAGATAATTTGCGTATATTTTGGCAGCATGTCTTCATTAAGGCATTGAATATATATAAATATATATATATATATATATATATATATATATATACATATCTGTATGTATCTAGATATCTATCTATCTCTCTCTATATATAGATACATATAGATAGATAATTTGCGTATATTTTGGCAGCATGTCTTCATTAAGGCATTGAATATGTATATATATATATATATATATATATATAAAGACATTGAATAATTTAGATTTGTCTACTGATATCAGAAGATCCTATTGAAAATATGTAGATAAAACTTGTCGGAATCATTCATTGAGACATGTCTTTAAACATATAAATATATATATATATATATATATATATATATATATATTTATAAATATATATATAAAGAAAAAGTACAGTCAGGTTTAGAATCCACAGTTCTTTAGCATTTATTATTTTTAAAAATGAACGATACTACGTAGAGAATAATATTTTAATAATATTTTTATTAAAATTTCTATTTTTCGCTACTTAAATCGGTTCCATTATATATATATATATATATATATATATATATATATATGTATATATATATATGTATGTACATATATATATATATATATTTCAGGGAGAAAAATGCCATTTCACTTGAAGGTTGATGGCTTCAACATGTGTTTGCTACTGCAATATTTCTTGTTCCTCCTACCCGACCGATGTCAATTCGTTTCTCGTTTTCCGTGTTTTTTTTTCGGCGCTTGCCACCCATCGATAAGCACCGCGATCTTCAGCTCTCTTTTCGTAAGTGATCACTGATATCAGCGGACTTCAGGTCACGTTTGCAGACAACTCTTTATCCAAGCAGTCGGCGCCCCACAGGCTGGCATCAAGCCAACAAGGAAATCCTTTTCGATGTGACTGTCCTACATGCTCCGGACGTGACCAAGCCTCCGCAACTCGGTTCTGTTGACCCAGTCAGGGTCGTCTTTTATTGGCACACGGCTTCTCCTGGAAAATGCCCAAGATCCGGCGGAAGGTGGAAGATATTAGGGCAGTGCTTTCGGCATTTGTTCATTTCCAGTTCCCACTGTTGTAGAGAATTGTACGCTGGATTCTGTATATTCTGACCTTGGTAGTCAGGTAAAATTGTTTGTTTGTGTTTTTTGTCACACTATTTTGAACAGCGTTTTCATTGCAGCGGCTACTGGGTTTATCCTACTGTTGAGATTCGCGTCAGTCCGCAAGATACAATCAACCTCCAACGAGATGCAATTCTCTATCACTTTAAAGGTGCGGTTTTGAAAATGCTGATATCCTGGCCTCTGGTCCCTGTCTTCTTCAGGTATTTGACGTAGCCAAAAGCATGGCAAATCTACGCAAAGAGGGTGTCTAACAATCATCAAGCCTATCTATCTATCTATCTATCTATCTATCTATCTATCTATCTATGAGGAAATCTATCATTACCTTTTCACAGCTATCTATCATTGTCTTTTCACATCTATCTATCTATATGTGGAAAACTATCTATCATTGCATTTTCACATGTATCTCTCTATCATTGTCTTTTCATATCTATAATTGTCTTTTCACATCTATCTATATATATATATAGAGAGAGAGAGAGATTTCCTCATATATATATATATATATATATATATATATATATATATATATGAGGAAATCTATCTATCATTGCTTTTTCACATCTGTCTATCTATCAATCTATCATTTTCTTTTCATATCTATCCATCATTGTGTTTTCACATCTGTCTATCTATCTATCTGATGAAAACTATCTATCATTGCCTTTTCACATCTATCTATCATTGCCTTTTCACATCTATCTATCATTGTCTTTTTACATCTATTTATTTATCTATCTATCATGAGATGTTTCATAATCAAAAGGCACCCCTCGGATTATATCTTAGTCCAATTTGGGTTTTGATTTGAAGCGTGCAACGCTGAAGAACTTACTGTTAGTTTTAGTATATATTCACGCTCTATCACCAGATGCTCTGAACCCGCCCGACAATGTCATCATATGTTGCATCTGGCATTTTGAAGACGTCAAGTATCTGCCATTCTCCGACAATCACTTTTAAAGCCTTCCTTTTCCCCCGTTCCGGGTATGACGATAAACTACATTCGCATCCTGGATAAGGCGATAAAGTACGTCCGACATGGCAAGGCCTTAGTAGTGTGAGACATCGAATCGGAAATCATTTGATTACACATAAAACCGTTTACGCGAACTGGCTGTCTGATAATGAAATAAAATGAAGAATTAAATATATAAGAATAGTTTATATCTTATTAATCGTATCACCCCCAATCAAGGCAGTGAAGTCATTAATATACAAGGGTTACTGAGTGAGAAAAAATAAGAAAAAAGACAAGCATTATTACGAAGCGAGAACAATAGAAGAGTAATCAAGAAGACAATAGATAACGAATGAGATTACATTTTTGAAGATCAAATTTGGCTGAAAAGCTTCGAGTTGAAAGAGAACAATAAAAGAAAAATAAATTTTTAAAGATATAAGACCATTGGGAAGCAAAGGGCTGGAAGAGATTTCCACAAGCGAGAAGTACGAGAAAACAAAACCATTGACATAGAACTTACGGTTACATCTAACTATTTCAAATTTGAATTGATGAGACCTTGCCGCCAATCTAGTACTGCGCTTAAATTCATAAAGTTTTGCAGTTACATCTAGCCATTCCAAGAGTCCATCACCACACGCTCTGACCATCCCCCCTCATATGCAGAGTCAACGAGTTGATCTCTCCTTTTGATCACGTTTTAACAGCAGTCAATCGTGGGAAAATAACCTGTAACCCCTAATACCCCTAAAACAATGCTAGTACCTCTTCATCATCAGGAATTGTCGCTTATCATGAGGAACGATTCCGCTCTTAATAAGGTTCCCAGCTTTTTTTATCATTTCACCCCAAGTAAGGCAATAAAGACACTAAGATGTAAGTGGGATAATATGAGTTAAGAAAACATTATTACAAAGAGAGATTAAAAAAAGAACAGGAATTAAGAATCAATAACCCTAAAACAATGCTGGCAAACTCTTCATAATCACAGAGCAGCCAATGAATTATCGGCTATCATGAGGAACGATTATGCTATTAATAAGGTTCCTAGCTTTGAACGTCTAGTGGAAGATTTTTCTTTATCATTTCACCCCAAGTAAGACAATAGAGATACTAAGATGCAAGTATAGCTACTGAGAGTGGGATAATATAAGGAAAGAAGACATTGTTACAAAGAGAGATTAAAAAAGAGCAGGAATTAAGAAGATATCAATTGACATTGCATTTAAATATTTGAAGATCAAAGTTGACCGGAAAGCAAGAAGCCTGGAAGAGACTTCCACAAGTGAGAAGTGCGATAGAAAGAAACTGACGGCTTCGAAATTTCCCTACAAACCATGTATCTGAAAAGATTGCATCAATGAAACCACCCTCTCGACAACGACCCTTTTTACAAAAGTATATCAACGGAACCGGATCTACAAACTGTTTCCTTACAAACAATATATGTTCTATCGATACGAATCTATTGTACAAAAAACTTGTCGGCATTAAATACAGACTGATATACGGTAAAACGAAACAAACCGAACCATATGCAGGGCCTCGGATTTTATTTTCATTTAGCTCTAACTGCGGTCAATAATGGAAAATAACTTGTAACTATCAATACCCCTAAAACAATGCTGGTAAAATCTTCATCGTCATAGAGCAGCCAATGAATTATCGGCTATCATGAGGAACGATTACGCTCTTAATAAAGTTCCTAGCAGTTTTTTATCATTTCACCCCAAGTAAGGCACGAAGACACTATGATGCAAGTGGCTACTGAGAGTGGGATAATATGATGAAAGAAAACATTATTACAAACAGAGAACGATAAAAGAACCGGAATTAAGAAGAGATATCAATTGACATTACATTTAAATTTTTGAAGATCAAAGTTAACTGGAAAGCAAGAAGCCTGGAAGAGACTTCCACAAGTGAGAAGTGCGATAGAAGAAACTGCCAGCATAGAACTTACGGTTGCATCTAAACATTCTATCTGTACAAAGATGAGCCCTTTCTGCCAATCTAGTACTCGCTAGAACAATTAGGACTGAGTAGTGAGTAGTGCCACATACATTCGACCTTGTGTCACATCTAAGCTACGCTTAGAAAATAACCGTAAATGAACATTCATCAGGAAAAACTTATCATAAAAGTATTTATAGAAAAGGCACAGGGAAGTTACATTAAGGCAGGGAGAAAGTGACTGGATGCGAGATGCCAGGTCAGGACCAATAACATTGCAGATTTTTCTTTGGAACTTAGGGTTTCATCTAACCATTTCAAATGTTATCATTTGAAATGCAAAGAAAGCAAGAAAGCCTGGAAAGAGACTTCCACAAGTGCCAGAGAAGAAACCTTTAGCATAGAACTTACGGTTACACCTAACCATTTCAATTTTAAAATGATGAGACCTGTTTGCGCTTAAATTCACAAATTCTAGGTACCATAGAGGACGGTTCATCAGAACAATTACCATGACACTATTTATAGAAATGGTACAGGGAAGCTACGTTACGGGGGTGGGAAAAGAAACTGAATTCGAGATGCCAGATCAGCACCAATAACATTGCATATTCTTTGCATCTCATTAGAAATCTCTAAATACGTCGCAGAAGCACCAAACCAGATCTGACAGTAATATTCAATGCATGGACGAATGGTAGACTTATGAATATGTAAGATAGATTCTGGAAGATTCATCAGCTGCATTTCTTTCTGGCGCATTCTCCCATGTTCTAACTTTTCAAGAGACAGATCTGACCAAAAAAGAATTTTGAATTATGTCCGAGATCTAGCCACGATGATTTGATTTGATTTTGGACTAGCAGCCATAGCCAGCTGACCGATCAGAAAAAGCGTTCAATTAGAATGGAGCAAAAACAGCATCATGTTTAGATGTAACAGAGTCTATCTTCTTCAATTACTTTAAAGTACTTTCATTAAAAAACATTTTGAATTAATGCAGTTACTGATATAACAGTAGTCTGTATTTATTCAATCGAAGTTAGCCGAGGACATGAAGGGGTAAAACAGGCAACATGAAGACCCACTTCAGACCACAATTATTTTGGAGTTTTTTAAACTCAATTTGCTAGTGTGCCATCAGGGATTTAAAAGCTATTTGTTTGATGAAAATTGGTTGAAAGATCAACGAAAAATAAGAAAGAAACCAGTAAAAATTGTCTTTTTTCGCTATTTACGCTAGTTTTCACTATATGGGTGGACTTAATTATCCAGTTAAATGACTGTTAAACAATGAACTTGTTGTTGGCTACAATTGAGTGAAGTTTGTATTAGATTGCTTGAAAATTGAGGGAGTTTTAGTTTAGAATTTGTGTGGAAATAGATTTGTGTTGAAATCGAATTTTCGTTTTTCGCGGTTTTTCGCTAAACGCAGTGAAGTAGAAATAAAAATGAAATGTCGTTGGGCTCATCATGATGTTAGTAACCTACATACCGAGTTTGAAGAAAATCGGAGGAAAAAAGTTGAATGTATCAATTTCTGATCAGGTTTATCGATTATTGATTTTTAAAAAATTATCAGCTTATTACGCTAAGAGCCTATCTCTTACATTGTACAATGTATGTGTCAAGTTTGGTCAAAATTGGCTGGATGGATTTCGAGTGAAAATGCATCACACAGACAGATAGACACACAGACATGTTCTGTTTTATATAGAGAGATTATTATAATAAATCTATTTTTCATAAGTAGTGTCCAAAAATATGTTTGGATTCTCTCCTTAATTTAGAAAAGAATTACTTTGTTTTCATTCTTGATATAAATCGATTTTTCAATCAAATAATTTCAGTACCTCAGATACCAAATAACAAGCTATTATTTCAAATGAGGCTCATTGCTTTGAAAGTCTATTGGGGCTCAAATATCACTTTTATTTGATTGCTGCTTCCACTTGGCTTAACTGGGGACAGTACTTGTTCGAATCGATCGTTTGCATCTCCTTATCAGCCTCACCATATATTGATTCATTTTTTTATTAAATTCTTGCAGTTAATTCTTTTAAAGATTTTTCTTGAGCACAATATTTTGCGGAAATATTACGCACTTTAATAATGGAAGTAATTCGCTTTCGGTCGGTTACTGTATTGACATGGCTTAACTGGGAACAGTACTTGTTCGACTCAATCGTTTGCATCTCCTTACAAACCTCACCCATATATTGATGCTTTTTTATTAGATTTTTACTGTTAAATCTTTTAAAGATCTTTCTTGTTGATAATCCTTTTTGGCAAAAATGATGCTGGACTCTGTTTTGGATCTAGCTTCGAATTTGTTTTGTAATACTTGTAATAAATTAATTTTTCATAAAAAGTTGCCTAAAAGGAACTCGAATGGTCTCATTGATTTAAGCTTAAATTACTCCTTTTTTTTTTTTACATTCTTGTTATGAATCGATTTCATTACCAGATACCGTTGTGAAAGAAATAGATATGAAAACCTCAAATACCAAATTGATCATTTCAAATGAGGCCCCAGGCTCCATAAAGTACCTCACTGATTCTATGCTTTATCTTTACAAGAATCTGAACAGTTCAGAAATGAAGTAATGATGCCAGGAGACAGAATAATAATCTGCAGCAGATTACTTAGCGTAGAATGGGGAGGTGTCATGTCGTCGTAACGATTGCTTGCGTGATACGTTTTTGCTCAAATTCCAAGACGTCGAAATCGACAAAGATCGTGTCAAGCAGAGGGAAACTTGCCTTGAGCACTTGAACAATTGGGTAAAAGAAGTTTCTCAATCATTACTTTCTAGGTTTGACAGAGTAAAGAAGCAATTACGTGGCCTTGTGGGTCATGAATTCTTTCCCACTCTACAACAACTTTCCCACAGTCGATTTTGAACTCAGTTTCGGATCTAGCTACGAATTTGTTTGTTTTTCTATGCTTTTCATAAATCCGTTTTTCATAAGTAGTGTCCAGAAATCTATTTGGATTCTCTCCTTAATCTAGAAAGGAATTACTTTCTTTTCATTCTTGATATGAATCGATTTTTCAATTAAATAATTTCAGCACCTCGAATATCAAATGCCAAGCAATTATTTCAAATGAGGCTCCATGCTTTGAAAGCCTACTGGGGCTCAAATATCACTTTTGGCTGATTGCTGCGTCCACTTGGCTTAACTGGGGACAGTACTTGTTCGAATCGATCGTTTGCATCTCCTTATCAGCCTCACCATATATTGATGCATTTTTATTAAATTCTTGCTGCTAAATCTTTTAAAAATGTTCTCTTTTGTATAACAATAATGTTGAACTCAGTTCCGGATCTAGCTACGAATTTGTTTGTTTTCGATGTTGTCTAAAAATGAGGTCGGATGTTACTTTAATTTACTCGATTTGCTGTTTTTCATTCTTATTATGAATCGATGTGTCATTACCAGAAACCCTTGTGTCCAAAATACATCTATTACCTTAAAAATCAAGGTATTATTTTTTTTTTATCATCACCTAGTTTTCTCCCTTCACGATGAACGGTAGTATTCTTAATAACTCAATTTCTGATTGGCAATGTCGTATTTTGATTGGTAATATTCCATTTTCGTTGCTACTATTTCATTTTGGTTGCTACTACTAAATTTTAATTGGTACTGTTCTACTTTGCTTGGTTCAATTTTGATTTTGAAAGTGAAATAGTATAGATCATCTCAGCAGATATATTGTTTTTTCTCGGTGTCTTCCCAAAGGTATGTAAGTCAATGGCTTCGCTGTGCAAGTCTCCTGTTGGCGGGAAGTCCAGAAAACTTGACCGAGACGGTCATGAATACAGGTGACGTAAAGGCTCTGATAGTGCCCAAGCCAAAGTCTCCATCTTGCTTGACACGATTTCGACGTCTGGGAATTTGATTAAAAATGATCTCGCAATTAATCGGAAAGACGACATGACACCTCCCCATTCTACGCTGAGCAATTTCGGCGCAAAACTGTGTACTCTGCTGCAGATTATTATTCTTTCTGTCTGTTGCCGTTTGTGCAAAGACGTTCGTTAGACACTCGGCGCAATTGCACAACAGAGAACAGCGTAAAATATATACACTGGCATGCAAAACGATTGGGCGACCTTAGGAAATTATTTTATTAAGTTTACCCCAACATCGAAAATGATTAGCAGTTTTTTTTTCTCTCTGAGTATATTTTATAGTCAGAAAAAATATCTAGCTAGATAGAATGAGATAGGTAGATAGAATGAGATAGATAGATAGAGAGATAGATAGAATGAGATTGATAGATAGATAGATAGATAGATAGAATGAGATTGATAGGTAGATAGATAGAGATTGATAGTGTTATGAATAGACTGAGATAGATAGATAGATAGAGATTGATAGTGTTATGAATAGACTGAGATAGATAGATAGAGATTGATAGATTGTGTTATGAATAGACTGAGATAGATAGAATATGATGCAGACTGAGATAGATAGTGTTATGAATAGACTGAGATAGATAGTGTTATGAATAGACTGAGATAGATAGTGTTATGAATAGACTGAGATAGATAGTGTTATGAATAGACTGAGATAGTGTTATGAATAGACTGATAGATAGATAGATAGTGTTATGAATAGACTGATAGATAGATAGATAGTGTTATGAATAGACTGATAGATAGATAGTGTTATGAATAGACTGATAGATAGATAGATAGTGTTATGAATAGACTGAGATAGATAGATAGTGTTATGAATAGACTGAGATAGATAGATAGATAGTGTTATGAATAGACTGAGATAGATAGATAGATAGTGTTATGAATAGACTGAGATAGATAGATAGTGTTATGAATAGACTGAGATAGATAGTGTTATGAATACTGAGATAGATAGATAGTGTTATGAATAGACTGAGATAGATAGTGTTATGAATAGACTGAGATAGATAGTGTTATGAATAGACTGAGATAGATAGATAGTGTTATGAGTAGACTGAGATAGATAGTGTTATGAGTAGACTGAGATAGATAGTGTTATGAGTAGACTGAGATAGATAGTGTTATGAGTAGACTGAGATAGATAGTGTTATGAATAGACTGAGATAGATAGATAGATAGTGTTATGAATAGACTGAGATAGATAGATAGATAGTGTTATGAATAGACTGAGATAGATAGATAGTGTTATGAATAGACTGAGATAGATAGATAGTGTTATGAATAGACTGAGATAGATAGATAGTGTTATGAATAGACTGAGATAGATAATGGACAGACTGCTTCTATATCAAATCTTTGCGGGGAAAATACAAAAAAGAAACACTATCATTTAATTGAATAACTGTTTTTTTCTGTCAATCGGATAAAGACATTATTCCGTTTAATAGTCACGTGACTATGAACAGTTTGTTTTATTGGAAGACGAGTAAATTTTCTCTAATCGTTTTCTCTCACTTCCGAAGTCAATCTCTGTAAAGCAGTGACACACAATTCTTTATTTATTGAGCGAGGAATGCGATAAATGAATAGTGACGTGACGTGCAGTCTTTTAGAAGCCACATAGTTGTCTACCTAAATAGCGCAACTCCAGAACCTTAACACTTTTCGACCATCTTCATTTATAAATATATTTACCAGGCTACCTGCTGATCAAAGTTTATTAAAACAAAATAAATTCATTGTTTAGTCGACCATTTTCAATTACGTATACCATATTCTAGAGAATTTGATTCAGTGCAAAAGCTGCTTTATTGTTTCGGCTAGGAAAACTACTTGCTGCCATTTAAAAAAAATTAAACAATACAAGGCCAAAGAGGCACTCAATGTAGAGAGTTACTGAACGAGGTTTTTGCATGAACGTAAAAGTAGTAATCAAGGAAGCATCCTCTGAAAACTCTGTTCCAGGAGGAAATGTGAAGTGCATTTTGTGATTAAGGGTAAACCTTGGCATGAAGGGGTTAACAGATAGATAGATAGATAGATAGATGAAATTTAGATAGATAGATAGATAGATGAAATTTAGATAGATAGATAGATAGATGAAATTGAGATAGATAGATAGATATGAATGAGACTGTGATATATATATATATATATATATATATATATATATATATATATATATATATATAATAGATAGATAGATGGATGACCAAGCTGAGATAGATAGATAGATAGATAGATAGATAGATAGATGGATGACCAAGCTGAGATAGATAGATAGATGGATGACCAAGCTGAGATAGATAGATGGATGACCAAGCTGAGATAGATAGATAGATGGATGACCAAGCTGAGATAGATAGATAGATGGATGACCAAGCTGAGATAGATAGATAGATAGATAGATAGATAGATGGATGACCAAGCTGAGATAGATAGATAGATCTGAATAGACTGATGAACCGACTGAAGTGGTTAACAGTCAAGGAGATATTTTCTGGAAACTCTGTTTCAGGAGGAGGTGAGAAGTGCTTCTTTTTTACGATATGTAGGATAGATAACGGTTAATCATAGACATGAAGTGTTTA
>OZ038507.1:74459716-74472216 GCA_964036315.1 Acanthosepion esculentum
GCCGGAGTAGACGTGTATATACGTTTTTACCGAAAAGTGTCTTTGTCAAAGACGGACAACCTAAACACTTGCAAAACATAACGTTAAAAAACCAGCTGCAGACATGTTTGTACAACGATTTTGATTCTTTTTTAGGCCCCTCTGAACTTGAAACGAGTCCAATTGTCAACTCATACGTTTGGTAGATATGTTAGCCAACATTCGGGTACTTCAAGGTACCTCAATTTCTAAGTTACTATATTAAAAACAAATAAAAATTATTTTGAAAATTAAAGGTTTTGTCAAAAATAATTGGCGGGAAGGAGTCAAGAAAGGAATAAAAAGTGATAAAGAGATTGTGAATATGTTTTAATTTTAAGAGTATCTGTTGTTATAAAGGGAAGAATAAATAAATAAATAAATAAATAAATAAGCAAACAAAGAAACAATAAAAACAAAGAAAGAATGAAAAGGAGTAACAGATGATGTCTTCGTTGGGAGCTAAAATAGTTTGTGTAACTTTCTTTTCGTGCCAGTGGCCTGTGTTCGAGCCGCGATGAAAGCAAAAAATTCCAAAGCTGAGTTTCAAGGCTGATACAATCTTCACGTCCAATTAATTACTTCTCATTTATTTAACATTGTATTGTCCAGTGCGTGAAATAAAAAACTGATGAGAAAGAAAGAAACAACGAGAAACTGACGAGAAAGAAAGAAAGACTAACTGGAAGAAAGAAAGAAAGAAATCCAGTGAGAAAGAAAGAAAGAAAAGAAAAGGAAGAAACAAAGAAACAAAGAAAAGAAATAAAACTGACAAGAAAGAAAGGAAGGAAGGAAGAAAAACTGACGACAAAGAAAGAACGAAAGAAAGAAAACAGAGACAATTATGTTGAGAAAGAAAGAAAGAAAAAAAGAATAACTGGGGAGGGAGAAAGAAAGAAAGAACGAAAGAGAAAACTGGTGAGAAAGAAAGAAAGAATAACTGTAAAGAAAGAAAGAAAGAAAGAATGAAAGAGAAAACTGGTGAGAAAGAAAGAAAGAATAACTGTAAAGAAAGAAAGAAAAATCTAGTGAGAAAGAAAGAAAAATCTAGTGAGAAAGAAAGAAAGAAAGAAAAATCTAGTGAGAAAGAAAGAAAGAAAAATCTAGTGAGAAAGAAAGAAAGAAAGAAAAATCTAGTGAGAAAGAAAGAAAGAATCTAGTGAGAAAGAAAGAATAACTGGGGAGAAAGAAAGAAAGAATAAATGGGAAGAAAGAAAGCATAACTGTAAAGAAAGAAAAAGAAAGAAAGAAAAATCTAGTGAGAAAGAAAGAAAGAATAACTGTAAAGAAAGAAAGAAAAATCTAGTGAGAAAGAAAGAAAGAATAACTGGGGAGAAAGAAAGAAAAACTAATATAAGAAAGAAGGAAGGAAAGAAAAAATGGTGAGAAAGAAAAATAGAGAGAAATGATGAAAGAAAAACATAAAGAAGTGTTGAAACTGGCGGACGACACACAAAACGAAAGAAAGATGATAGAGAACATGATATTGAAGAGATTGGATCGTTCTATAAAGATGCAGTCACAGCCGACACGCATGCGCGAACAAAATGGCGGGACATGACGGCGCCCAAACAAGAAAAGCGATAAAAAGATGGACTTGATGATAAGAAGCAAAAAGCAGGCAGACAGACATGCAGGAAAGTAGACTGACGTACGGAAAAGAGGGCGAGATAACTGAGGCATCAGGGAACGGAAAATATTGAGTGTCCAAGTATAATTATCTGGTATTAATAGTATAAGAAATTACATACAGACACAAAACGCCCATCCTTCACCACCCTCTACACACTCACTCTCTCTCTCACTCAATCACACACACACACACACACACACACACATACATATATATATATATATATATATATATATATATATATATATATTTTGAAAATATATTAGGCAGCAAACATTCGTTTAGACATGTTTTATTAAATTGAACGGACACGACATAAGTTCTATTGAGGATTTGACTTTTTTTATTAAAGAAAACATGTTTGATATTAGCTTAAGATATATATATATATATATATATATATATATAAATATAAAAGTGGACATGGAAGTCAGCACTTAGAGGCGACAGTCTGTTTCATGCTAGTGCAATCGTCAGGCGACGATTGCACTAGCATGAAACAGACTGTCGCCTCTAAGGGCTGACTTCCATGTCCACTTTTATATTTACACACGCTCTATCTCTGATATTGAGCATTTTATCCCATAAATATAGCACACTTTAAGACTATATTTCTGTATATATATATATATATATATATATATATATATATATATATATATATATAGGTAACTATACTCGTGTCGAAAAACCTTCGAATTCTTGCTTTAACAATAGCCAAATCAATCTCGAAGAGAAAAAAAGGTTTTAAAAAAGAAAGAGTTAGGAACATGAAAGTCTGTGGAAAATAATCGCACAGATACAGGTTCAAGGCCCAAAGAAAAAACCCCGATACGAGTAAACAACTAACTAAAGAGCTCGATACAAACGTAGAGCAGACATAGTCAAACCTAATGAGCCAGACAAACCTACCAAGGTTTCACTTAAGCAGATCGTCAGGGTCAGCTGGCCCTGACGATCTGCCTAAGTGAAACCTTGGTAGGTTTGTCTGGCTCATTAGGTTTGACTATATATATATATATATATATATATATATATATATATATATATATGTAAATTTTATTTCGCGCCCCTACTACACTGTACAGACACAAACTCAGTCCACACCAGGGTTGATAAGACAGCCGACCGATATGTTCGTCTGCCGAAATAGGTTGTTCTCCATAAGCTTTCTATCTATATATATATATATATATATATATATATATATATATATATATATTGATTATTAATCATTTTACTCTAAGCAAGGCAGAAATACCACTAGTACGCAGTGGCGGGTACACGAAGTGAAGATCAGAGATAAGACTGCGTTGGGGGTGGGTGAGGAAAGGTAAAAGCTGAACGTGATTCAAGAAGGTAGAAGATGGCGATATACATACATACATACATATATATATATATATATATATATATATATATATATATATATATATATATAATTATTTATTTAAATATTATAACATAAATATGTTATAAAATCACTTCGACATTCAACATCATCACTTGATAAGACACCGGGAGTATTGAAACAAAATGGCTATTTTTGTAGTGATTTTATAACATATTTATGTTATAATATTTAAATAAATGATTATATCTGCTCTACTCTGTATTGAGCACTCTTCAAATAATAATAATTGTTGGTTATTGGAATTTACTCCGTATATACAAATCCCACACTTGGAGATATATATATATCAGATCAAATAGATAATAATGAAACATAACCTTCTAGTCACTCAACGACTCAAGGCAAACCCATAAATAAAAAAGACGCCGTCTGACTAGCATAAGCCAAAACCACTCTGGACATAGAATCACCATTGTAACTTGATACGCTTTTTTAGAAAGGGACTGGCCTGTAGATAAAAATTAATTCTTAATTCTTAGCCCCTTAAACCACCAAACTTCAACGGCCGAAACTAGCCGTTTCCATAGCAACAAATGTTCCAATGATACCATAGTTATAAACACCAGCTAACCAAAAGATAGCTTATTCCCAAATTCTCGCTTGACAAGGAAGCGGGTCCAGACGCCTTAACTCTTCATAACTTAAAAAATTATGTTAGGGGCCTCGGCTCTCGCTTTTGAAACATGAGAACTCTTATGTAGCGGAGGAATCATATTTTTAAAAACTAAAAATATTATTTTAATATATTATATATATATATATATATATATATATATATATATATATATATATAATAAACAATAAGATCCAAAATTACATGATATGTGGAATAGCCTATTTCAACAGACGAAGATATCCGTTGTTTGTTTTATCAACCTCGGTGTGGACTGAGTTCCTGTCTGTACAGTGAAGGAGCGGCGGGAAATAAAATTTAAATGTGAAACCTAAAAGCTTTCAGTCAGACGAAATGAACGAAACAACTTTCTTTACAGTAATCATTTACATCCTTTTATTTATATATTTTAAATTTAATTTTAGAACCATTTTATTTCTCTTTTAATTTTAAATTAATATTTCTTTCTCCACATAACGCCAAATTTACGTCATAAGTTTAATATTTGGCTTTAATTTTATAAAACTTCTTCCGTTTCATTTGATTGAAAGTTTGAAATGGATGAATTCTGTAATAATTTTCCGACTGGTTGGCGTTTTTTTTTTAGCTTTTACGGTTAAATTCTATTTCCCGCTGCAAATACCGGGGGTTGATATGTCACACTACTGATATCTTCGCCTGCCAAAATAGGCTATTCCTCATATGAAGTGATTTTGGATTTTATTGTTTATTAATTATATGGCTCTGCAATAATAAATACATTGATCTCTTTTTATGGATTAGTTTTAATATTATTACGATCCACTTGGATTATATACCAATGGATTTGCTACCTTTACTATATATATATATATATATATATATATATATATATATATATATATGAATTGGACAATGTCCGACATTTTATTTAAAGACATTTATGATTTGTTTAACGTTCTTTTTTTTATAGATACAAGTATTTAATACTGTTTATTATAAAACAGAGCATTTGCTTAAATACTTGTATCTATAAAAAAAAAGAACGTTAAACATATCAAATGTCTTTAAATATATATATATATATATAGCATTGGTATATACGGAATAAATTCCAATAACCAACAATTATTATTCTTAAAAGAATGCTCAATACAGAGTAGAGCAGATATAATTATTTATTTAGATATTATGACATAAATATGTTATAAAATCACTACAAAAATAACCATTTTGTTTCAACACTTCTGGTGTCTTATCAAGTGATGATGTTGAATGTAGAATAATATATATATATATATATATATATATAGTTTTATCATATAGACAAAACGATTTTACTCACTACAAAGATGCAACTTCGTTTCAGTGCATTTCAACTGCACTTCGACGGGTGAGAATCGAAAATGGTTATGAACAATCCTGCTTGTAAGCAAGCCGGATGTGAAACGTCACTTCATTTTTCCATTTGTTCGAGAAGAAAAATATACATAAAAAGAAAAACTTAGGACACTTGTGACATGATGTGCTTAAACTTTTGACCGGTGTTTATCAGCATAACAATTTTTACAGACCAGTCAAAATTAAACACCCCATCCACTCTTCACCAAACTGCTATGAACAAGCACTATGTTTCACTCAGTCACCTATATTTTTTTATGTATATTTTTATTTTTATTATCTATCTCTCTTTCTCTCTCTCTCTCTCTCTCTCTCTATCTATCTATCTAATCTTTGTAGACGAATCGGTTATGGCCCTCTGCTCAGAGGGACACTGGTTCGAATTCTTTAATACGATTTTTCGAATATTCAGGCCGGTAGACGAAAATAATCTTAGGCATACGCCTTTCGTCCCTCGAAGGGAATTTTCGTAAAAATAATGGTTTTATCAAAGAAACAAACATTGGCTACAATTTTACATCGAATCGTTCAAAGATATAACGACGCTTAGCTTTAAATTTTGAGCGTTCGATATATATATATATATTTCGATGCATAAGCTATACACACTTGCTTTTATCGATATTAATTTAATTTCACACACATCGTAATGGCAATAGTGTTTTTTTCTTTAGTACAATATATGCTCTATCATGCTAGACATATATTTATCGTCAAAGATTCCGAAGGTTGAGCCCTCTATTAGAAAGGAACACAAAAATCGTCCTCTGATTTTTTTTGTTTGTTACTTATTTTGTTTATTTTTGTAATGCCGTGTCTCTTTAGGGTGTAGGTGAAAATGGCTCCCCACAGTTTCATATATATATATATATATATATATATATATATATATCATTATTTAAAAAAAAAAAAAGATTCCTTCGCTACATAAGAGTTCTCATGTTTCAAAAACGAGAGCCGAAAACCTCAATAAAATTATTAAAATTAAATTGAATAAAGGTATCAAGCCCTGTTTCATCCTCAAGCAAAAATTTAGGAATAACCAAACTTGGAAGTTTACGCATCTTTATAAGCATGTTCGTTCGCAAAATTAATTACTATGGAAATGGCTGGGGTGGCCATTTTGGTTAGGGGGTCTAACAGTTAATTCTGATGACTGATATGTAAATAAAATCTAGAGACGCATATGCAATGCGATAGGTCCTGATCTGGTATCTAGTCTACGATAGGTGATAGGACCTGATCTGGCATCTAGTCTACGATAGGTGATAGGTTCTGATCTAGTATCTCGTGTACGATAGGTGATAGGTCCTGATCTGGCTTCTAGTCTACGATAGGTGATAGGTTCTGATCTGGCTTCTACTCTACGATAGGTGATAGGTCCTGATCTGGCTTCTAGTCTACGAGAGGTGATAGGTCCTGATCTAGCATCTAGTCTACGAGAGGTGATAGATCCTGATCTGGCATCGAGTCTAGGATAGGTGATAGGTCCTGATCTGGCATCTAGTCTACGAGAGGTGATAGATCCTGATCTGGCATCGAGTCTAGGATAGGTGATAGGTCCTGATCTGGCATCTAGTCTACGACAGGTGATAGGTCTGGCATCTAATCTACGATAGGTGATAGGTCCTGATCTGGCATCTAGTCTAAGATAGGTGATAGGTCCAGATCTGGAATCTAGTCTGCGATAGGTGATAGGTCCTAATCTGGCATCTAGTCTACGATAGGTGATAGGTCTGGCATCTAGTCTACGATAGGTGATAGGTTCTTATCTGGCTTCTAGTCTACGATAGGTGATAGGTCTTGGTCTGGCATCTAGTCTACGATAGGTGATAGGTGCTGATCTAGCATCTAGTCTACGATAGGTGATAGGTCCTGATCTGGCATCTAGTCTACGATAGGTGATAGGTCCTGATCTGGCTTCTAGCCTACGATACGTGATAGGTCTGGCATCTAGTCTACGATAGGTGATAGGTTCTGATCTTGCATCTAGTCTACGATAGGTGATAGGTTCTGATCTTGCATCTAGTCTACGATAGGTGATAGGTTCTGATCTGGCATCTAGTCTACGATAGGTGATAGGTCCTGATCTGGCATCTAGTCTACGATAGGTGATAGGTCCTGATCTGGCATCTAGTCTACGATAGGTGATAGGTTCTGATCTGGCATCTAGTCTACGATAGGTGATATGTTCTGATCTTTCATCTAGTCTACGATAGGTGATATGTTCTGATCTTTCATCTAGTCTACGATAGGTGATATGTCCTGATCTGGCATCTAGTCTACGATAGGTGACAGGTCCTGATCTGGCTTCTTGTCTACGATCGGTGATAGGTCCTGATCTGGCTTCTAGTTTACGATAGATGATAGGTCCTGATCTGGCTTCTAGTCTACAGTCACTTTCTCACAGACATGCCGTCGTTTTCCTGTCTCTTCTATAATTATTTTCTAATTAAAATCTTAAAAAAAAAAAAAATGAAAGCAATTTTTGTAAAAATTCATTATCCCTAGCAAATTAATTTTTTTCTGAAGACATTAGTGTCCATAATGTATCTCATTCATAAAAGCAAATCAAAGTTTTTCTAATTAAATAATATTTTAATTTTATCGCATTTTTTATTTTACATATCAGAGCAGATTTTCGGTAACTGAGGCTCTTGTGTTACAAAAAATGTTGATGATTAAAATTCGCCAAGGATTTCTGATTTTAACTAATATAAACATTAACTGATACAAAATTTATTTTCTCGAAATTTTATATAATTAAACAAATGCTGAATAGCAGATGTAATAAATAATATTTCTAAAATAATTTAATTAATTTGTGAATAATTTCTGAAAATGTCATTAAAATTCGATAATTATTTGATTTTTGCAAGAATTTCTAAATCAATGTATTTTTAATTGCAAAAAAGCTAATTTTTCCTATATTAATCTTTGGGAACCGAGCTGGCGTAAAAGACAGGACTTTTAACCAAAATTTCGAACGTTCTAAGGGGATGAAAAATTATAATTTAATAATCAAAACATCCTCCGTTCTTTCCTCTTAATAATAACAGAAACATTTTGACGATAAGAAGTTGTTGATTGAGATGCGACGTGTGCTAATTCATTTTCGCCCGGTACTTTTATCAGGTCCGCGGTTGAGCAAGATTTATTTTTACACCTGTGGCAGTGGAGACTTCTGGGTTTATTGGTCCTCGCCCGATGGCGTTCCTTCGGAGGTTTGTTGGGATGGCGTCTCGATTAAGTGATGAGCCTCGCGAAACGGAGTGGCTCTTTCAGCGTGTCTCACTGGTGATGGTTCGAGGTAATGCTTTCTCCATCATTGCAGCTGGAAGAGGATAGAAAAAAAATAATTTTTTTTTTGTTTATAGATACTTTGTTCAAATGAAAATTTTGTTTTTTTCTTTTTTTTCTAAACTGTTTTTACTAATTTTGGAGCATTTTTCATCATGGTATGCGAATTTTTAATTCTCCAAAATCTTTGCCTCACACCATTCTTCAGGGGAGGGGGGCTTATAAATATCGACGTTCTTTAGAAATTCATATATCGCCAGGGTGCGTAAATTCCTCCTTGTAGTGTTTTGGCGACCTATATTCCTTGATCCTACCAGCGCTGACCTTTCTGACTTGAACCCGCCATGCTACACACAAAAAAGGTGAATCATCCTCATTCCTTTTATATTCCATTAGTAAGGAGTAATTTGCTCTCGGAAATCTTCTTCGAAGAGACTCCAGGCAGGACGCTTTCCCAAGCACCACATTCTTGATCTCTTCAAGACTAGGATAAGCCTTTATCTTTCCTAAATAAAACATTGAACTTCCCTTCTTGCCTTTTTCTCACGCTCATACAACATTACGCAGTAACGTTCTATCTTGAGTTGCTCTTGGGCCTTCAGTTTGGATCAAAATTAGTACAGTGATATCTCGGTTTAAGTCGTTTCAAGTTAAGTCATTTTCGAAGATACGTCGGTTTTTCTTAAAGATTATATGGAAAAATAAAACACACCTGGGGTCGTTTTACACGAGTTTACGTCGCCGTTAGAAATATTAGAAACGACAAATCTGTAAAATAAAAATAAACACATAAAATCATATTTAAATAAAATTTAAAATAAAACAATGCATTATATATATATATATATATATATATATATATATATATATATATATATATATATATATATCATAAAATCTTCAAAATCAAAAATATTTAGCATAATGAAGTATGCTTAGCAGATCTTCTTATTTCAAATTTCTGCCGACAGGCGGCACTCATGCGTTTTTTTCCGCTCCAGCACCGATTTTGAATTCAGACTTCTCTACATCTATGCTCTGCCGTTGACGTTCTTGCAATTGTAATGTGAGTTGTGATTTCGAATACATTTTTGGGCATGGCTCCAAAGAAAGTCCCAGTGAAAGCGTAAGCCTATATGGATGGAAGATAAGATGGAAATTAATTAATTTATTCAGAATACTGTACGCACATCTCATTAATACTGGGAGAGGCAATGGGGGTGTGCTTATTTGTCGTTTATAATGTGGTTATCTCGACTTCAGTCGTTTTTCGACGTAAGTCATGACCTCTGGAAGCAATTAACGACGTAGAGTGAGGTAAAAATTTACATTTACTGCAGTAAAAATTTACATACATTTTTATCTATATATATATTATTTTAAATTTCTCTTTTTTTTTTCTTCTTTTTTGAGGGGCGGATCACTACAGGAAATGTAATATCTTGGGTGCAGGGAGGATAAGAAGAAATATTAAAATAAAGACTTTAAGATATGAAGCCCACGCAGACATCCAAACTGATCATTTGATCGTCAAGAGAATCAGCAATTGCCCACCATACTACAGTTTCAGAGATTTAAGACCAAAATGCTATGATATATATATATATATATATATATATATATATATATATATGCGTATTAGGGCAAGTGGATTCCTTACTTTTTTTTTAGAACATAAACATGACACTTAATGTGAAAGCCGGGGTTTGATGTGATAAGTACTGGCACCAAAACTTAGATTTATAGCTTTTACCAATGTTTGAGCATGTAGTTTTAAATATCATTTGAAAAAAAAAGTACAACAGTACCTAATTTCCGCTGGTTTTTGCTTACAAACTGACTTCAAAATCCTACTATTTCAAGAATAAATCCAAAGTTGATATCTTTTGTATTAGAAACATTGAATGGAAAATATATTCAAGACAAAATTCTAATATGAATCAGCACGTAGGAGAACATAGAAATGTCTAGCAATACCTCATTTTCGCGGGCTTTTGTTTAAAAAGCAACTTCTAAATGTTTCTATGTCAAGAATAAATCCAAATAAAGTTGATATCTTTTGTATTAGAAACATTGAATGGAAAATATATTCAAGACAAAATTCTAATAGGAATCAGCACGTAGGAGAACATAGAAATGTATATCAATACCTCTTTTTCGCGGGCTTTTGTTTACAAACCGACTTCTAAATGTTTCTATATAAAAAATAAATCCAAATAAAGTTGTTATCTTTTGTATTAGGTCCATTGAATGGAAAATATTTTCAAAACAAAATTCTAATATGAATCAGCACGTAGGAGAACATAGAAATGTATATCAATACCTCATTTTCGCGGGCTTTTGTTTACAAACCGACTTCTAAATGTTTCTATATAAAAAATAAATCCAAATAAAGTTGTTATCTTTTGTATTAGATACATTGAATGGAAAATATATTCAAAACAAAATTCTAATTATGAATCACCACAAGCAAAATATACAATGTTTTATACGGTATTCGATAAGTAAAAACTGTGTAAAAAAAATATAAGAGATTAGAAAAAAAAGCTACTCAATGAATAAGATTTGTTAGATCATTTGTTAAATCATCAGTAATAAAAACAAAAAAAACAAAAATAATATATATAACACCATAATACTGTTGAGCACAAATTACAAAACAAAATGTTTTAAATTCATATCAATATTTTTTTTATCCTGCTATCGATAGAAAAGCTGTGATAAGGACTGACGCCGAAACTTATATGCATACCTTTTATTAATTTTTGAACATTTAGTTTTAAATATCGCCAGAAAACAATGTCCAGAAATACCTTAATGCCGCAGGTTTTGCTTACAGACTGACCTCAAAATGTTACTGTTTCGAGAATAAATAAAAATAAAGGTGATATCTTTTTTATTAGATACATTGAATGGAAAATATATTCAAAACAAAATTCTAATATGAATCAGCACGTAGGAGAACATAGAAATGTATATCAATACCTCATTTCTGCGGGCTTTTGTTTACAAACCGACTTCTAAATGTTTCTATATCAAAAATAAATCCAAATAAAGTTGTTATCTTTTGTATTAGATACATTGAATGGAAAATATATTCAAAACAAAATTTTAATTATGAATCACCTCAAGCACGATGTGCAATTATTTTTACTGTATTCGATAAGTAAAAACAGTGTAAAAAATTGTAAAAGATTACAAAAAAGGCTATTCAATGAATAAAATTTGTTAGATCCTATACATATATATATATATATATATATATATATATATATATATATATATATATATATTTGTGTGTGTGTATGTATATGTATATGTCTCTCAAACTATTCCTCACCACATTCTATGTCAAGTTATATAAGCTTAATACTGCCCGTCAAATGTATAAATTTTAAATTTATTTTTCGTTTCACCTTTTGAAAGTAATGTCGGAGGGTAAATTAAATTGTCTGGTGAAATAAATTATTACAAATGAAACCTAAAAGTGGTCTGTTTTTCTTTAAATTAAATTCTATCTATCTATCTATCTATCTATCTATCTATCTATCTATCTATCTATCTATCTATATATATATATATATATATATATATATGTATGTAGGTGTGGACGACTACATGTAGTCATCGACAGACAGACTGTGCCACATCTAATCTACACTTAGTAAATCACGGTAATTTATATGGAAGAAAATAAAACAGAAATCTAAAATGTACAAACATTTTTCGCGAATATCCTTGAAAATCATCATTAAAAAGCCTCGATTTTTTACGAATAGCGTCCATCTGTGTCTATGGGCAAAACAAAGCAAATATAG
This sequence comes from Acanthosepion esculentum, assembly GCA_964036315.1. Taxonomy (NCBI): domain Eukaryota; kingdom Metazoa; phylum Mollusca; class Cephalopoda; order Sepiida; family Sepiidae; genus Acanthosepion; species Acanthosepion esculentum. The sequence goes on from OZ038507.1 coordinate 74,471,893, forward strand.
CGGGAAAAAAGCAGGTCTGATTTTGTTTCTATGTGCCATATCCTTTCCGGACGTAGGCGATCATGGCTCTCCACCTCCCTCTATCCCTAGCAGCTCTCAACAAGTTCCTCCCCTCTGCTTCCTCCTCCAGACCACGTTCTGTCATCCACTTGCTTAAGTCCGCCAGCTATGTCACGCGTTGTTTTCTCTTGTCTCTCTGTCCAACCTGTGAGTATCAGATTCTCCAGGCTTTCTTTCCTCATTATGTGTCCCAGAAACTTCAGCTGCCGCTTTCTGATATTAAGTATATGGTGACCCCAAAAAACGGGAATTTTTGAAGTGCGT
>OZ038507.1:74479716-74484716 GCA_964036315.1 Acanthosepion esculentum
CTTAATGCCCAGCCACCGGTTGAACGGTGGTAGAGAAAAATGACTTAATGCCCAGCCACCCGTTGAACGGTGGGTAAACACTTGTAACTATTTTTATATCTAATGTGAAGCATTGCATACTAAGTATTTGTGAATTTTGACTCAGGAAGAGGGGTTAAAACTGTTCAGGAACGCAGAGCTCAAAGGGTTAAATGGAAAAACGTAATAATGCTGGAGAAACGGAATAAAAAAGTAATATATATATATATATATATATATATATATATATATATATATATATATATAGGATTAATACAAATATATATATAGGATTAATGCAAATATAAAATTTGTCAATTAGCTGATTGATGTTATATTCACCACCTCTACTCCGGAGTTTTGTAAACCAACCATTATCTCTATCTCCTCTCTCTCTCTCTCTCTCTCCATATATATATATATATATATATATATTATAAATTAATAGATTTAAAATATGGTTTTACCGCTACACAGTGATAACCATGTTTCAGAAATGGAAGCTAAAGCCCCTGAATTTAATTTTCTTACTAAACCAAAGACATTAGTTCCATTTCCTCATCAAGCGAATTTGGGAGTAACTTACTTTTTAAAATTTACGGTTGTTAAATTTTAAAAAGTTACTCCAAAATTCGCTTGATGAGGAAATGGAACTAATGTCTTTGGTTTAATAACAAAATTAAATTCAGGGGCTTTAGCTTCCATTTCTGAAACATGGTTATCACTGTGTAGCGGTAAAACCATATTTTAAATCTATTAATTTATAATATTAATGCTCTGTAAATTTAAATTTACATTGAGCACTATTGTGTAAAAATAAAAATATCTATAAGAACACCGGATTTTATATCTTACTGTTCTTTCCTTTTTATTTATATATACATATATATATATATATATATATATATATATATATATATATATATATATATATATATATATATATATATTTAATCACCATATTTCAACTTCTGTCTACCTAACACGATCCCTTCCTATGTATATTCCCGGTTCAGAGACGCGGTTTGATGTAAGTGTCTCTTGGCTGGCTGCTATCAAAAGACACATCTCTCTCGCAGTCAGTAACATGACGCGATTCAATGAAGACGCGCCATGTCATTAATCCTGTGACCAATTAAGTACACGTCGAGAATTGTATAAATAAAGCAACCTGTAAGAATTCGTAACTGAAAGCAGTCCTGGTAGCAGAGGGGCGCATTCACGCTTAGGTCCCCCCCCCACTGCCTTTCGTATTTTGGCACAGGGCGGAGGTTTCATCTGTCGTAGTACAACTGCCGATTTCAAATAAGGAAACCCCGTTCATTGTTCGACAAGAACAATTAGAAACATCGAAACAGTGTCCTTGTTCGAAGTCATTTTTTTCTTTTTTTACCTTTTACGAGCGAATAAATGACGAACACCAAACCGGCTTGATTTTTTTTTCCTATTCTAAAACTACCCGATACAAACGCCGGTTAACATCAGATTAAAAATTATTTTCGAGATCAGTTGCCACTTTTAATTCATGGAATCGATGAAAATTAGTATTTAATAGAAGTAAATAAGCATAAACTACAAGAAGACAGAATGCATGGTCATCAGTAAAAGGATAAGACCGAAATGCGATTTGCAGGTCGGGAACACTAGAATCTAGCAAATGCGAAAATTTAAATATCTTGGAAGTGTCTGTCTATATTTCTGAGATGAGGTATTATGTACACTATTTACATTATTCGGACTATTGTCCTCATCTTTGTCGCCATATTTATCACAACGTTTCGGCCTTTCAGTATCTGTCTATATTTCTGAGATGAGGTATTATGTACACTATTTACATTATTCGGACTATTGTCCTCATTTTTGTCGCCATGTTTATTACAATGTTTCGGCCTTTCAGTATCTGTCTATATTTCTGAGATGAGGTATTATGTACACTATTTACAATATTCGGTCTATTGTCCTCATCTTTGTCACCATATTTATCACAACGTTTCGGCCTTTCAGTATCTGTCTATATTTCTGAGATGAGGTATTATGTACACTATTTACATTATTCGGACTATTGTCCTCATCTTTGTCGCCATATTTATCACAACGTTTCGGCCTTTCAGTATCTGTCTATATTTCTGAGATGAGGTATTATGTACACTATTTACATTATTCGGACTATTGTCCTCATCTTTGTCGCCATATTTATCACAACGTTTCGGCCTTTCAGTATCTGTCTATATTTCTGAGATGAGGTACTATGTACACTATTTACAATATTCGGTCTATTGTCCTCATCTTTGTTGTCATATTTATTACAAGGTTTCGGTCGTTGTACGCTCCGGCCTTCATCAGGTGGTTGGAATGTCGAAATGAACCCTTTATTTCGCTCGCTGGTGTAGACTGTTCTAGTTCCACGTGCCATGTCTAATGGATGTCAGTTATCTCCTATTAATTATCCTCTCCAGGTTTTCCACTGCCTTAACCAGGTATTGAACTCACACTCTTTGGGTCCTGTCTAACCAACGCCTTTATCCACTGCACCATGTATCCTGATAACTGACATCCATTAAACATGTCACGTGGAACTAGAACAGTCTACCCCAGTGAGCGAAATAAAGGGTTCAGTCCGATATTCCAACCACTTGAAGAAGGCCGGAGCGTACAACGGCCGAAATGTTGTGATAAATATAGCAACAAAGATGAGGACGATAGTCCGAATAATGTAAATAGTGTATCTGATAAATGTTCTGGCAGAAGACGGTAACTGAGACGCTGAGATCCGAAGACGTATTGGGATGTCCAAAGACCCATTCCAAAAGCTGGACAGAGTATTAAAAGACAGGAGGATTTCTTTGGTAACAAAGAAACGAGTACTGAACCTGATATATCTGTACAACTTTATTTTAAATTACAAAACCTCCTACAGAAATTAGCGAAGGAAAGCGAGAAGAAGGGACTAAGCATAAACTACAAGAAGACAGGATGCAGGGTAATCAGTAAAAGGTTGAACCCGAAATCCGATTTGCAGGTCGGGGACACTAAAATCTCGCAGGTGCGGAAGTTTAAATATCTGGGAAGTGTTTTGATGGAGGACGGTAAGTGCGACGCTGAGATCCGTAGACGTATTGGGATGGCTAAGGACGCATTTCAAAAGCTCGACAGAGTATTAGAAGACCGGAGGCATTTTTGGTAACAAACAACGTGTTACTGAGCTGCTACGTGACATCTGTTCTTCTTTACGGCAGCGAATATTGGACGGTCTCTTCAAAAATGAAGAAGAGACTCGAGTAACGGAGGTATGGTTCTACAGAAGGATGCTAAGGATATCATGGACCGAGCGTGTGAGCAACGATGAGGGATCAGGGAACGGTCTGGAAAGTGTTCTGACAGAGGACCGTCAGTGCGACGCTGAGATCCGAAGACGTATTGGGATGGCCGAAGAGGCATTCCAAGAGCTAGGCAGAGACAGAAGGATTTCTTTGGTAGCAAAGAAAAAAAGTACTGAACTGCTAAGTGACATCTGTCCTCCTTTACAGCAATGAATGTTGGACGGTCTCCTCAAAGATGAAGAAGAGACTCGAGTCAACGGTGGTATGTTTCTACAGAAGGATGCTAAGGATATCATGGGCCGAGTATTTGAACCACGGTGAGGTTTTGGAGAGGATGCAAACAAGGAGGAATCTTATAAGGAAGAGACAGCTGAAATTTTTGGGACATGTAATGAGAAAGAAGGGCTTGGAGAATCTGATACTCACAGGTCGAATAGAGGGAAAGAGAGACAGGGGAAAGCAACGCATGACATACCTAGCGGGCTTAAGCAAGTGGATGACAGAACTTGGTCTGGGGGTGGTGGCAGAGGGAAGGAACTTGCAAGGAGCTGCAAGTGTTAGAGGGACGAGGAGAGGTATGATGGCCTACGTCCTGAAGGGACACGGCACATAAAAAGAAAAGAAAATATCGCTGTCTTCAATATAGGTATCGAGTTGAGAACTGATAGCGTCAGAAAGGTCACTGATGAAGACAAAAGAGTTTAGGTCTAGGGATGGACTCTTTTAGGGACACCCATATTAAAGTGAAAAGTTCTAGAAGAGTGGCCGTTCAAGGCGGCTTCATTAGCTGATTTGTTAAGAAAAATTGAATCAAATCCAAAATATGACCGGAGGACCTTCAGCGCTGTGAGCAGAATGCTAAGCCCTCTGAATGAGATGTCTAAAGCCACAGCCCAAACTTCGCCGTTCATATCTAAAGTTTGACAGGCTCTTTCAGTGACAACAGTCGACACATCAGCGATTGACGAAGATAAACGAAAGTTATCTTTGTCTTAAAGAAAACCTTGCACCATGATTAATAAACGTACCCGTGGAAATTTCACGGTTTACCTATTTTAATTTTCTGATGAAACTTAATTCTTAACTTAAGGATTGAATGAGCTCACAGCAAGATCTGCTGCAATAAAATATCCGTAGAATTTCCCCTATCACATCGTTAAATATTTGAGATCAACAACTTTAACAAAATGTACCTAAAACAATCATAAATATGAATGATGGTAGTTATTTTAAGAAGTAAGGGGGTACAAATGAAGAGATTTCAAATTGGCAATTTGTTCGATTTCCCTGAAATCTTTCTTTCTTTCTTTTCTTTTTCTCATTAAAACCAAGTACAGTAACATCTTTGATATGTCTTTTCTTCTTTCAATTCGATCAAAACGGAATAGTCCATTATTTATAAGGATATGTTAAACACGTTTTTCTTTTTTTCTTTCTTTCTTTGTCTCACTAAAACCCAAGTACAGTAACATCTCTGATATGTCTTTCCTTCTTTCCATATGATCAAAACGGAATAGTCCATTATTTATAAGGTAATGGATGGATAGTTTAAACACTTCTTTCTTTCTTTCTTTCTTTCTGTCTTTTTCTCACTGAAACCAAGTAGCATCACTGATATGTCTTTTCCGTCTTTCCACGCGAGCGAAACATAACGGTTTATTT
>OZ038507.1:74489716-74509716 GCA_964036315.1 Acanthosepion esculentum
AAACTTTCAAAGAGGCAAATATATTATATAAAGTGAAAGTGGCAACAAAAGAAATCCCAGTGGAGACGGATATTTACATGGGAGCAACTGGAAAGGATTTTAAAGAAATATAGGGTGTCTATAAAGTTCGTGTGCACTTTAAAAAATGTATAACTTTATTTGTATTTGCGATAGAAGTAATCTGTAAAAAAATTTATAAAGTTTAATGTACCTAGTTTTAAGTATAGCTAAAATAACTAATGTGATTTCAGGCATTACTGTAAATCAGTTGGCAAATGTTTTCCGTGAACTGCAAAATCGTATTACCCTTTGTATTGCTAATGATGGAGGACATGTGGAAACTTAAATAAAATTTCAATAAAACCTTAAAAAATATAGATTTACTTCTTTCTAATACTTTTTATAAATTATTTCTATCGCAAATACAAATAAAGTTATAAATTTTTTAATGTGCACACGAACTTTATGGACACCCTGCATATATATATATATATATATAAGTGTGTGTGTGTTTGTCTAGATGAGATATTGTAATTATTTACATTATTCGGACAGTTAAAAAAGGATTCAGTTCGAAATTCCAATCATCTGAAGAAGACCGGAGCGTACAACGGTCGAAACATCGTGAAAGTGACAATAAAGATGAGGACAACAGTCCGAACAATGTAAATATATATATATATATATAGCTAAAATAACTAATGTAATTTCAGCATTACTGTAAATCAATTGGCAAATGTTTTCCGTGAACTGCAAAATCGTATTACCCTTCGTATTGCTAATGATGGAGGACATGTGGAAACTTAGATAAAATTTCAATAAAACCTTAAAAAATATAGATTTACTTCTTTCTAATGATTTTTACAAATTATTTCTATCGCAAATACAAATAAAGTTATCAATTTTTAAAAGTGCACGCGAACTTTATGGACACCTTGTATATGCAAACCATTTGATATTATTCAAATATGAATGATATAAAAATATCAACATTTTTTCAAAACACATATAGGAACTAAATATGAAAAAGAAAACACAAGTAGTGGGATAGTATATAATAAAAACGAAGTGTTATGATATTACAAAAGGTATAGCAGTTGTATGCAGTCAGTATTAGTTCTACAGCCCAATTATCATAGTATTTATCTGTGCGCCAACACCGCAAAGAAATGTAATATAAGGCCGGGTTTAATATTAGTTTATCGGTGGTACCGTGGAAAAAATCACAAGCCATGTTAATACATTACCATTTCGGGGAGCCTCAGCCGCCCGACAATAAACCGAGCCAGATCCTGAAGGAGAGATACTGTCTCAAAGTATGGCCTCTTGGGGCTGGAGCTAATACTACTGGCAGAGGAGATCGCTTCTCGGTCACTCAGACGAGATATTGCTCGAACCAATGAGAACAGTCATGATATTTACACAGCCCCACTTCGTTGAAGGGATGTAATACAAGATCGGTTTAATGTGAGGCGCTCAAGAGTGTGCACCCAGGTCAGGGCTAAAATATGTCCAGTATCTGCAACCATCGGTTGCGTCTGCAAGGGTATTATTACCGACACCACCTCTTAAGTGGAATGACGGGGTATTGTCTAGGGCAGATTTTGCCTGGGATAGGGCAGTTGCTCGCCGGGGCCGGGCAGTTGATCTCCGGGGCCCGGGTAGCTGTTCCCCGGGACCAGGCAGTTGTTCCCCGGGGACGGGCAGCTGTTCGCCAGGACCGGGCAGTTGTTTCCTGGGAGCGGGTAGCTGTTTCCCGGGACCAGGCAGTTGTTCCATGGTACAGGGAGGTTTTTCCCTGGGAGCGGGCAGTTGTTCCACGCGGCCGGGTAGCTGTTCCCCAGGACCAGGCAGTTGTTCCATGGAACCGGGTACTTTTTCCCTGGGATCGGGCAGTTGTTTCCTTGTAGATGGTAGCTGTTCCTCGGAGCCGGATAGCTGTTCCCTGGGACCGGACAGCAGTTCCCCTGGACCGGACACCTTTCACTATGTTTTTTAGTTGCGCTCTCTCCACAGACAGTCATAACTAAGGGATGATAACAGTCCGAGGAACATTGCCACTACCTTACGTAGCAACGCCTACACACAACGCCTACTCGTACAAATGCGTTAATTTGTGCTAACATTATTCAATCACTACTATACGATGAAAGGGTGTAGGGCTAAAAATCGTAATCACTGTATGGAGGAGAAATTGAAAATTATAGAACTGAAAAACGTGAATGGATTAATAAACAAATGGAATTACGGGTATGGTTTCGGGCAGATTTTCTCTGGGATCGGGCAGTTACTCCCCGGGGCCGGGCAGTTACTCCCCGGGGCCGGACAGTTGTTCCATGGGACCGGGCAGTTTTTCCATGGGACCGGGCAGTTGTTCCCCGAGGCCGTGTAGCTGTTACCATGCAGTTGTATCCTGTGACCGGGCAGCTGTTCCCCGAGAGCGGGTAGCTGTTTCCCGGGATCGGGCAGTTGTTTCCTGGGAGAAGGTAGCTGTTCCCAGGGGCCGGATAGCTATTCCATGGGATCGGACAGCAGTTCCCCAGGTCCGGACACCTATCAATATGTATAGATTTGCGCTCTCTCCGCAGTCAGGCACACAACTGGAGGATGGTAACAGTCCGAGGAACATTGCCACTACCTTAAACGTAGCAACGCCTATACACAATGTCTTCTCGTACAAATGCGTTAATTTGAGCTAGCACTATTCAATCACTACTATACGATGAAAGGGTGTAGGGCTAAAAATCGTAATCTCTGTATGGAGGAGAAATTGAGAATTATAGAACTGAAAAACGTGAATGGATTTTTTTTTAAGCTTTTCACTCCAAGCAAGGCTGGAAGCCATTAACACGCAAGGGGTTCCAGAAGGTTTGGAGTAAGAGCCGATAGAAGTGGTAAAGGAGAGGATGTGGAGAAAGATAGTGGATCGATCAAGGCAAGGGGGTTACAGAAGATTTGGAGGGAGAGCAGATAGGAATGAAAGGGGAAAGGATATGGAGAAGGGAAGTGGATAGATCAAGGCAACTGGAGATGTCGATTGACGTTACACTTAAATAGTTGGAGATTATATTTGTCAGGGAAACAGGAATAAGGAAGGGAGTTTCACAGGCGAGATGTGCGAGACATGAAGCTATTGGAGTAGAAGAGACGTCTAGATCTAACAGTTTCAACGGTGAAGGGGTGGGAACGGGATGCCAGCCTCGTAGGACGCTTAAATTCATGAGGCCTGGGAACCAGCGAAAGCAGCTCCTCGGAGCAATTACCGTGAAAGTATTTGTAAAAAATACAGAGCGAGGCAACGGCGCGTCTGTGAGAGAGCGACTGCAGACGAGATGACAGATTAATAAAGAAAAGGAAATAAATTATTTTGAACTGTCGTCCTATTGACACATGCCTTTATATTAAAAGAAAAACGTTGGAAAAGATCTATATAGCTCTGGAGCGTCAAAAAGAAACAAACGCCGATTTTGAAAAGGTAAAGCGATTTGCCTTAACTGCAACTAGCTTTACACCCGTTAGTTTTTTGCTGTAACTTAATCCTGGAGACCAGTACATAGTCCTACATTACATTGCTTGAAAAATCAGTAAGCCTCTCAAAGTAGCCATAGCCACTGCTATACATCTGGCCTGCCAGAGAACTAAATACAAGATGTTTCCATTTTCAAGGTGTCTTAAACATCAAGTACCGCGTGTACAATGCGTTCAGATGGGAGATGCCTAGCATTCCTGTTTGGATCTCGTAAAAAAGAAATTAGTGTTTACAGATTTGTAGCTATTTAACATTAATCTTCTCATTACGGAGTTCTCGTCGAAAACGATAACTATGGTGCAATGCGAGAACTCTGTTTATACTGTTCGTAAAATTAAAAATGAATGTTCTGCCCATGTCTTTCGTCTGTGCCTTCGAGATTCACTCTTCACCATGTACAGTTACACACCTAGGTGCCCCAATTAACAAAATACCATAGCTACAACGTTTATGAGGGGAATAGTTTTAATTTCTGTATACGGTCAACATGTTTGAAAATTAAAATATTCCTATCCGTATATATACATGAAAAGAAATCTAGATATTCAGTTAAACAAAACTTTCTTCATAATGTATAATAAATTAGTCGAAAGGGGTTGGATCTACTGATCGTTTGGACAGTTTTATCACAGTTCTTCAGTGTGGCTAGACGCCCTATTGTTTCAAGCCGGAATCGAAACACGCCTGATTTGGTAAATGTCAGAGATTTTGATTTGACAAAAAGTCAGAAGGAAATTTGTTGAAAACAGGAATACTTATTTAAGTATTAATGTAAGAAATTACCGACTTACATACAACATACGAGGGTCATTCAATAAATAAGGTGAATTTTTCGGTATAAGGACTTCTAATACAGATAGAAGCTTACTCTTCTTTTTATTTTTCAACATAGTCTCCCAGCACTGTGACACACTTTTCCCAACTGTGCACAAACTTCCGTATTCCCTCAACGTAATAATCTTTGGACTGATGTCTCAGCCAGTCGCTCACAACACTTTTGACTTCATCGTCACTTTTAAACTTCGTGCCTCTCGTGAACGCTTTCAAGGGACCAAACAGGTGAAAGTCTGAGGGGACAAGGTCTGGGCTGTAAGGGGGATGAGGAAGCAGTTCCCAGCCCAGCTCGTTGATGGTCTGCACCGTTTGGGCTGCTGTGTGAGGCCTTGCGTTGTCATGATGCAAGATGACTGATTCTGACTGATGACCCCTGCGTTTGTCCCAACAGATAAGCTCAAAGTCCTTGCAATGTCATCCACTGTCACCCTTCTGTCAGACTGAATGAGGTCACTGACTGATTCGATCACCTCAGGAGACCTCACTTCTGTAGGCCTCCCAGGCCTGTCTTCATCCTCAACACTGCTCCGTCCTTCTTTAAACAATTTAGCCCACTTGTAGACATTTTTGGCTGAAACATGTGGCACCATACACAGTTGACATTCTCCTATGAATTTCAACTGGGTTGCACCCTTCAGCAACCAAAAACTTGATAACTGACCGCTGTTCAATCCTGGAGCATCCTTCTTGGTCGGACATCTTTGTTAATCGCCAAAACTCTCAAAGTTTTTTTTAATCTGCAAAAGAAATTAAATCCATGTGAAAAAGAAGTAAAAAAAAATTATTGAATGACCCTCGTATATATATATATATATATATATATATATATATATATATATATATAAAAATATGAGAAATGTTTTTATGTTTATACATTCTTTTTATAGATAAAAATATTTAAGTAAATGCTCTGTTTGTGTCTAGCAAGTGTTGACTTCAATGTTCACTTATATATATGTAGAATGATCAAATAAAGTTTTACTGTATGCTATAATTATGGGTTAACGTGCTCGATATCAGGGATAGACATATAAATATAAAATTGTACACTGAAGTAAATATATAGCGGCGAAAGTATGGCGACAGTATATATATATATATATATATATATATATTTATATTAAGGAATGTGTTGTTAAAACTACGGAACTTTTCCGTTTTCTTGCTTTCTCGCAATTTTTTTAATATTTGGGTCTAAGTTGTTAAAATAAGACCCTAGTCCATGGTGTTTTGCCGAGTACTTTTGGTTATCGTCTACCGTCATCATGGCTGTAAGTTTTGGCTTGAAATAAGTTGCTTATTATTTTAGTTTTATAGATAATATTTTGGGTATTTAGACAATGTGGTTGGATTATTTCATTATTAATAAGGAGGGGGTTGGTGTTTATTAATTTAGAGGATTAGTTATTAAATATGTTTAAGATGTTTCTGCCAGTATTAAATACGATTTTTTTTATGTTGGGTTTTTAGGTTTTTAATTGGGATGGCTTCAAGAGTTTGTAATCGTTTTTGCAATTGTTTTTGTAGAGGATTTTGGTGTTGTTAATTAAAATTTTGCTTATTTCGGATGATTTGAACGTGTTACTAGTGGCACAGTGATTTGTTATAAGATGATTTTTTTTATTGCTCTGGTGTCATTTAGGTGGTATGTGAGCCTACGTGATAGAGTTGTTGTTTTGTGTCCAATGTATGTACTAGGGTTATTATGTGAGAAACACTCTCGAAACGGGCAAGTAAACCTATACACTACATTGGTTTTATTGAGAAACGGTTTATTTATATATTTATATATATATTTACTTTGTTATTAAGCCCAATATCATGCTAACATTAGCTAAATAAATATCTATCTGAAATTATTTACTAAATTTACTTTAGTCTCAGTCAAAGGAATAATATCAGTGCACCTGCTGAGAATACGACATGCAGGAGATGTTTGGTAGTTATCGCACGACTGAAGTCACATCGCACTTATTTGTACGGTGTAGCTTGTGGGCGCCTTCTTTTAAATCGGGATCTGCCACGGAATGGGGTCAGGGGCTTTTATTTATTTGGCTATAATGCTGATTTAGGAGTTGACACCGATACGGGGTCCCTGCCGTGGGGAATTTCACGTGCAACGAAATCACTTTTTTATTTTTATTTTTTTGTTGTTGTCAGCTTGACATCGTGTTCTTACGAGATGAGAAATCATTAAAAAAAACAAAAAAATAATTTTTAGGTTCCTTGTATTTCGGTGAAGAGACTTTGGGTTATTTGATAAAGAGGACGAGCTCGGATTTCACGGATGTGGTCCGAGTCTTACTGGCATGTATCAAGCTTAAATACGGAGGGATGACAATAGAATGTGTTCAAATCATACTGAGTGTTTCTCCTGTTCTTCAACGACGTTAAGGATCATTGCAGTCTGCTGTGAGCATTTTAAGGACCGATGCAAGATGCTCTATCCATTTTACGGATCGTTGCTGTATACTATGTTCAGTTTAAAGTTGTAGTGTTCATGTTAAGGGACGTTGATGTCTGTTGTATTTCAAATTAAGGATCGTTGTATCCAGCCGTGTTTATTTTAAGGGTAGTTGCTGTTTGCGGTATTCCTTTTAAGGATTATTTTAGTATGCAGCGTTCATTTAAAAGGTCGTTGCTGTCGCTTTCATCTTAAGGATCGTTGTAATTATTTTAAGGATTGTTTGTTTGTAAGAAATTATCTGGATATAAAGTGAGGGATCAATCCTATTTTACAATCAATATATAAACTGATCCCTCACTTTGTGTCCACGTTAGTTTCTACACGTTCCAGAGAATGAAAATAAATGTAAACGACATGCCTCTGTAGCTAATCAGTATTTGATTGATTGATTCGTTTTTTTACGGATTATCAACCCTTTTGCAGGTTATCTAAAGCCAGATAATATTTTCATGTTGTGAGAATTTTTATTAATTTTGGAAGTAATAATGCCTAAGGGATACATGTCTTATTAATTAGCCCATAACTTGTGGGGAGAAAAAAATGGGTTCATGCCTTTCCCAAGCATATTTGCGCGTAGGCGAATATAACGTACCCAATGGAATTGGATCTCGGCTCTCCGATTATCCATTACACCACCCGCACATCCAAGCTTACTGCACCTTGTATTCCCAAGCGGTCACCCATCTAGGCACTGAACAGATTCGACGTTGTTTAACTTCGGTGATCGTATGGGAACCGCTGTTTCATCGTGATGCGGCCATAAGCCATTCAAGAAATGTATTTAGTATGCTTGTTCCGAAAATTGATAAAAAATATATAGGAGACCTTTTCTATATTTCGGTACATTTTTCTGGTTTCGGCTGAAAAATTAAATATAGATTCTCCAAAGTTTTCACAACCCATTAACCCTTTGACCCCTGTGATCCTGAACAATTTTAACCCTTCTGCCTGTGCTCCTGGGTCAAAATTCGCTAATATTTCGTAAGTAATGTTTAACGGTGGATATGAAAATAGTTTTTACCCACCGTTCAACCTGTAGCTGGGCATTAAGTCATTTTTCTCTACCACTGTTCAACCGGTGGCTGGGTATTACGTCATTTTTCTTTACCACCGGTAAAGCGGTGGTCATGGCTCAAAGGGTTAAGAAATCAAACTGAATTCGCAAATAATTGGTATGTAATGTTTCACTGCAAATATAAAAATAGTTACAAGTGTTTACCAACCGTTCGACCGGGGGCTAGGCATTACGTCATTTTTCTCTACTACCGGTAAAACGGTTGGTAGGGCTGAAAGTTTTAAGAAAGGTTTTATGTCAGTTTCATCATTTTTTTAATATCGCGTTTTCACGCATCATAGTGGTTTTTATAAGGTGGCCTCTTCAGACGTCAGTTCTTGAATTTTTTTCAAGTCATGAAACATATTTGATCCTTAATTTCATAAACTTTTATCCATGTTGGTTTCTTTACCTACCTTAACGAGAAGAAACGTGATTCGCGTTAAACGTACAGACCCTAGATGAGATCATCGTGTGAATGCGAACGATCCTTTCCTTAGCTGCATAGTATGTGCTTCGCCAGGGTTGCATTCAGTTTTGAATTCAGAGTTTTCTTTCTGCTATACCGGTGCCACCCAAAGCTATAGAACCCAGCCTTTCCTGCAATTTATCCATAGCTGGAGGGGAGAAGATTTGGATGCATGCCTTTCCCAAGGATATTAGCACGTATAAATCGCTCCGTCGTCCATTCATTGAATATTGCGTTCACATCTGGTCTGGTACTTCTACTGTGTACCATAAATTGCAGCGTACAAGTCGACCTGGCGTACGAGTCGACCTCAATATTTTTTGGATCAAAAGTCTAAGTTAGAACTATAACTACCCTATATGTCGAACCCTAATCTACGGTAGGCTACCAGTGACTCAAAACTTACTAAAATTGCTACCGGTAAATGAAGTTAGGCTACAGCATACGATAACGTGCGCCAAAACTACATCTCACCCCACTAACCTATATATTGAGACTCTAAACATAATATCTTTCTATGTGAGTTGTATAGCAAAGAACCTACAAAACACACCAGTAGGAACCGCATATATTGAATTTGTGTTACACGTATATGAAAATTGTCAGGCACAGTATACACAGTATAAGATAACCTATTCTAAGCTACACAAGGTCACACCACTTATCTGTATATTGAGACATTAACCATAATATTTTTCTATATGTTGACCATGTTCACCATAGTCTATGAATATAGAATCCAGCGCAGTACGTAATCTGTTCAATGAAACAACGTTAAAGATTAACACTCACGAGTCAGACACTCTACTGAATCTGACTATATCGCCAATACCACCAGCAGCTGTTCCGTAATTCTTCAGTCTTCAATATCAAAGGCTGGCAGTGCATATTCGCGAAAAACATGGCCGCCTTTATACACGTCGATTGAATATTTTGAGCCTTCTGATTGGTTAACTCTTCTATTGGTGAACTATAAAATGAGTCAGCTCATTTTGGCTGGCTCACTAGTACACCAGGGTACCCCAAAACGCCAACACTATATGCGTTGTATAGCAAACAACTTACAACACACACACACACACACACACACACACACACACACACACACACACACACACACACACACAGGTAGGTACCGTATATTGTACCGAAGGTCAGAGCATACAACGACCGAAACGCTGTGATAAATATGGCAACAAAGATGATGATGATAGTCCGAACGATGTAAATAGTGTATATAATGCCTCATCTCAGAAATATAGACAGATTCTCTCTTAGTGTTTTACATTTTTTTCATATGCTTTCACAGCCAGTAAGCACTTGCTTGGGATGAAAGAATGAAAAAGAACTTCTGGATTTGTTTCAGTGCTTACGTATTGATTTAAAATCAATGAAAATAATCGAGTTCTACATTAATCGCAGAGGACTCGTTAAGCGTCGCTTTTATCAATGCGACAACTCAAAATATAAAGACCGTATGATTCAAGAAATAGATAATAAATTAATCTTATTAACATTGCGAATTAATTCTTTGGTTAAATTAACTTTTTATGATATAATATAAAATCTGCACACTCTAATATATATATATATATATATATATATATATATATATATATATATATATATATATATATATATATATATAATGTGTGCTATTTACTCAACGTTTGTCTGTGACCGAAAATATAATCTCGAGGAATTATTTATTTGATTTGACTGACATATTTATTTTTGCTGGGGAATTAATTATATAAAAGTTCTAAGTTATTAATTTCAAAGCCGAGTTTTATTAGATATTTGCAGACGGCATTTTGAAATTTCTAATTCTTTTTTTTTTCTCTTTTCTTTTTATAGTAAGCGGCAATATTCTTCATTAAAATTTCAGCGCTGAATTCTTTCGTGCTCTCGTCAAGCAGATAGTCAGATTTAAAGTCAGGCCCGGCACAAGAATACGATATTGAAATTAAATTGTTTCTACACACACACACACCCATACACATACAGACACTCATATATATATATATATATATATATATATATATATATATATATATA
Organism: Acanthosepion esculentum; assembly: GCA_964036315.1. Lineage (NCBI taxonomy): Eukaryota > Metazoa > Mollusca > Cephalopoda > Sepiida > Sepiidae > Acanthosepion > Acanthosepion esculentum. Next base: position 74,500,128 of record OZ038507.1, read on the forward strand.
TATAAAATTGAAATTGACTTGTTTCTAGACACACACACATACACACATATATATAATGCATATTGAAATTAGATGGTTGCTACGCATACACACGCACAAACACATGCATACAAACTCATATATTCATAAATATATATATATATATATATATATATATATATATATTGGAATTAAATTGTCTCTAGACAAACAAACGTACACGCACATATATTTTAAGAAAGACACAGACACACACACACATATATATATATATATATATATATATATATATAGTTAAATTCCCAGATCAATTCTGTGGACAAGACAGATTGGTATAAAATTGGAAAAGTCGGAAGACGAAACGCGTCGGCAAAATCTAAGATTTTTCCAATTGTCATTTTCTACCAATCTGTCTTGATTTGGTAATTTAACTGTATTGTCGACAGGGGAAAAAAAAACTCTTACTATAGAGGTAATTTACATTAACCAGAAAAAAGGCTCAATTTATATTACGTGAATCATTCATACAAAAAGCATATTAGTGAAGTTAATTATATAAATGACGAGAAATATCTTTGCAAACAAATTTATTAAAATTACATTAACCCTTGGGAAAATATAAAGATTACATTAACGCACGAACCTCTAGATGAATGTTATGATCCCTGATTTTAATAAATTCAAGTTGTATAAGGTCTTTTCCATGCCTGATGATATCTGTATGAACAGATGAAAGTACTAGCAAAAAAGACCTTATACAACTTGAATTTATTATAAACAGGGATCATAACATTCGTCGAGAGGTTCGTGGGTTAATGTAATTTTAATAAATTTGTTTGCGAAGATGTTTCTCGCCATTTATATCATTAACTTCACTAATCTGCTTTTTGCATGAATGATTCATGTAATATATATATATATATATATATATATATATATATATATATATATATATATATACATATATATATATGGAAATGTATATCAATCTAACGTATTTCACTTTTAACGGATAAAAAGACAGAAACAGTGTTTTCTGGGGTTTTTTTGTTTTGTTTTTTTGTCAGTTTTCTCCGAAACTCTGACAAAGCTTTAAAAAAGTTAAACACGTTAGATAGATATACTTTTACTATTTTTACTTTATTTTAACATTTTATGTCACCATATGCCACATGTGTCACCGTATGCCACATGTTATGCCACCTTACGCCACATGTTATGTCACCGTATGCCACATGTTATACCACCGTATGCCACATGTTATGCCATGGTATGCCACATTTTATGCCACCTTACGCCACCGTATGTCACCTGTTATACCATGGTATGCCACATGTTATGTCATATGTTATGCCATGGTATGCCACATTTTATGCCACCGTATGTCACATGTTGTGCCACCTTATGCCACATGTTATGTCACCGTATGCCACATGTTATGCCATCGTACGCCACATGTTATGCCACCGAATGCAACCATATGCCTTATGTTATGCCACCGTATGCCACATGTTATTGATTTATATCTTTCCCAAGGGTTTTTGGCGCGAAAATGAATGTAAACGAGACTTTCGATTTCTCATTCTAAGATGTCATCCATTACACCCCCACATATCCAAATGTACACCACTGATGGAAGGAGAACCGGTGTTTCAACGTGATATGGCCGTAAATATAAACATGGCAACCATCAGATTCCTTTTTCTTTCATTATTTTGAAAGAGCGTGCAATTCTAATGTGCCTGTTGTTTCTTGTTGAATAATTACGACGTTAGTTACGCGCTCTTCTGAAGCCAGTTTCTCTGCTGTTTGATCCTCACTGAAATACTGATCCCTGATTTGGGTAACTTGGTTAGACCGATGACTTTTCAGCGTCCAATATTTATAGACGACATTACGTAGTTCACTTAACCAGCCTCACCTAATGTCATTGCCTTATCTGTAGGCGTCTGAAGTTTACACTTACCACTGATTGGTCCTATGCAGTAAGGATAAAACCTTCGGTTTCAGCTTTCAACCCTGCACTACGTAGCCACTGATGTGTATGGGGTTTGTCTACATCAGCTTTTTTGGTACGGGCAGAGTATATTCCGTGAAGCAGTTTATCTTGCCTTCGTTTCTATATCTGGTCAGTTGCATTTACTTTTGCTTTCTTTTTTAAGCATTTTTCAGCTTCAGTCGGTGTATTGGGCTTTGCTTGTATTTCTACACCCATTTGAAACTCCATTTTGAACTTGTTGGCTTCCTTTATTACGGAATAAAGCCGCTTAATACTTTCATGTTCTTTGACACATATCATCATCCAGTCTTCTGTAGTTTTCAGGTATCTTTAAAGGCCAATTGTTGTAGATTGTAAGACAGTTCTAGTTTAACTAATCCTCTGCCTCCTTCGGATCTGGGCACATACAGACGATCAACATCAGCTTTGGGATGATGCATGCGGTAGCAAGTGAGAAGCTTTCTCGTTTTGGCGTCCATTCGCTTAATATCAACTATTGGTCTAGTTAAGGAAGTTAAAACTGTATTAAACCACAGGGACAGCCAAGGTGTTTATGGCTGATATTCTGTTGTTATTATTATTATTATTATTATTATTATTATTATTAATATTATTATATCTTTTGGTTTCTTCTATGACATTTTTCACCTCACCATCACCATATACTTTTCTCCTCACTCTCATTATTAGTTTGGTTCTCTTCTCTGGTGTCTTTGCTTTCGTTTTCGAAACTCGAAATGGGAATGACGAGTTCGAATTTCAGTCAGGTTCAATATATTCACTTGCAGGCAGATGACCTTGAGAAATGTAGGAGTCTACCTGTTCTCCCCAACTATGAGTTAAATAGTGGAAATTTATATCAGTAAATCATTATTAATTCAAAAAATATCTTACCGTCCAAAAATATTTTCTGACTTTAAATAACCTGCAAAAGATTGATAAGCCGTAAAAAACAAGACTAAATCAGTCGCGCTTTCCTCTCTTCTTTTATTTTCCTCACCTTCTTTTTCTCCTGCTTTTTTGCCGCTTACCCTTCCTTGTTGTTGTTGTTAATGTTGTTGTTGTTAATGTTGTTGTTCTTCTTCTACTTCTTCTACTTTTTCTATTCCTTCTTCTTCTATTCCTTCATCATCATCATCAGCTTCTTCTTTTTCTTCTTTTTTATTCCTTCTTCTTTTTCTTCTTCTTTTTCTTCTTTTTCTTCTTTTTCTTCTTCTTCTTCTTCTATTCCTTCATCAACATCGTCAGCTTCTTCTTTTTCTTCTTTTTTATTCCTTCTTCTTTTTCTTCTTTTTTATTCCTTCTTCTTTTTCTTCTTTTTTATTCCTTCTTCTTTTTCTTCTTTTTTATTCCTTCTTCTTCTTCTTCTTCTTCTTCTTCTATTCCTTCATCATCATCATCGTCATCAGCTTCCATTCCTTCTTTTTTTATTCCTTCTACTTCTACTTTTTCTATTCCTTCTTCATCACCATCAGCTTCATCTTCTTCCTGTTCTTCTTCTTCAATTCCTTCTTTTTTATCCCTTCTTCTACTTCTTCATCATCATCATCATCATTAGCTTCTTCTTCTTTTTTATTCCTTCATCTTTTTCTTCTTCTATTTTCTCTTCTTCTGTTCCTTCGTCGTCGTCATCATCAGCTTCTTCTTCACTTCCTTCTTCTTCTTCTATTCCTTCATCATCATTGTCAGCTTCTTCTTCTTCTGTTCCTTCATCATCATCATCATTAGCTTCTTTTTTATTCCTTCATCTTTTTCTTCTATTTTCTCTTCTTCTATTCCTTCGTCGTCGTCATCATCAGCTTCTTCAATTCCTTCTTTTTTTATTCCTTCTTCTTCTTCTTCTTCTTCTATTCCTTCTTCTATTCCTCCTCTTCTTTATTCTCACTGCCTCTCAGCTTCCATTCTCTGTTGCCTCCTTCCGTCATTTCGTCTTTTCCTTTCTTATCTCTCTCATTTCCTTCTCCCTTTTTGCTTCCTTTAAGCCTGCTGCTATTTTCATGCTCATTCATCTCTTTTTCTTTCTCTTTTCCTCTCCCAGCAACTCTTAACCTTTCATACTTTCTTTCTCTCTTTCGTCCTTTTACCCCCCTCCCTCTTTACACCCTCTGTTTTCCTCCTCCTCCTCCTCCGGCTTTTCATCTTTTCAGTCTGTTGCTTTTCATACCATTTCTTGATTATTTTCTCTCTCTTTCTGCCTGTCATGATACGATGGTTGTTCAGATATCCCAAACTCCTCAGGAATGTTCAGTAGAGCCCTGTATCTCTGCACGGAAGTAAAAACTTGTAATTAAAAACCGAATCACAGCTTTTTCGTGATAGCCTTCTCATCACTCTTCAAGTAGGGTTGATATCATTGCGTAATCGAAACATAATACCGATACACTTCAGGTGTTTGTCGAAAGTCAGGATAAGACTATTTTTCAGTTTACATACATACATACATACATACATACATACATACAAACACACACAAACGCATACACGCACACATATATATATAAATATGTATATATCTATGTGTGTGTGTTTGTGTGTGTATGCGTGTGTGAATATATATCTAAAGAGTGGTTGATTCTGCACGAGACTTTACCAGAATAATCAAGTAGTCAGACTGTTCCGTTCTAAGTTGTAAGTTGCAGTACACAGACATGTCGAAAACGACGGGAAAGTTCAGTATATATTTATATATATATATATATATATATATATATATATATATATATGTATGAAAGTGAACATTGAAGTCAACACTCAGAGGCGACAGGCTGTTTCATGCTGGACGCAATCGGCGGCCTGATGATTGCGTCCGGCATGAAACAGCCTGTCGCCTCTGAGTGTTGACTTCAATGTTCACTTTTATATTTATATTTACATACGCTCTATCTCTGATATTGAGCACTTGAGATATATATATATATATATATATATATATATATATATATATATATATATATGATGCATGTTTCTCTGGCTATTTCAATCATCATCCAGCAGCCCACCAAACTATCAACACTTGGAACTATAAATGTAGCCTTGTGAAAAGGCAAATTGAAATAGCCAAAGAAAAATTGAACACCCTTAACAGCAACAAACAGGACATCTGCGACATAAACAGAATATCATTATTGTTTTGTCCGTATATTGTTTAATATATTGTAATGTAATTGTCATCTTTGATGATGGCTTATGTAAGCCGAAAGCTTAGATAGGATTAAAAAATATGTATCAATATTGTGATTTTCTTTCTTCGTTTAATGATAATGTTATTAAGCTTATCAGACGATATGAAAAGAATTTACATAAAATAGGCAACACTTGTCTATATTATTTAATGAAACATGCATCACTATATATATATATATATATATATATATATATATATGCCCGTCTTTATTTTCATATTTTTTAAATTTAGATCACTGATAATGATACACTACTGAAGCAATGAAGTTTGTAATTCTGTGTGTGAATCTTTGCCTGCCTATAAAAGAAACGACTTTTCGTTTTATATTATATATCATTGGTAAAGCACCTATGACAGCTCGGGGATAGGGATGGTAATATGCATTATTTAATATTAATTAATTCATATAAATATACAAGTCTAGAAATATACACGTATATATATATATATATATATATATATATATATATATATATATATATATATATAGACAGCCCTCAAAGTTGATTTTAACCCATTCTTGAAATCTGATTGTTAAGCGCATTCTGATATACACAATTTGTTTTTTGCATTTTTTTTTCGATAGATATTTGATTATCACGTGGGACATTTTTGCGTGTTCCCGTAGAAGAGCCTCTTTGTGTACCCATCTGAGGGAGACGTACTCTTGCGTGGCTGAACGCCTATATTTTTTTAATTGGCACTGTCATCTAAAGCTTAAGAAGATTTCTTTTCTGGAGTAATTGAAACGATAAATATACAAGTCAATGATCCAGAGTGACGTATTTATTGAAAGCTAAAAACAAAAAAAGATCTTGTAAAAATCAGGTGACCTTGAACATGTCTCCTGGGTCGTCTAGTCTCGATTTTTCTCAATATATGTCGTGTCCTTCTCATTATATAATCTGTAAAAGGAGGGATGGTGTATTGATGGATAGCGGCTCGGATTGAGGAATCGTAGAGCCGAGTTCGAATTCCAGTCGAATCCATTATATTCACTTACGTGATAATACCCTTGGGAAAGGTGTGAATCCTCTTCTTCTCCCACCAGGTAAATAGCAGGATAGACCGTGTTCTATAACCTTGGATGGCAACTGGTCTACAGCAGAATGAAACGGCAACCTTCTGCGGGGAAAAAATTCTGCCTCGTCAGTCATGTATCGAAAGATACATGATCGCCTAAGCGTGTATCATGCATGGCACATAACTGAAGGAAATGTCATAATTCGGCGAATCAGACGATTTTTATTTTTCGTCCTAATGTTCGCACAATACAAGACCCAAGAGCCTCTCAAGCTAGAGGATTAGTGTGTGATGTTGCATGAGCATATGAAAAATCAGGAAGTGCAGTTCATGTATGTATGTACGAATGATAGACTTGAAGAGGTCAAGTGATCGGGAAAAAAATCTGTCGGAATCTGTTACTTTTAAATAAAATATTATACGAATACAAAAGGTATTATGTACATTATTTATATTATTCGGACTACTGTCCTCATCTTTGTCGCCATATTTATTATAACGTTTCAGGCGTTGTACGCCCCGGCCTTCTTCAGGTGATTGGAATGTCGAACTGAGGATAGATAGATAGATAGAGAGAGAGAGAGGGAGGGAGTGAGAGAGATTGAGTTATCGAGATAGATAGATAGATAGATTCGAACAGATTGAGAGAGATAATTGAGAGACGAGAATAGATAAATAGAGAGAGAGAGAGAGTGAGTGATCAAAATAGATAGATAGGAACAAACTGAGATATCTATGAACAGACAGAAAAAGATATATAGATAGATAGTAACTGAATCAGATAGATAGATAGATAGTAACTGAATGAGATAGATAGATAGATAGTAACTGAATGAGATAGATAGATAGTAACTGAATGAGATAGATAGATAGATAGTAACTGAATGAGATAGATAGATAGATAGATAGTAACTGAATGAGATAGATAGATAGATAGTAACTGAATGAGATAGATAGATAGTAACTGAATGAGATAGATAGATAGTAACTGAATGAGATAGATAGATAGATAGTAACTGAATGAGATAGATAGATAGTAACTGAATGAGATAGATAGGTAGTAACTGAATGAGATAGATAGAGTGACTGCGGTAGATCGAGAAATAGATAGATATCGATCAATTGATAGAGACCGATCGGCCAATAGATAGGTAGATAGATAGTTTGACTGATTGAGATGGATAAATATATAGACAGAGTTCGATCGATCGATCGATAGATAGATACATACATACATGCATGCATACATACATACATACATACATACGAAGAGGCTATAGATAAAACATTCGATCATGCGTTAAAGGGATAAACAGATTAAGAAAATGGCCCGGGGTCTATAAAATCGTTACGACGATCGGTGGTCAGCAACGTGAGAGATTAGTGCTGGTAAGTCGCTGATTAAGAAGATAAAAGTGTTTGTTGTAAGGTGAAGTGATTGAGGCATCGACATTAGTCAAGTGGTCAGCCGAGTTGAGGCAGGGTTTGGAGTGATTAGTCTTTTTGAAGACTAAATATTAATTAATGGCTCCCCTCCAAACATCTCTAAGCCCGCAACTACGAGTCAGGATCACGTTGGGAAAGGAGGGGCACTACGAGAGAAAGTTGAGTTGAGATGTGCGAGACGTCATTGGCGTTGGGGTGGCTGATCAGGGTATGCTGGTTATGTAGATGTCGAGGTGGCGGGGGTATTCGCTTGGCAGTGATTGAAGATTGTAAAATTAACTTGAGATAGCTAATGATAGAGAGGTAAATGTGGGGGTGGAAAGTCTGGGGGTGGATGGGTGGCGAATTGCAGGTGTGAGCTGTGGGAACGTTAAGGGTTGATAGGACTGTGTGTAGGGACGGCGAGAGTAGCAGTACTATTATTAGGAGTAGTTGTAGTAGCAATAGTAGTTGAAAAACTAGTAGTAGTAGTTAGGGTTGAGCAAGCAGGTATAAGTTTAGGGGTATCCAGAATGTTAGATAAAAATTTGGAGCCAATTTTTGAGACGGAGAAAAAAAGAGACAGAAAAAGACAAATAAAAGACTGAAGTTAAATAAAACGACGAAAGAATCTTCATATATATATATATATATATATATATATATATATATATATATATATATATATATATAATTTCTGAGAGTTAACCTGTAGAAAAAAAACAATATTTGAAAATGTAAAAGACAGTAGTTAACAGTATGAATATAATAACGTTTTCTAAATTCTTACAGTTTCTAAGGACATTTTGTTTGTTGTTAATAGTTACGTTGTTTTAATAAATTCATTTCGTTTTTGCCTTGAAAAAGTCCACATTGGACGAAACGTGTCGGCTGATATTACTGTTTTCCTATTGTCATTTACATTTTTAAATATATATATATATATATATATATATATATAATAATAATTTTTCTTGGGTGTGCATGTCAGTAGACGAAAAAATACATACTGATTAAATAAAATGGAGCGTCTACTTGAACACGGATATCCAGTAAAAATAACTTTTGAAGTAATAAACACACATACACACACAATTATATATACATACATATATATATATATATATATATATATATATATAATGTACAGAGGGTGGTTCGGAAGTCTTGGCATCACTACCTCTATTGCTGAAGTTCGTAAGTTATGAAGTTATGTAAGGGGTGACATATGACTTTCGGACCACACTATATTTGCGGAAATTTGATGTGTTTTTTTTTATTGAACTTTTCTAATTTTCTTAAAATCTGACAGACACTCGCCCCGATTAAACGGAAAAATTTAAGGGCATTAGAAAAACCCAATAAAAAATTTAATCTATTACGCAAAAATGAAAATAACACTTACACCTCATTTTAATAGATATTATTTATTTACCAAAATGACACAAAAATATCATGAAATACTAAAGAGTAAATGTATTCAATAAAATCGCGATTGGCTTCAACAACAGCCTCCAGATGACTTCGGAATCTCCTGCCAATCTTATGGACAGTCTTCTTATTTAAGTTGTTGAATGCTGCCAGAATCCTTGTCTTCAGTTCCTCATTGGTGGTACAAGGAGTTTTGTTGGTGTCTAGCTCAACTGCGCCCCACACATAATAATCAAGGGGGTTGTAGTCTGGGGAGTTAGCTGGCCAGTTGTAAAGTTTGATATGGTCACAGAAATTGTTTGATAGCTATGACAAGGTCCTCCTGCTAGTGTGGCATGAAGAGTCCTGTTGCCAGACATAGGATTTTCCACCCTGTTGATCATATATATATATATATATATATATATAACGAATAAAACACAAAAGTAAATTGGAAAATAATAAATAGAACAAGAACTTGTAAAATCTGGGATGACCCATGCCTACATGAAAAACTACACATCATTAAGTTTATAAATAATGAAAAGTTATTAAACCATAGACAGGAG
>OZ038507.1:74514716-74524716 GCA_964036315.1 Acanthosepion esculentum
ATGTATATACTTCTAACGTCTCCGCCTGAATTCTGAAATTTCATTAGCTAATTAAATCTTGACCTCTGCAAGTCTAGAATCAACAATCTTTCTTGTTATCTTGCTCTTTCTTACGCTAATACAACTCCACACAGTAACCCTCTACCTTGAGTGGACCTCGGGCCTTGTTGAACACTATTAAAAAATGAACGATATTCTGACTTAACTGTCATCGACTTTTAAACAATACATGGCCTATACTGTTCATCACTTTTTAAAAAAAAAATATTCTTTTTTAGTATAAATGTTTCGACTTAGACAAAAATTTGTGATTGAATTTATTCAAAGACTGGCTGAAGTCTGAGAAAGCCAGAAGAACGGTATGCGTCTAGAAGGCTTGGTTTGGTGTGTTTTACGGTATATCAACCTCAATGGGTTATTTAATGCCGACAAGATTTTTATTGCTGGTAATATTTTATTTATCTATCTATCTATCTATCTATCTATCTATCTATCTATCTATCTATCTATCTATCTATCTATCTATCTCCGTCTCCTACTTATCTATCTATCTATCTATCTCCGTCTCCTACTTATCTATCTATCTATCTATCTATCTCCGTCTCCTACTTATCTATCTATCTATCTATCTATCTCCGTCTCCTACTTATCTATCTATCTATCTATCTATCTATCTATCTATCTATCTATCTCCGTCTCCTACTTATCTATCTATCTATCTATCTATCTATCTATCTATCTATCTATCTCCGTCTCCTACTTATCTATCTATCTATCTATCTATCTATCTATCTATCTCCGTCTCCTACTTATCTATCTATCTATCTATCTATCTCCGTCTCCTACTTATCTATCTATCTATCTATCTATCTCCGTCTCCTACTTATCTATCTATCTATCTATCTATCTCCGTCTCCTACTTATCTATCTATCTCCGTCTCCTACTTATCTATCTATCTCCGTCTCCTACTTATCTATCTATCTCCGTCTCCTACTTATCTATCTATCTCCGTCTCCTACTTATCTATCTATCTCCGTCTCCTACTTATCTATCTATCTCCGTCTCCTACTTATCTATCTATCTCCGTCTCCTACTTATCTATCTATCTCCGTCTCCTACTTATCTATCTATCTCCGTCTCCTACTTATCTATCTATCTCCGTCTCCTACTTATCTATCTATCTCCGTCTCCTACTTATCTATCTATCTCCGTCTCCTACTTATCTATCTATCTCCGTCTCCTACTTATCTATCTATCTCCGTCTCCTACTTATCTATCTATCTCCGTCTCCTACTTATCTATCTATCTCCGTCTCCTACTTATCTATCTATCTCCGTCTCCTACTTATCTATCTATCTCCGTCTCCTACTTATCTATCTATCTCCGTCTCCTACTTATCTATCTATCTCCGTCTCCTACTTATCTATCTATCTCCGTCTCCTACTTATCTATCTATCTCCGTCTCCTACTTATCTATCTATCTCCGTCTCCTACTTATCTATCTATCTCCGTCTCCTACTTATCTATCTATCTCCGTCTCCTACTTATCTATCTATCTCCGTCTCCTACTTATCTATCTATCTCCGTCTCCTACTTATCTATCTATCTCCGTCTCCTACTTATCTATCTATCTATCTATCTATCTATCTATCTATCTATCTATCTATCTCCGTCTCCTACTTATCTATCTATCTATCTATCTATCTATCTATCTATCTATCTATCTATCTATCTATCTATCTATCTATCTCCGTCTCCTACTTATCTATCTATCTATCTATCTATCTATCTATCTATCTATCTATCTATCTATCTCCGTCTCCTACTTATCTATCTATCTATCTATCTATCTATCTATCTATCTATCTATCTATCTATCTATCTATCTCCGTCTCCTACTTATCTATCTATCTATCTATCTATCTATCTATCTATCTATCTCCGTCTCCTACTTATCTATCTATCTATCTATCTATCTATCTATCTATCTATCTATCTATCTATCTATCTATCTCCGTCTCCTATCTATCTATCTATCTATCTATCTATCTATCTATCTCCGTCTCCTATCTATCTATCTATCTATCTATCTATCTATCTATCTATCTATCTATCTATCTATCTATCTATCTATCTATCTCCGTCTCCTATCTATCTATCTATCTATCTATCTATCTCCGTCTCCTACTTATCTATCTATCTATCTATCTATCTATCTATCTATCTATCTATCTATCTATCTATCTATCTATCTCAGTATATATTGGTTTGGTTTGGTTTGTTTTACGGCATATCTACCTCAATGGCTTATTTAATGCCGACAAGATTTTTATTCCTGCTAATATTTTTATCTCTCTCTCTATCTATCTATCTCTCTATCTATCTATCTATCTCACTCAGTATATTGGTTTGGTTTTGGTTTGTTTTACAGCATATCAGCCTCAATGGGTTATTTAATGCCAACAAGATTTTTATTGCTTGTAATAAATTTTTTCAAAAATGTATGCATGTAATTTTTAATTTTTTTCAAGAAGGTATTGTTGCTAATATTTTATTTTCCAAGAATGTAATATTTTTTTCCTTCAATATTATTTTTCCTTCAAAAATTCATTACTGGTAATAATTTTCAGTAAAAAGGTATTGCTAGTATTAAAACCTATTTTTACACTTTCATATTGTTTTGACTCCAGTTTTGGTGTTAACTATTTGCCCATAGCTGGGACCCTAACAGGTGCTACCAACCCGGGTCAGGGTAGACCTGGAAACAGCAATTAAGAGGTGGTGCCTAGCTTCTCAAAACCTGCTTATCAGAGGCCTTGTTGGGCACCTCGAGGTGGTGTAATGTTTAGCAAGCTTGTCTCGCTAGAACAATTACAAATGAGTAGTGAGTTTGATTCTCACTGGGTGCCTCCTTTTTTCGGCCTTGTGCCACATCTAAGCTACGCTTGGAAAATCACTATCAAAGGCCTTGCTGTTGGATGTAGTTTATCGTCATACCCAGGACGCGGATGTAGTTTATCGTCTTACCCGGGACGCGGATGTAGTTTATCGTCTTACCCAGGACGCGGATGTAGTTTATCGTCTTACCCAGGACGCGGATGTAGTTTATCGTCATACCCAGGACGCGGATGTTGTTTATCGTCATACCCAGGACGCGGATGTAGTTCATCGTCTTACCCAGGACGCGGGTGTAGTTTATCGTCTTACCCAGGACGCGGATTTAGTTTATCGTCATACCCAGGACGCGGGTGTAGTTTATCGTCATATCCAGGACGCGGATGTAGTTTATAGTCTTACCCAGGACGCGGATGTAGTTCATCGTCTTACCCAGGACGCGAATGTAGTTTATCGACTTACCCAGGACGCGGGTGTAGTTTATCGTCATACCCAGGACGCGGATGTAGTTTATAGTCTTACCCAGGACGCGGATGTAGTTCATCGTCTTACCCAGGACGCGGATGTAGTTTATCGACTTACCCAGGACGCGGGTGTAGTTTATCGTCTTACCCAGGACGCGGATTTAGTTTATCGTCATACCCAGGACGCGAGTGTAGTTTATCGTCTTACCCAGGACGCGGATTTAGTTTATTGTCATACCCAGGACGCGGGTGTAGTTTATCGTCATATCCAGGACGCGGATGTAGTTTATCGTCTTACCCAGGACGCGGATGTAGTTCATCGTCTTACCCAGGACGCGGATGTAGTTTATCGTCATACCCAGGACGCGGATGTAGTTTATAGTCTTACCCAGGACGCGGATATAGTTTATCGTCATACCTAGGACGCGGATGTAGTTTATCGTCATACCTAGGACGCGGATGTAGTTTATCGTCTTACTCAGGATTCGTGTCCAGGAGATCGTCTTTGAATTACCCAGTCTGAGATCTAGTTCCTTGTTTGCCATAAAAAAAAGGTGACAAAATGCAAAGAAAAAAAAGAAAAGTTGACAGTTTAAAAAATGGCGAGACCAAATTGCTCTGTGAATGGTGTCTTTTCGCCTGGGTCCACGCTATTGAAAACTAATTCATGAAGGGTCGGAAAATATGCAAAAAAAAAAAAAAGAAAAAAGAAAGAAAAGATCTCCGCGGGAGGACTGTCCAGCTGAGCATCACCCGCAACATCGCTCAGTGCCGTGTTCGCTGGCTCCGTCACGTCCTGCGACGACATGATTATACCAGAGTCATCTGTCAGTTCGATCGGCAATCTGCAAACTGGAGGCGACCACACGGCAGACCGCGCAGCCGCTGGAAATATATCGTCCGAGAGGACCTCGAGCGAGCTAATCTTGGCGTTGGAAGAAGTTCCGGCTCTCTGCAAAGACCGTAGTATTTGAAGGGCCAAGGTGGCTCTTGTGGGCTCAACACCATCATTGCATCAGATTTAGCAGCAGTCATATTGACCACTAACAGCAATAATTCTAGATATCTATGTTCAAAACCAGCTAAAAGTCATGGTTTAAATTGTTGCTTCTTTCTTTTTTTTTTGTAAACAAGCAAGTTGAAGACCTCAGGAAGATGATTCGCTGACGAGTTGGTCGCATATTTCATTAAATTAATGTCACATGCTAATTTTTGAAGAACACTGGCTACAATGAACGATTATCTTCATCTTTCTTATTTTTTTCCTAACAACTAGCTGGACCTGCCAACTGTCTTAAAGCTCTGAAATAACTAGAAAAGCGTTGTTTTCATCATATGAAATTAATAAGACAGTGTATTTGCTTGTTTCTTGTTTTGATTCAGTCTACTTGCACCCTAACAGTTTCTGACTGCTGCAACGCACACACGGATGTACACTTTTCCCGATCGAAACTGGTTAGACCAGGGGTCGGCAACCTTTTATGGGGAGAGGGCCAGAAAGCTATGCATCGTCTCGGAGGAGAGCTATGATATTAATTGTACTATAATAATCTGTCTCAGCCTCAGAGCAGAAGGCTGCCTTGGTATGGAGGTTTAAAGAAAAAACAACAAAGTTGATGTTATATTATTTAAACAACGTTCCTTATTTTCCTGCAGGAATAACAGGATCAAGAAAAATGCAAATTCCTTTACGACAAAGGAAATTATTCAAGAGGTAATCGTTCCCATGCATATGCACTTCCAAATAATGATATACAATAAGCTTTTAAATTTTCCGCTTGGTGAAACATAGTTCTTGTAGAAGTCAGCAGTTGATTCGAAATTAAACTGTCATTTAAAAAGTCGTCGATTAACTCCAACTGATATTTTTATGCCACTTGCTCCACAAATTAATTAGATAATTAATGTCTAGATGTTAAATTGGCGGGCCTGACAAAAAAACGAAACAAAAAAACATTCGCGGGCCGGACAAAAACATTTCGCGGTTCGGATTTGGCCCTGGAGGATGGGGGTTGCCGACCCTTGGGTTAGCCCATAGTTGGTATGTCCGGAGAATCGAAGGTTCGTTTCCACAGAACGAAATGTTCCTTGCTACTTTCGTTGCTGAAGAACCCTTTTGAAATTCGTGCAGTATACACTATTTTATAAATGTCTGTTCCTAACGGATTCTTTAACAGGGTTTAAGATAAATGATGAAAAAATGAACTCTGGTCATAGCTTTATGTAAAAATTCGGTTCTGGTTAAAAGAGACAGACATTCATGAAAGCTAAACATGCATCGAATGTTCACGAATGTCGAACACTTCTCTATTAAATTTGCATCCAGGAAGGTGCAAACATGTCGACTTCCCCCTCACAGCATTACAGCTAATATAATGGAGGATAAATTCAATATTATTAAAATATATGCAATAAAAAGTAGAATGTGTTTTTCTAAGCTTAAAACCTGAATACATCGGAAGACAAAAAATTAAATTTAATTGTTGAGCATAAAGGCGTTTGCAGTTGTTTTACAATAGAAATGAATTGAAAATCTGCAAAGGGAGAATGCCAATGGTAAGGATTAATGTAATCGTTAATAACAGAATAAAAACATAAAAACAAAAAAAACATAATAGAATAAAGCCATAATAACAGAATAAAACCATGATAATAGAATAAAGGTATTGTATGCATAATTAGTTTATTGTATTATTTTGTCCTCACCTTGCCTTCTTTCTTTCATCCTTTCTTTCTTTTCATCAATTCTTTCTTTCTTTTCATCAATTCTTTCTTTCTTTTCAGCCATTCTTTCTTTCTTTTCAGCCATTCTTTCTTTCTTTCTTTCTTTTCAGCCATTCTTTCTTTCTTTCTTTCTTTTCAGCCATTCTTTCTTTCTTTCTTTCTTTTCAGTCATTCTTTCTTTCTTTCTTTTCAGACAGTCTTTCTTTCTTTCTTTTCATCCATTCTTTCTTTGTTTTCAGCCATTCTTTCTTTCATTCTTTTCGGTCACTCTTTCTTTCTTTTCATCAATTCTTTCTTTCTTTTCATCAATTCTTTCTTTCTTTTCATCAATTCTTTCTTTCTTTTCATCAATTCTTTCTTTCTTTTCATCAATTCTTTCTTTCTTTTCATCAATTCTTTCTTTCTTTCTTTTCATCAATTCTTTCTTTCTTTCTTTTCATCAATTCTTTCTTTTTTTCATCAATTCTTTCTTTCTTTCTTTTCAGTCATTCTTTCTTTTCAGTCATTCTTTCTTTCTTTTCAGTCATTCTTTCTTTCTTTTCAGTCATTCTTTCTTTCTTTCTTTTCAGTCATTCTTTCTTTCTTTTCAGTCATTCTTTCTTTCTTTCTTTTCAGTCATTCTTTCTTTCTTTCTTTTCAGTCATTCTTTCTTTCTTTTCAGTCATTCTTTCTTTCTTTTCAGTCATTCTTTCTTTCTTTCTTTTCAGTCATTCTTTCTTTCTTTTCAGTCATTCTTTCTTTCTTTTCAGTCATTCTTTCTTTCTTTTCAGTCATTCTTTCTTTCTTTTCAGTCATTCTTTCTTTCTTTTCAGTCATTCTTTCTTTCTTTTCAGTCATTCTTTCTTTCTTTCTTTTCAGTCATTCTTTCTTTCTTTCTTTTCAGTCATTCTTTCTTTCTTTCTTTTCAGTCATTCTTTCTTTCTTTCTTTTCAGTCATTCTTTCTTTCTTTCTTTTCAGTCATTCTTTCTTTCTTTCTTTTCAGTCATTCTTTCTTTCTTTCTTTTCAGTCATTCTTTCTTTCTTTCTTTTCATCCATTCTTTTTTTGTTTTCAGCCATTCTTTCTTTCATTCTTTTCAGTCACTCTTTCTTTCTTTCTTTTCATCAATTCTTTCTTTCTTTCTTTTCATCAATTCTTTCTTTCTTTCTTTTCATCAATTCTTTCTTTCTTTCTTTTCATCAATTCTTTTTCTTTCTTTTCATCAATTCTTTCTTTCTTTCTTTTCATCAATTCTTTCTTTCTTTCTTTTCATCAATTCTTTTTCTTTCTTTTCATCAATTCTTTCTTTCTTTCTTTTCATCAATTCTTTCTTTCTTTCTTTTCATCAATTCTTTCTTTCTTTCTTTTCATCAATTCTTTCTTTTTTTTCATCAATTCTTTCTTACTTTCTTTTCATCCATTCTTTCTGTCTTTCTTTTCATCAATTCTTTCTTTATTTATTTATTTATTTTCCTCTATTCATTCTTTTCAGCCATTCTTTCTTTCTTTCTTTTCAGCCATTCTTTCTTTCTTTCTTTTCAACCATTCTTTCTTTCTTTCTTTTCATCCATTCTTTCTATGTTTATTATTATTTTTTATTTTTAGTAACTTTGTTTCTCCATCTCTTCGTGTTATTATTAGCGCCCACCTAATAAAGACTTCTTCTCCTCCTCCTCCTCCAACTCCTCGTTTTATTTCTTCATCTCTGTCGTCTTCTCCCTCCTCCTTTTCTATCTTCTTCTTCATCTACTTTCTTTTCCTTTTTACCTTCTTCTTCTTTGTCCTCTTCATTATCTTCTTCGTGTTCTTTTTTTATCTTCTTCCCCTTCTTCGTCTTCCTCTTCATTTTCACTACTTTCTTCTTTACGTCCTATTTTTGTCCTTTTTCTCTTTCTCCTCTATTGTCTTTCATTTTCATCTTCTACATTTCTTCTTTCTCGTATTGTTTTCTTCTGCCCCCCCTTTTGTACCCTTCCCCCTTCTCCTCTTCTTCTTCTTCTTCTTCTTCTTCTTCTTTCTTCTTATTATTTCATTTGCTTATTCTTTTCATTCTCTTCTGCGTCTTATTTTTTCCGTTCTCCCTCCTCTTATTCCCCCCCTGCTTCTATTACCTCCTCCTCACCCTCATTGTTTTTGTTACTCTTTTTCTTTTTCTTCATTGCATTAAATGTATCGGTATTATTTCTATAACTGTTGCTCATTTAGATGTTGGCCATCTTGTTCTTGTTCTTCTTCTTCTTCTCATTTTCTACACTTCTTGTTTATCTTTAATTAAAACATGACGTAATTCGGTCCTATCGGGGATATTTCAGGAATGATAACAAGAAAAGGAAAAGTATCAAACAGCCAAGAAATAAATTAAAAAAAACTTAAATTAAAAAAAAGGAAGAAGAAAAAAAGACAGATTCAATAAAAATAAACAGAAAACAGGGCTGTAAGTGAGAAACGGAACAAGACAGATATGTCTGTGACGTAATGGCGTAGGGAGATGAATTGCAAATAAATAAATCAAAATCAAATATGGCAGACAGTGAACACAAGTGAAATAATTTGATTACAAGCGAAATCAGAACGAGGCACAACGCTAACCAATCACGGTGTCATTCGCAATGTACGGATGTACGTATTCGTAATCATTATTCGAGAGGGATTCTTCTTCCTCTTCTTCTTCCTCTTCTTCTTCTTTATGTGTTCATTCAGGACGTTGGCGATCACGTCTCTCCACCATTTCCTGTACTTTGTAGTTCTTAATAAATGTTGTTATCTCCCGTCCACCATCTATTTACTCAAGCTTGCTAGATAGATTATGCGTTGCTTACCTCTGTTCATGTTGCCACCAATCTGCCCTATGAGTATCAAATTTTCCAAGCTCTCTTTCCTCATTATTTGACTTAGAATATTCAATTCTCCTCCTGATACTAAGTACTAAGTGTTCTTTTTCCCCCCATTTTCTCTAAAGCTTCATCATTACTCACATGGTCGGTCCATGGTATTCTCAGCATCCTTCTGTAGAACCACATTTCTCTTGCTTCAAGCCACTTCTTCACCATGGAGGAGATCGTCCAGCATTGACTCCGATATAAAAGGATTGATATTAAATATTCTTTGTTTCTTCTGTTTGTTAAGATTTTGCATGGGATTCTGAAAATCGGGTGTAAGTTTAACGTCAACTTTTTGGATAATATCTGAGGTCTTGAAGAGGATGCAAACAAGGAGGAAGCTTATACTTAACATAAGGAAGAGGTAGATGAAATTTCTGGGGCACTTAATGAGAAAGGAGGGCCTGGAGAATCTGATACCCACAGGTCGAATAGAGGGAAGAGAGACAAGAGATAACAACACATGACATACCTGATAGTATGGTTCTACAGAAGGATGCTAAGGATATCATGGACCGAGCGTGTAAGCAACGATGAGGTCTTGGAGAGGATGCAAACAAGGAGGAAGCTTATACTTAACATCAGGAAGAAGCAGATGAAATTTCTGGGGCACTTAATAAGAAAGGAGGGCCTGGGGAATCTGATACGCTCAGGTCGAATAGAGGGAAAAAGAGACAACGGAAAGCAACGCATGGCATACCTGGCGGGTTTAAGAAAGTGGATGGCAGAACGTGATCTGGGGGAGTTGGCAGAAGTACGAAACATCGACAGCTACAAAGGATAGGGAGAAGTGGAGAGCCATGATCGCCTACGTCCTGAAAGGACACGGCGCATAAAGAGAAAGAAGACTCGAAAAAGATGCTACACACTAATCTTAAATCCGCTTAAGTTATTTCTCCATATGCACAGACATAAATAAATATATAATGAATAAACAGTCGTTTTCCGAACACAACTGTCTGATAGGACGACTAGAAATCCCTGTTACAGGCGCCTGCTCAGGCACATTATTTTATCCAATGCCTATAGTGCCTACCTCTGGTTTATACTGCAGCTAT
>OZ038507.1:74529716-74537216 GCA_964036315.1 Acanthosepion esculentum
TTTATGAATTTGTATCACTATGTCTGGGCGATTAGCTTTGTCTGCGTGTATAGTAAAGTCCCATAAATTGTTACAGGTCCTATCTCTCTAACCGGGTCTGGGTGATGTTCATACCAGCTTCTTGCAGTGTTCTTCCCGTTAAAGTTGCATACTTTCCACACTCAGATATTGGCCCATCTATTGGCCAAGTTTTATATTCAGTTATAATTTGTTGTACTTATTTAAGGCATTGGCTTCCAGGAATCCCTTCAATCAGTGGGCTCCACATACAACTAGAATTATTCATGTCCTCATGTACCACAACTTTGGGATTTCTAATTCAAGATCCTTGCATTTTTTGAAGATCTTCAATGGTACATTGCAATCTGTAGGGACTGCCATGTCAATAACAAAGGACATTCTGTTTTTGTGGTATCTGATCACGAAGTCTGGCCGATTAGCTTTGATTGTTTTCTCTGTGTGCATTGTAAAGTCCAATCAATTTATTACAGGTCCTACCTCTGTAACTGGGACTGGGTGATATTCATATCAATTTCTTTCAGTTTCCTTCCTGTCAAAATTGCCTATTTTCCAGTGTAGATATTGGCCCCACTCTATCATTCCGAGTTTTATATTCAGTTGGTGCTAACATTGTGCAGTCTGATACAAGATGGTCAAATGTTTCTGGATATTTATCACAGAATCTGCATTCGGGGTTAACACCATTTTTTCATTATATAGACTTGGTAATTTCTACTTAGCAAGCATTGGTCGTGTTCAACAAGAATAAAACCTTCAATTTCAGGATTTAACCATGCACTACGTAGCCACTGATGGTTACGGGATTTGTCTACATCAGCTTTTTTGATACGGGCAGAGTATTGAACATGAAAAGGCTAATTACGCCATTGTTTCTGTATTTGGTACATTACATTGTTTTCTTTTTTAGGTTCTTGCAGTAGGTGTATTATAGTTTATTTGCACTCCTTCACTCACTTGGAATTATCTATTTTGATGTCAATAAACACTCGTTGTCACTTTCGTCATGCTCGCTGTAGTAGAGACTTTGTAATCGC
Organism: Acanthosepion esculentum; assembly: GCA_964036315.1. Taxonomy (NCBI): domain Eukaryota; kingdom Metazoa; phylum Mollusca; class Cephalopoda; order Sepiida; family Sepiidae; genus Acanthosepion; species Acanthosepion esculentum. The sequence goes on from OZ038507.1 coordinate 74,530,772, forward strand.
AGATACAACTATAGTAACGCCTTTGAACAATACTGGATAACACACGTCCTAATAGTACTTGCTCGATAATACTCATTCGGGGTTAACATAATTTTTCAGTATGTGAGCTTAGCAAGCATTGGTCCTGTGCAGCATGAATAAAAACCTCCGGTGTCAGCTTTTAAGCCTGCATCTAATCACTGGTGGGTACGGGGTTTGTCTACATCAGCATGTTTTGTAAGGGCAGATTAATGACTATGAAGAGGCTTTTTCATTTGTTTACATTGCATTTACTTTTGCTTTCAGTTCGATAAGGTCAAATGGGCAGCTGGTCTCAAAAACCAATTACAGTCTGTTGTTAACCGGGGCAAGGAATGGCTTGTTGATTTTAAAGCCTTCAAAACGAAACTTCTCTCTGTTAATCATCTGAGAGATCGCTTTGTACCTCCCATCAGTATGGCTGATACTAAGAGACGAACTTTCTCGATTTACATGAAGTGGAAATATTATATTGAATCAATTGCGAGGTTTGAGATTTGGAAAGTTGTCGTGTTAGATTTTTTATCTCCAGAATCTATCTTACATATTTATTAGTCTACAATTCGTCCATGCTTTGAATACCGCTGCCACATATGGTCCACTTCTCCTGTTATATATTTAGAGATTCTTGATAACATCCAACGAAGAATCAGCAATATTACTGGTCCGGACCTGGCATCTCGGCTTCAGTTACTCTCCGACCGCCAAGGTGTAGCTTCCCTGTGGTTTTCTTATAAATAATTTCATGGTAATTTTTCTGATGAACTGTCCGCTTAGGAAACTAGACTTTGAGAATTTAAGTCCAATTTGCGGTTGAATTGGCTGGATATAACCTTAAGTTCTATGTTAACAGTTTTTTTCTCGCATTTTTTGCTAGTAGAAGTCACTTCCGGTTCCTTGCTTTCGACCCAACTTTGATCTTCAGAAATTTAAGTACCGTGTCACTTTTTACCTACTCTCTTCTTCATTAGACTTCTTTTATTATTCTCATTCCTAAATAACCTTTCTATTTTTCTTATTCTATCACACTCAGTAACCCCTTGTCTATTAGTAGCTTTACCGCCTTATTGGAGTGGAATTATTAATATATATATATATATATATATATATATATATATATGTGTGTGTGTGTGTGTGTGTGTATTTAGGCAGCAATCCTTCTTTCATGCACATTTCATGAAACACGACTGACAAGGTGCTTTTATTTAGTTTTTTATATAATTAAAACATCTGAAAAGAAAAACATTAGATCTCACGAGAAATTATATAAAAAACTAAATAAAAGCACCTTGTCAGTCGTGTTTCATGAAATGTGCATATATATATGTGTGTGTGCGTGTGACGTCACACACTACGAAATTTATTTAATTAAATACTATGTTTATAATAAACAGTATTAAATATTTTTTCTATATAAATAAAGTATAACAATAAATACATTAAAATAATTTTGTCCATTTCGTAGTGTGTGACGTGATTTGCTTACGTTAAGTTAAGCTTCGGGCAGATATGGACGTTCGAAGGAGATCATGGGAATTTGTACTTTAAAAGCAGTAAAATCGACTTTGCTAACCAGACGCCCCTTTGTAGCTAAGCTGGTATAGCACGTCGGGCTATATGACGGTTCCGTATAGCATACAGGTTCGATTCCTATCGGAAGACGAATATTTTCTATGAAATTTCTCGGATGTTCATGCCGGTAAATGTTGTTAATACTGTTTATTATAAACTGAGCATTTACTTAAATATTTGTGTTATATAGATAACGTATAACAATAATATATATATATATATATATATATATATATATATATATATATATATATATATATATACTTTGTGTTTATTGAAAATAAACATGGAGCGCTCTTTTGTGAGTTAGTTTTAACATATTTCGAATTCTATGTTGTGTTAATGGGACTCGCCTGGATTATACCATCGGATTACTACGGATTACTAATTATTATATATATATATATATATATATATATATATATACATACACACATATATATTGGTAGCATGTGTTGTTCAAGACTACGGAACTTTTCTGTTCAATAATATTGTTTTTCTTGCTTTCTGGCAAGTTTTTTTTATATTTGGGTGTAATTTGTTTATAAAAAAAGTCCCTAGTCCATGGTGTTTTGCCGAAAGCTTTCGGTTATCGTCAACCGTCATCAGGGATGTATGTTTTGGTTTGAGGTTGGTTACTTATCTTATTTTATAGATAATATCTTGGGTATTTAGACAGGACTAATTCAACAACACTCTCCGTTCAAGTCGTCTGAAAATCGCAAACTTCTATACATACTGGATATCATATTTGACGTAATTTGACTGGATATCATATTTGACATAATTTTATCTTTGTTAAAATGTCCATATAACTACTCTGAATTTGACTCATATGATCCGAAAACTAACATCGAGGAACAGCATAATGAGAAAATATCTAAATGTTGGACAATTTTTGTTCTTTATTTTCTCACGAAATTAAAGCCACTATACGAAGCTTAGAACGGCTCATGATCAAACATAATAGACATTCGTTGTCTGTTATATTTAATAATATATGTTTGAATAACGATCTGATGACCCAACACAATACATCTATCTATCTATCTATCTATATATATATATATATATATATATATATATATATACATACACACACACATATATATATATATAGATAGATAGATATATGTATTGTGTTGAGTCATCAGATCGTTATTCAAACATATATTGTTAAATATAACAGACAACGAATAACTATTATGTTTGATCATGAGCCGTTCTAAGCTTCGTATATATATATATATATATATATATATATATATAAAAGTGAACATAGAAGTCAACACTTAGAGGCGACTGTTTCATGCTAGATGCAATCGGTGGCCTGACGATTGCATCTAGCATGAAACAGACTGTCGCCTCTAAGTGTTGACTTCTATGTTCACTTTTATAATTACACACGCTCTATCTCTGATATTGAGCACTTTATCCCATAAATATAGCACACTCTAAGACTATATATATATATATATATATATATATATATATATATATATATTTAAGACTATATTTCTTTATATATATATATATATTTAAGACTATATTTCTTTATATATATATATATATTTAAGACTATATTTCTTTATATATATATATATATTTAAGACTATATTTCTTCATATATATATATATATATATATATTTAAGACTATATTTCTTCATATATATATATATATATATATATATTTAAGACTATATTTCTTCATATATATATATAAGACTATATTTCTTCATATATATATATAAACGGTATGGGAAATATAAGTATGGTCTTTATGCTTCATTTATACATATCCTAATATTTTGCCCTCTTAGTCTATAAATATGACGAATTTAAACAAAAAAGAATATATCAGTACGAGTTTGTGTGCGAGAGAGAGAGAGAATGGAGAGAGAGAGAGAGAGCCCGCGTATTAGAGAGAAAGATTTTCCTCTATGCATACACTTGAGAATATATTTAAATAATCGTGGGGTATGTTATGTGTGCTCCAGGGGCTGGGTATGAGTTGATATGAACAGCTCAAGTGCGCACCGGTTCGCTTTCATAACTGTTGTACCAATGTAAAATTTATTTCAATTTATTTATTTATTTTTTTAGGGGGCCCACCCACTGTGAGCTTCGGAACAAGAAAAAAGGCGTTCTGTATGTGTGTGTGTGTGTGTGTGTGTGTGCCGGGTGGGGGTGATGGGTTGGCTAAGCAGCTGCTTCAGCGTTAAGTTTGGGCCGGCATATTTTGGCTCGAAGGGCGACAGTAATGCTGAACTGATGTCGCAAGGGTATCCAGTCAGAGTTGTCAGCTGACATTTATAGATGAACTGACGGCTAAGCGGGGCTGGGGCCGGGGGTGTAGCCTTGCGGCGGCTGCAGGTGGCGGGAAACAACCGGTTCAAGGTGGCGTTCTGGCTAGAGTTTAACACTTACGCGCAGGGATTCGCTTTGTTTGTGTGGATGTTACGTTAGGTGTGTGTGTTTTTTTTTGGGGGGGGGTTAGGTCCATACATAAACTCGCCCTCTCACATGGTTCCTCATGCTCACTCGTCAGCGGGCCCTGCGTAGTTCGCTGTTGTTCATTGGCAGAGAAACGGGCAAGTGGCATAGAGGTCTCAAATTCCTGCCAAAAAAAATCGCGATTACTTGCTAGTTCTTTTGTCGACGGCACATCTTTTCCCAAAGAGAAATGCTTCAACTTTCTTCATGCCACTGACATAGAAGGATTTACTGAGTCAGGAAAGAATGAGAAAACGGAGAATCATCAAGGACAGAGATCAATATAAGAACGGGCAAGACGAAGAAAGTCGAAAAAGGTTAACATTGCATTGAAAATCTTTGAAGGTCAAAGGTTGCTGGAGTAGCAAGAAGCTGGAAATGAGTTCCACAAGCGAAAAATGTAAAAAAAGAAACTGTTACATAGAACTTACGATTGCATCTAACCAATTCAACTATAAATTGATCAGACTTTTTGCTAATCAAGTCAATCAGTTATATGCCCTGAGTGGTAGACCAGTTGACATCCAAAGCTATAGAAGCCGGTCTGTTCTGCTATTTATCCATAGCTGGGGAGAGAAAAAGGGTCAGTCAGTCATTTATGTGCCATGCGTGATACACGCTTAGGCGATCATGTATCTTTCGATACGTGACTGGCAAGGCAGATATTTTTCCGCGGTAGGTTACCATTTCTTTCTGCGGTAGACCAGTTGCCATCCAAGACTACCCGGTCTGTAATGCTATTTACCCATATCTTAGCGGGGTGGGACAAGCCGAGCCGCTATCCTTTACTCCACCGTTCCTCCTGCCAATCAAATACAGCGCTTAAATTCATAATGTGTAGGTATCATAGCGGAAAGTAACATTTACCGATCTCCCCACGAGGTACGAATTTAATGTGGGGCAATCCGAGCCCGTAGATTCGGCCAAAAATTCCCTGTAGACCTCGCATAAACGGGGTCGGGTCTGTCTGTCAATCCGGACGAGACTCGTCCTGGTTCCTCTCCGAAGGCAGAGAGTTCCACAACAGCTATGAGGCCAGCTCCAGCTTCCTAACTACTGATCATCAGGAAGCCAGAAAGTTCATCAGGACAGTTCTCATGAAAGTATTTATAGAAAAGGCACAAAGAAGATACATAACGTCGGTCGAAAATGACCGAAGCCGAGAAACCAGGTCAGGATTAATCATATTGCCAATTACTCATTGGATTTTATCAAGAATCTCTAAATATATATCAGGAGCACCAGACCAGATATTAAAAGCATGGATGAATGGTAGGATTATAAATGTCTAAGATAGATACTTCTTTGGATTTTATCAAGAATCTCTAAATATATAGCAGAAGTACCAGACCAGATGTGGCAGCAATATTCAAAGCAAGGATGAATGGTAGACTTATAAATATGTAAGATAGATTCTTCTTTGGATTTTTTCAAGCATCTCTAAATATATAGCAGAAGTACCAGACCAGATGTGGCAGCAATATTCAAAGCAAGGATGAATGGTAGACTTATAAATATGTAAGATAGATTCTTCTTTGGATTTTTTCAAGCATCTCTAAATATATAGCAGGAGTACCAGATCAGATGTGGCAGCAATATTAAAAGCAAGGATGAATGGTAGACTTATAAATATAGAAGATAGATTCTTCTTTGGATTTTATCAAGAATCTTTAAATATATAGCATAAGCACCAGACCGGATGTGGCAGCAATATTCGAAGCATGGGATGAATGGTAGACTTATAAATATGTAAGATAGATTCTTCTTTGGATTTTATCAAACATCTCTAAATATATAGCAGAAGTACCAGGCCCGATATGGCAGCAATATTCAAAGTAAGGATGAATTGTGGACTTATAAATGTGTAAGATAGACACTGGAGAGAAAAATTATCTCACACTACTCAGTGACTCAACATTCTTAGCAGTGGACCTCGCCATGGATTCAATATAACCTTTCAGCTTCATGTCAGCTGAGAATGTTAGCCTGAGAAGGCGCACTGAGTCACACACCTGAAGGTTAGTATCAGCCATACTAATGATATGCAGATGATTAACAGAGAGAAGTTCGTTTTGGGGGCGTTAAAATTAACAAGCCATTCCTTGCCGAAGTTAACAAAAGATTATAGAACACTTTTAGGGATCATCTGCCTATTTGACCTTATGAAACTGATGAAAAACTTAAATCAGAGTAAATAGTTGAGTCATCAGCATAGATACCAAGTTGAGAACTGATGTTACCAGGAAGGTCGTTGATGAAACCTAGTCACAATGAAGGACCAAGTATAGAGCCCTGGGGGACACCTAGATTGATGCAAAATGATCTAGAATTGTGGCTGTTCAAGACGACTTTCATTTCACG
>OZ038507.1:74542216-74564716 GCA_964036315.1 Acanthosepion esculentum
GTAATGTATGCCCACAGAGATAAATCAAGATAGAATAATAATAATAATAATGTTATGAGTATTATAATGTAATCCCCAGAGCTCGTCAGAATTGCTTTTGAAAGATAAACCAAATGTATGACATTTAAACAGGAATGATAGCAGTAATTACCGACAAAAATATTCTGAACGAGTTGAGTTACCCATCAAGGCAGAGTAAGAAGTTAAGAATTGGCTCACATCTGGTTATAATGATATCAAAATGATTCCTTAGTATTCTTTTGTGCCGTATCCCTTCAGGAAGTGGTGATCATGACTCTCCACAACTTATATATATATATATATATATACTAGCAGCATGGCCTGGCGTTGTCCGCGTTTGATTCAAACATCGTACGACTCGTACAGCAATCGCTATCACTTTTGCCCTTCCTTGCCTTTAAAGGAGTGCCCTTTGCCGCGCTGATGTTGCTACATACCTTACTTCTTGCCTATCTCACACTGCCAATTTATTTCTAAGCTCTATACTAAACATTAAATCTGTTACGAAAAAAGGACGAAACAAAATGGACACAAAACGATCAGCTTTAAAAAAGGACTCGTAACTGGACAAACCGAATGAAAAAAGAATGTTAACAACAAATATTTTTTCACACCCAACCCAGTTCTGCGGAATCAGAATCAACGTTGAGTTTAAGCAAGCGAATGAGCCAATTGGAGTAAAGTGCCATGCAGATTTAAATTTTTCCCACTTGTGACGAATGCAGCTATCGATTTTTTTTGTATGCTAGCATGCTAGTTAATATTCGTGTCAGTCAGCTGTTGGCTCTCACGCTGGCCAATAGAATCTTCCTGCCTATTCGTGGCAGCCAGCTATACGCTCTCACTCTGGTCAGTAGAAAATGGCCGCAAGCTACATGAAAATTACCGTAGCAGCATGAAAAAATCGCTTATTTCCACTATCGATGGGAGTTGGGAAATGCAAAGTCGGTCTTGGCCTTTCAGCTAACTTTTCACCTTTCTTAACAGAATTACTACTCTCCCAAACAAACGTACACAACAATATTGTGAAATCAAAAGAAAATGGTTGAATCCATCAACACAGCAAGAATAACAATATCTCCACACGTGACAGTAATTGACGTAATTTTCAATTAACAGTATGAAAATAGCGTTTTCTAAATTCTTCCAGTTGCTAAGGACATTTTGTTTTTGTTATTATTAGTTACTTTGTTTAAATAAATTCATTTGTTTTTTTGCCTTGAGAAAGTCCACGTTGGACGAAACGCGTCGGCAACTATTACAGTTTCCCTATTGTCATTTAAATTTATAAATATTGTCTTTTTCTACAGGTTAACTCTGAGAAATTTTCATACACACACACACACACACACACACACACACACACACACACACACACATATATATATATATATATATATATATATATATATATATATATATATATATATATATGTGTGTGTGTGTGTGTGTTGTATCTCTGAGGTCACTATTTACCCTTGTGATATCGACCATCTGAATTTAATATGAATAATGAGGTACTTACAGATACAAAAAAAACACTTTAAACAAAGTAAAAATAAACAAAAAGAAAACAGATTCTTAATAATACCAAAATGTGTATGCGCTTGTATGTATGTATGTAACCTCTAAACGGGAAGTCTCAGTACAGTATTTTGTATGGAAGCCCTCAACTGATAAGATCGGTCATGTGTGATTGACAAAAGAGCACACTCATTGTTAGCAGAGGTCTTAAACTAACACTACATGCAATTCCTCGCCGAATTAATCAATTTCTATAAGAATGGACAGAGACCTTGAACTTGCTGTATTGAAATGACAGCTCACGAGGATATCCCATTCGTACATACGTTAGCTTAGATTGACTTTTTAGGTTGTCCGAGGTTACCAAAGGTGAACAAAGCCGAATTAGACAATTCCTATTCGGTAATGTCTGGCACTCGCAACAACAACAAAAAGCCTCTCCCTATCTCCCTCTCTGTAGTGTTTCACGGAGTATAGATAATCCTCCTCTTTGATTTCAAAGAATAAGTACACTACGTATTTATTACACCTTTCATTGTTTAAATCACTTAGAGGTCGACAGGCCGCTAATATGGATTTTATAGCATTTAATATTTAAATGAATAGGAGGCTCTGTTTAATCTTCGTGCCCACAGAAACAAAACAAAAACGGTTTGTCAAAAGGACGGTTATTCCCTTGACACCGCTATTAGTGCATATACTTTTGATGCCCTGGCCAACTACTAAAGGCGGGAAAGAAAGGGAATGCTGTTAGAAAATGAAGAAAACCGTGCAGAAAGGAAGAAAAAAGAAAGAAAGAATGAATGAATTAAAGAGAAAGAGAGATACAAAAGGAACGAATGGAAATCATATTGGAAAAAGAAAGAAAACTCTTTAAAGGGAAAGAAAGAAAGAAAGAGAGAGAGAGAGAGAGAGAGAGAGAGAGAGAGAGAAAAGTGATAAAAAGTAATGAAAGAAAATCTTATTAGAAAAAGAAAGAAAACGCTTTAAAGGGAAAGAAAGAAAAAAAGAAAGAAAAAAGAAAGAAAGAAAATCATATTAGGGAAAGAAAGAAAGAAAAAAAATCATATTAGAAAAAGAAAGAAAACGCTTTAAAGGGAAAGAAAGAAAGAAAGAAAATCATATTAGGGAAAGAAAGAAAGAAAATCATATTAGGGAAAGAAAGAAAGAAAATCATATTAGGGAAAGAAAGAAAGAAAATCATATTAGGGAAAGAAAGAAAGAAAATCATATTAGGGAAAGAAAGAAAGAAAATCATATTAGGGAAAGAAAGAAAGAAAATCATATTAGGGAAAGAAAGAAAGAAAATCATATTAGGGAAAGAAAGAAAGAAAATCATATTAGGGAAAGAAAGAAAGAAAATCATATTAGGGAAAGAAAGAAAGAAAATCATATTAGGGAAAGAAAGAAAGAAAATCATATTAGGGAAAGAAAGAAAGAAAATCATATTAGGGAAAGAAAGAAAGAAAATCATATTAGGGAAAGAAAGAAAGAAAATCATATTAGGGAAAGAAAGAAAGAAAATCATATTAGGGAAAGAAAGAAAGAAAATCATATTAGGGAAAGAAAGAAAGAAAATCATATTAGGGAAAGAAAGAAAGAAAATCATATTAGGGAAAGAAAGAAAGAAAATCATATTAGGGAAAGAAAGAAAGAAAATCATATTAGGGAAAGAAAGAAAGAAAATCATATTAGGGAAAGAAAGAAAGAAAATCATATTAGGGAAAGAAAGAAAGAAAATCATATTAGGGAAAGAAAGAAAGAAAATCATATTAGGGAAAGAAAGAAAGAAAGAAAAAAGAAAGAAAGAAAAAAATCATATTAGAAAAAGAAAGAAAACGCTTTAAAGGGAAAGAAAGAAAGAAAGAAAATCATATTAGGGAAAGAAAGAAAGAAAATCATATTAGGGAAAGAAAGAAAGAAAATCATATTAGGGAAAGAAAGAAAGAAAGAAAATCATATTAGGGAAAGAAAGAAAGAAAATCATATTAGGGAAAGAAAGAAAGAAAATCATATTAGGGAAAGAAAGAAAGAAAATCATATTAGGGAAAGAAAGAAAGAAAATCATATTAGGGAAAGAAAGAAAGAAAGAAAAAAGAAAGAAAGAAAAAAATCATATTAGAAAAAGAAAGAAAACGCTTTAAAGGGAAAGAAAGAAAGAAAGAAAATCATATTAGGGAAAGAAAGAAAGAAAATCATATTAGGGAAAGAAAGAAAGAAAATCATATTAGGGAAAGAAAGAAAGAAAATCATATTAGGGAAAGAAAGAAAGAAAGAAAATCATATTAGGGAAAGAAAGAAAGAAAATCATATTAGGGAAAGAAAGAAAGAAAATCATATTAGGGAAAGAAAGAAAGAAAATCATATTAGGGAAAGAAAGAAAGAAAATCATATTAGGGAAAGAAAGAAAGAAAATCATATTAGGGAAAGAAAGAAAGAAAATCATATTAGGGAAAGAAAGAAAGAAAATCATATTAGGGAAAGAAAGAAAGAAAATCATATTAGGGAAAGAAAGAAAGAAAATCATATTAGGGAAAGAAAGAAAGAAAATCATATTAGGGAAAGAAAGAAAGAAAATCATATTAGGGAAAGAAAGAAAGAAAATCATATTAGGGAAAGAAAGAAAGAAAATCATATTAGGGAAAGAAAGAAAGAAAATCATATTAGGGAAAGAAAGAAAGAAAATCATATTAGGGAAAGAAAGAAAGAAAATCATATTAGGGAAAGAAAGAAAGAAAGAAAAAAGAAAGAAAGAAAAAAATCATATTAGAAAAAGAAAGAAAACGCTTTAAAGGGAAAGAAAGAAAGAAAGAAAATCATATTAGGGAAAGAAAGAAAGAAAATCATATTAGGGAAAGAAAGAAAGAAAATCATATTAGGGAAAGAAAGAAAGAAAATCATATTAGGGAAAGAAAGAAAGAAAGAAAATCATATTAGGGAAAGAAAGAAAGAAAATCATATTAGGGAAAGAAAGAAAGAAAATCATATTAGGGAAAGAAAGAAAGAAAATCATATTAGGGAAAGAAAGAAAGAAAATCATATTAGGGAAAGAAAGAAAGAAAATCATATTAGGGAAAGAAAGAAAGAAAATCATATTAGGGAAAGAAAGAAAGAAAGAAAAAAGAAAGAAAGAAAAAAATCATATTAGAAAAAGAAAGAAAACGCTTTAAAGGGAAAGAAAGAAAGAAAGAAAATCATATTAGGGAAAGAAAGAAAGAAAATCATATTAGGGAAAGAAAGAAAGAAAATCATATTAGGGAAAGAAAGAAAGAAAATCATATTAGGGAAAGAAAGAAAGAAAATCATATTAGGGAAAGAAAGAAAGAAAATCATATTAGGGAAAGAAAGAAAGAAAATCATATTAGGGAAAGAAAGAAAGAAAATCATATTAGGGAAAGAAAGAAAGAAAATCATATTAGGGAAAGAAAGAAAGAAAATCATATTAGGGAAAGAAAGAAAGAAAGAAAAAAGAAAGAAAGAAAAAAATCATATTAGAAAAAGAAAGAAAACGCTTTAAAGGGAAAGAAAGAAAGAAAGAAAATCATATTAGGGAAAGAAAGAAAGAAAGAAAATCATATTAGGGAAAGAAAGAAAGAAAATCATATTAGGGAAAGAAAGAAAGAAAATCATATTAGGGAAAGAAAGAAAGAAAATCATATTAGGGAAAGAAAGAAAGAAAATCATATTAGGGAAAGAAAGAAAGAAAATCATATTAGGGAAAGAAAGAAAGAAAATCATATTAGGGAAAGAAAGAAAGAAAATCATATTAGGGAAAGAAAGAAAGAAAATCATATTAGGGAAAGAAAGAAAGAAAATCATATTAGGGAAAGAAAGAAAGAAAATCATATTAGGGAAAGAAAGAAAGAAAATCATATTAGGGAAAGAAAGAAAGAAAATCATATTAGGGAAAGAAAGAAAGAAAATCATATTAGGGAAAGAAAGAAAGAAAATCATATTAGGGAAAGAAAGAAAGAAAATCATATTAGGGAAAGAAAGAAAGAAAATCATATTAGGGAAAGAAAGAAAGAAAATCATATTAGGGAAAGAAAGAAAGAAAATCATATTAGGGAAAGAAAGAAAGAAAATCATATTAGGGAAAGAAAGAAAGAAAATCATATTAGGGAAAGAAAGAAAGAAAATCATATTAGGGAAAGAAAGAAAGAAAATCATATTAGGGAAAGAAAGAAAGAAAATCATATTAGGGAAAGAAAGAAAGAAAATCATATTAGGGAAAGAAAGAAAGAAAATCATATTAGGGAAAGAAAGAAAGAAAATCATATTAGGGAAAGAAAGAAAGAAAATCATATTAGGGAAAGAAAGAAAGAAAATCATATTAGGGAAAGAAAGAAAGAAAATCATATTAGGGAAAGAAAGAAAGAAAATCATATTAGGGAAAGAAAGAAAGAAAATCATATTAGGGAAAGAAAGAAAGAAAATCATATTAGGGAAAGAAAGAAAGAAAATCATATTAGGGAAAGAAAGAAAGAAAATCATATTAGGGAAAGAAAGAAAGAAAATCATATTAGGGAAAGAAAGAAAGAAAATCATATTAGGGAAAGAAAGAAAGAAAGAAAAAAGAAAGAAAGAAAAAAATCATATTAGAAAAAGAAAGAAAACGCTTTAAAGGGAAAGAAAGAAAGAAAGAAAATCATATTAGGGAAAGAAAGAAAGAAAATCATATTAGGGAAAGAAAGAAAGAAAATCATATTAGGGAAAGAAAGAAAGAAAATCATATTAGGGAAAGAAAGAAAGAAAGAAAATCATATTAGGGAAAGAAAGAAAGAAAATCATATTAGGGAAAGAAAGAAAGAAAATCATATTAGGGAAAGAAAGAAAGAAAATCATATTAGGGAAAGAAAGAAAGAAAATCATATTAGGGAAAGAAAGAAAGAAAATCATATTAGGGAAAGAAAGAAAGAAAGAAAAAAGAAAGAAAGAAAAAAATCATATTAGAAAAAGAAAGAAAACGCTTTAAAGGGAAAGAAAGAAAGAAAATCATATTAGGGAAAGAAAGAAAGAAAATCATATTAGGGAAAGAAAGAAAGAAAATCATATTAGGGAAAGAAAGAAAGAAAATCATATTAGGGAAAGAAAGAAAGAAAATCATATTAGGGAAAGAAAGAAAGAAAATCATATTAGGGAAAGAAAGAAAGAAAATCATATTAGGGAAAGAAAGAAAGAAAATCATATTAGGGAAAGAAAGAAAGAAAATCATATTAGGGAAAGAAAGAAAGAAAATCATATTAGGGAAAGAAAGAAAGAAAATCATATTAGGGAAAGAAAGAAAGAAAATCATATTAGGGAAAGAAAGAAAGAAAATCATATTAGGGAAAGAAAGAAAGAAAGAAAAAAGAAAGAAAGAAAAAAATCATATTAGAAAAAGAAAGAAAACGCTTTAAAGGGAAAGAAAGAAAGAAAGAAAATCATATTAGGGAAAGAAAGAAAGAAAATCATATTAGGGAAAGAAAGAAAGAAAGAAAATCATATTAGGGAAAGAAAGAAAGAAAATCATATTAGGGAAAGAAAGAAAGAAAATCATATTAGGGAAAGAAAGAAAGAAAATCATATTAGGGAAAGAAAGAAAGAAAATCATATTAGGGAAAGAAAGAAAGAAAATCATATTAGGGAAAGAAAGAAAGAAAATCATATTAGGGAAAGAAAGAAAGAAAGAAAAAAGAAAGAAAGAAAAAAATCATATTAGAAAAAGAAAGAAAACGCTTTAAAGGGAAAGAAAGAAAGAAAGAAAATCATATTAGGGAAAGAAAGAAAGAAAATCATATTAGGGAAAGAAAGAAAGAAAATCATATTAGGGAAAGAAAGAAAGAAAATCATATTAGGGAAAGAAAGAAAGAAAGAAAATCATATTAGGGAAAGAAAGAAAGAAAATCATATTAGGGAAAGAAAGAAAGAAAATCATATTAGGGAAAGAAAGAAAGAAAATCATATTAGGGAAAGAAAGAAAGAAAATCATATTAGGGAAAGAAAGAAAGAAAGAAAAAAGAAAGAAAGAAAAAAATCATATTAGAAAAAGAAAGAAAACGCTTTAAAGGGAAAGAAAGAAAGAAAGAAAATCATATTAGGGAAAGAAAGAAAGAAAATCATATTAGGGAAAGAAAGAAAGAAAATCATATTAGGGAAAGAAAGAAAGAAAATCATATTAGGGAAAGAAAGAAAGAAAATCATATTAGGGAAAGAAAGAAAGAAAATCATATTAGGGAAAGAAAGAAAGAAAATCATATTAGGGAAAGAAAGAAAGAAAATCATATTAGGGAAAGAAAGAAAGAAAATCATATTAGGGAAAGAAAGAAAGAAAATCATATTAGGGAAAGAAAGAAAGAAAATCATATTAGGGAAAGAAAGAAAGAAAATCATATTAGGGAAAGAAAGAAAGAAAATCATATTAGGGAAAGAAAGAAAGAAAGAAAAAAGAAAGAAAGAAAAAAATCATATTAGAAAAAGAAAGAAAACGCTTTAAAGGGAAAGAAAGAAAGAAAGAAAATCATATTAGGGAAAGAAAGAAAGAAAATCATATTAGGGAAAGAAAGAAAGAAAGAAAATCATATTAGGGAAAGAAAGAAAGAAAATCATATTAGGGAAAGAAAGAAAGAAAATCATATTAGGGAAAGAAAGAAAGAAAATCATATTAGGGAAAGAAAGAAAGAAAATCATATTAGGGAAAGAAAGAAAGAAAATCATATTAGGGAAAGAAAGAAAGAAAATCATATTAGGGAAAGAAAGAAAGAAAGAAAAAAGAAAGAAAGAAAAAAATCATATTAGAAAAAGAAAGAAAACGCTTTAAAGGGAAAGAAAGAAAGAAAGAAAATCATATTAGGGAAAGAAAGAAAGAAAATCATATTAGGGAAAGAAAGAAAGAAAATCATATTAGGGAAAGAAAGAAAGAAAATCATATTAGGGAAAGAAAGAAAGAAAGAAAATCATATTAGGGAAAGAAAGAAAGAAAATCATATTAGGGAAAGAAAGAAAGAAAATCATATTAGGGAAAGAAAGAAAGAAAATCATATTAGGGAAAGAAAGAAAGAAAATCATATTAGGGAAAGAAAGAAAGAAAATCATATTAGGGAAAGAAAGAAAGAAAGAAAAAAGAAAGAAAGAAAAAAATCATATTAGAAAAAGAAAGAAAACGCTTTAAAGGGAAAGAAAGAAAGAAAGAAAATCATATTAGGGAAAGAAAGAAAGAAAATCATATTAGGGAAAGAAAGAAAGAAAATCATATTAGGGAAAGAAAGAAAGAAAATCATATTAGGGAAAGAAAGAAAGAAAGAAAATCATATTAGGGAAAGAAAGAAAGAAAATCATATTAGGGAAAGAAAGAAAGAAAATCATATTAGGGAAAGAAAGAAAGAAAATCATATTAGGGAAAGAAAGAAAGAAAATCATATTAGGGAAAGAAAGAAAGAAAATCATATTAGGGAAAGAAAGAAAGAAAATCATATTAGGGAAAGAAAGAAAGAAAATCATATTAGGGAAAGAAAGAAAGAAAATCATATTAGGGAAAGAAAGAAAGAAAATCATATTAGGGAAAGAAAGAAAGAAAATCATATTAGGGAAAGAAAGAAAGAAAATCATATTAGGGAAAGAAAGAAAGAAAATCATATTAGGGAAAGAAAGAAAGAAAATCATATTAGGGAAAGAAAGAAAGAAAATCATATTAGGGAAAGAAAGAAAGAAAATCATATTAGGGAAAGAAAGAAAGAAAATCATATTAGGGAAAGAAAGAAAGAAAATCATATTAGGGAAAGAAAGAAAGAAAATCATATTAGGGAAAGAAAGAAAGAAAATCATATTAGGGAAAGAAAGAAAGAAAATCATATTAGGGAAAGAAAGAAAGAAAATCATATTAGGGAAAGAAAGAAAGAAAATCATATTAGGGAAAGAAAGAAAGAAAATCATATTAGGGAAAGAAAGAAAGAAAATCATATTAGGGAAAGAAAGAAAGAAAATCATATTAGGGAAAGAAAGAAAGAAAATCATATTAGGGAAAGAAAGAAAGAAAATCATATTAGGGAAAGAAAGAAAGAAAATCATATTAGGGAAAGAAAGAAAGAAAATCATATTAGGGAAAGAAAGAAAGAAAATCATATTAGGGAAAGAAAGAAAGAAAATCATATTAGGGAAAGAAAGAAAGAAAATCATATTAGGGAAAGAAAGAAAGAAAATCATATTAGGGAAAGAAAGAAAGAAAATCATATTAGGGAAAGAAAGAAAGAAAAAAAATCATATTAGAAAAAGAAAGAAAACGCTTTAAAGGGAAAGAAAGAAAGAAAAAAAATCATATTAGAAAAAGAAAGAAAACGCTTTAAAGGGAAAGAAAGAAAGAAAGAAAATCATATTAGGGAAAGAAAGAAAGAAAATCATATTAGGGAAAGAAAGAAAGAAAATCATATTAGGGAAAGAAAGAAAGAAAATCATATTAGGGAAAGAAAGAAAGAAAATCATATTAGGGAAAGAAAGAAAGAAAATCATATTAGGGAAAGAAAGAAAGAAAATCATATTAGGGAAAGAAAGAAAGAAAATCATATTAGGGAAAGAAAGAAAGAAAATCATATTAGGGAAAGAAAGAAAGAAAATCATATTAGGGAAAGAAAGAAAGAAAATCATATTAGGGAAAGAAAGAAAGAAAATCATATTAGGGAAAGAAAGAAAGAAAATCATATTAGGGAAAGAAAGAAAGAAAATCATATTAGGGAAAGAAAGAAAGAAAATCATATTAGGGAAAGAAAGAAAGAAAATCATATTAGGGAAAGAAAGAAAGAAAGAAAATCATATTAGGGAAAGAAAGAAAGAAAGAAAATCATATTAGGGAAAGAAAGAAAGAAAATCATATTAGGGAAAGAAAGAAAGAAAGAAAATCATATTAGGGAAAGAAAGAAAGAAAGAAAATCATATTAGGGAAAGAAAGAAAGAAAGAAAATCATATTAGGGAAAGAAAGAAAGAAAGAAAATCATATTAGGGAAAGAAAGAAAGAAAATCATATTAGGGAAAGAAAGAAAGAAAGAAAATCATATTAGGGAAAGAAAGAAAGAAAGAAAATCATATTAGGGAAAGAAAGAAAGAAAGAAAATCATATTAGGGAAAGAAAGAAAGAAAGAAAATCATATTAGGGAAAGAAAGAAAGAAAATCATATTAGGGAAAGAAAGAAAGAAAGAAAATCATATTAGGGAAAGAAAGAAAGAAAATCATATTAGGGAAAGAAAGAAAGAAAATCATATTAGGGAAAGAAAGAAAGAAAATCATATTAGGGAAAGAAAGAAAGAAAATCATATTAGGGAAAGAAAGAAAGAAAGAAAATCATATTAGGGAAAGAAAGAAAGAAAGAAAATCATATTAGGGAAAGAAAGAAAGAAAATCATATTAGGGAAAGAAAGAAAGAAAGAAAAAAGAAAGAAAGAAAAAAATCATATTAGAAAAAGAAAGAAAACGCTTTAAAGGGAAAGAAAGAAAGAAAGAAAATCATATTAGGGAAAGAAAGAAAGAAAATCATATTAGGGAAAGAAAGAAAGAAAATCATATTAGGGAAAGAAAGAAAGAAAATCATATTAGGGAAAGAAAGAAAGAAAATCATATTAGGGAAAGAAAGAAAGAAAATCATATTAGGGAAAGAAAGAAAGAAAATCATATTAGGGAAAGAAAGAAAGAAAATCATATTAGGGAAAGAAAGAAAGAAAATCATATTAGGGAAAGAAAGAAAGAAAATCATATTAGGGAAAGAAAGAAAGAAAATCATATTAGGGAAAGAAAGAAAGAAAATCATATTAGGGAAAGAAAGAAAGAAAATCATATTAGGGAAAGAAAGAAAGAAAGAAAAAAGAAAGAAAGAAAAAAATCATATTAGAAAAAGAAAGAAAACGCTTTAAAGGGAAAGAAAGAAACAAAGAAGAAAGAAAATCATATTAAATAAAGAAAGAAAACGGTAAATTGATAAAAAAAAATGATGCTAGTTCATTTTACGTCTTATCGAGTCTAGTTGGGTCATTTAATGTTTAATTTTGTATGAGCCACTCAGTGAGGATCGAATTCCTTAGTAATAGTCAAGCAGGTTAGCCTCACTAAATATTACCCTCCCTACTAGCCCGCTGAGGTGCCTAAGAACAAATGAATAAATGAATGAATAAAGAGATAATAAAGAAAAGTAAATAAGTCATATGGGAACAAAAAAGATAGAAAGAAAAAATAACGAAAAAAAAACGAAAAAAGAATGAAAGAAAAAGAAACAAACAAAAAAGAAAGAAAAAAGAAAGAAAGAAAGAAATGCTTGAGCAAATCATTGGAAACAGAAACTCATCTCCTGGGAAAAGTGAAAAAAATCTTTTTCTTTTCTTTTTTTTTTTAAATTTAAATACAATTTGTTTTTTAAAAGGTTTTTTTTTTTTGGAAGAATCTTAAAAAAAAATATCTTTATGTATAGAGAAAGAAAAACGTATCGTCCATGCTGTCTAACTTCATTTTCTTCGTTGTTTTTTCTTTTTCTTTTTCTTTTTTTTTTTTTTAAATAAATCACTATTTCACAAAACGTGTCCCAGCCTGTCGTGTCGTGACCGCTGTCACTTGTAGACGAGAGGAGTCATACAAGACAGTTACGCTTTTAAAATTCGTGTAAAGCTCGGCCAACAGACACAAAACGTCGTCTTTATGATGTCAGTAGCGTATACTTAGCTATATTAAAACACCATCATTACATGGTGACGCGACTGGGATCGTCTCCCCTGCCACAACCGCCGCACGGTGGCTCTGCTTTTGATTAGAGCCTGGCGCTCTGTACTATAGCAGAAGTGAAACACACACATATATATATATATATATATATATATATATATATATACATATTAATACTAATACTCGTTTGGTAAAAAGCCTCCGATACTTGTATACATGTCAAAACAAATGACTACCCGAGGAAAAAAATGGAAATTAATAAAGAAAGAACTAAAACCATCCGAACAGGGCGAAACAAATCGTCCAGTGCCTTAAGTCTTTAGTCCAAAGAAAAACACCCAAGCGAGTAATAAGACTAAAATCTAGTGTGCCCAGTAAGCTGAGTAGAGCAGGAATAACTGAAATAAATCCTAAAGAGCCAGGAAAATAAGTCAGGGTAAGCTGGCCAGTTTACCCTGATATATATATATATATATATATATAATTAAGTAATTTATTGAGTCTGAAAGAAACCTCAACAGAAGGCAGAAAGCACTGGACAGCCGTTTCGTCCTATATTTGGGACTCATCAGCAGTGCGAATCCACTACAGAGAATTGAAACCCGGACTGTTGAGTTATCATTCAAACGTCATACCAACGGGCCTCGGTGACGAAGCGGTAGTGAATATTCGGAGAAATTAGCCGAGCGTAGTTCAGTAGTTCTTCTGGTCATCGGTATCAGATGTCGGCAGTGGATATTCGGAGATAAAACAAAATGGCCGCCTTTATACACGTCGGATTGAATATTTTAAGTCTTCTGATTGATTAACTTCTATTGGCGAATTTTAAAATGAGTCAGCTCATTTTGGTTAGCTCACTAGTATATAGGGTACCCTAAAAACTGTAACACTCTTTGTACATGGGCTCTTTCTTTATGTAAAACTGTCAGTTACTTTTCGACTATGATCAATGTCAGTGATGTGCCATGCGTGATACACGATTAGGCGATCATGTATCTTTCGACACACGACTGAAGAGGCAGATTTTTTTTTCCCGCAGTAGGTTGCCATTTCTTTCTGGATAGAGCAGTTGCTATCAAGGCTAAAGAACACAGTATGTTCTGCTATTTACCCAGAGAAGGAGTGGGAGAAGAATATATTTTCATATCTTTCCCAATGGTCAGTCAGTTATGTGCCATGCGCGATACACGCTTAAGCGATCATGTATCTTTCGATACATGACTGACGAGGCAGATTTTTTTCCCGCAGTAGGTTGCCATTTCTTTCTGCCGTAGACCAGTTGCCATCCAAGAACTATTTATTTACCCATTGATGCGGGTGGGGAAGAAGAAGAGGCTACATACCTTTCCGTAAGTGAATGTACGTCTGGTATTTGAAAAAGTCTCTTCGAGTCCGCAATCAGATATTCTATCCATTACTCAACTCTGCCTCCCTCCACTATGATATTAAATAATAACAGACCTCATTCCTTTGGTTTAGAACATTATGATTATTATTTATCTTTTGCGACGTGCAGTGGCCGTTAATAATTAAGTATAACTGAAGATTTTAATGATAAAATAACACAGTATTTAATTACAACCGCAAATAAATCCTTAACAAGAGCAAAGGAGTAAAAGTCAACCAAAGATAATTTACCATTTCAGTGAATACCTTGAGTAAGGTCGCGTCTACTTATTATCTCTCAGTTGCCTCTCTGTCTTTGGACAGGGTGCGCTCAGGGGCTTCTCTATCATAGGACAGAGAGGCATCTGAGAAAATAATACTGAGAGGTGCCCAGCCCTGGGGAACAACTGCCCGAGGCCGTGCCCTCCCATTGCACCAGATGGAGAGATCAGTGTTCGCACTGTGGCCAGCGCAACCTACCTTTGCGGGGGCTAAGGGAAATTTTTGTTTCTGTCCCGAGCGTAAGCGCTCGGGTCCCCACCTAAAAATAGACCTTGTGTCAGATCTCATCCAAGTGGAAGGAAGGAGTTAATACTGTGTAAATTACTCTTTTTGAGTAGTTACACGTCTACTTATCTCTCATTTGCGTCTCTGTCTTTGGACAGGGTGCGCTCAGGGGCTTCTCTGTCATATGACAGAGAGGCATCTAAGAAAATAATACTGAGAGGTACCCAACCCTGGGGAACAACTGCTCGAGGCCGTGCCCTCCCATTGCACCAGAGGGAGGGATCGGTGTTCGCACTGTGGCCAGCGCAACCTACCTTTGCGGGGGCTGAGGGGAATTTTTGTTCCTGTCCCGGGCGTACACGCTCGTGTCCCCACCTAAAAATAGACCTTGTGTCACATCTCGTCCTAGTTGGTGGACAGAGTAAATACCGCCCGGCTCGGCTTAACGTCCGGTAAATCCTAATCCAAATCATCGACGTATAATAATTCACACTAATTCGACTGGATAGTTCTATTCAATAATCGCGCAATAATCACCGCAGTCAGTAGCCTGACACCGCTATTTATACAACTCGCGGAAAATATATATTCATAAGTCCAGAGTGTCACGCTCGAAACTCAGTGTCGGTAGTTACTCATTTTTTTCCTATATGACACTATCTATTATACTTATGATTTTTATTGCAGCATTCTGTTTATGTTGTTAAGCACAAATATTTAAAGGCTATTTTATAACTTGCAGGAATATTATTCAAGTCTGAACTTATAAATCATTATTCTTTAGAATATTCAAGTTACAGAACCTTGAAATTTTCTTATTAGTTATTATTATTATTATTATTGTTGTTGTTGTTCTTTTGGTCTTTTAAGATTATTTTCTTCTTATTATTTTATTTCCTTTGATTTTTCGGGGTACTCATTTCTATCCAACCAGAGACCAAAGGTCAGAAATGGCATTATGATATTTTACATTGAGCCATTTTGAAAAAAAAAATTCACGCATATTTTACATAGACAAAGCCCTTCGTAAGGTGTGGGCTGTACTCGTGAGAACAACGTTTCGTATTTCTTTAAGGCATGTGCTTCCAGGAATCCCTTCAATTAGTCTACTGGAATCTTTTCCAACCAATCCGAGTGCTCTAACTACAACACATTTTTTGAGATTTCGATTTGAAGGTCCTTGTATTCTGATAGCTTTTTGAAAATGTTCAAAGATACATTGCAGTCCGCAGGAACTGTCATATCAATAAAGGGACACTTTTTTGTTTGCGTTCGCTAATAACAATGTCTGGGAGGTTAGCTCATTACTATTATTATTATAATAATTATTATTATTTTATTTCCTTTGAATTCTGGCGTGTACACATTTCATTCCTGGTCCCGCCCAGAGACCTAGGGTTAGATATGGTATCATGACATTTTTCACTGACAAAAAAAAACAAAAACAAAACAAAAACTATTTTACGTAGATAAAGCCCTTCATCAGTTGTGGGCTGTACTCGTGAGAACAATTTTTTGTACTTCTTTAAGGCATGGTCTACCAAGAATTCCTTCAATGTGTCTATTATAATCTTTTCAAATCAAAATGAGGGCTCCAACGACAACAGGAATTGTTGTTGTTCTCATGTGTCACATTTTTGAGATTTCGATTTCAAGGTCCTTGTATTTTGACAGCGTTTTGAAGATCTTCAAAGATACATTGCAGTCTGCAGGGACTGCCATGTCAGTAAGAAGGGACGAATTATCTTTGCGATCTCTAATCACGATATCTTGGCGATTAGATTTGAATGTTCTGTCTGTGTGTATTGTGCAGTCCCATAAAATTGTTCCAGGTTCGATCTCCGTCACCGGGTCTGGGTGTTGTTCATACCAATTTCTTGCCGTTTCCTTTACGTAAAAGTTGCAGATTATGCTGTGCAGTTATTGACCCACTCTGTCATGCCGGGTTTTATATTCACTGGGTGCCAATACCGTGCATGCTGATACAAGATCGCAAATGGTTTCTGAATATTTATCACAGAATCTGAATTTGGGGCTAACATAATTTTTCAGTGTGCTTGGTAATTTCTAGATAGCAAGCATTGTCCCTGTACAGCAAGAACTTTTGGTTTCAATTATTGTTGTTATAAAAAAAAAAAAAATGATTGACATAACAAGACTTAGAGAACAGCTTGATTTAAGAAAAGGAAAAGGAAAAACACAATGTTTAACAATATCTCAACAGTATGTCGATCTCTGTCAAATTATAAAAAAATAAGTATAAAAATATAAAAAATACAAGTCTTTGTACAAACGTCGCTTGTCTTGAAAAAATGGTTGTAGTAGTAATCAGCGTGACAAACAGAATGGAATGCAGCAACCGTAAATGGCATGCAAGTGTCTTGTCAGGTGTGACATACATATAGCTGTTTATACTCGCCTTGTTCTCTGACAGCGATGGCTTGTCTCAGCAAAAGGACGAAAACGCTCCTCGTACCCGTGTGACAAGAAACTGGTTTCGGGATCACTCAGATGTTTCCGCGGAAAATAAATTATTCGCCCCATCACTCACTAGATCTTAACCCGTGTACAGAACATGTTGCAGATCACGAATTCCATGCAGACTCAACTGACATCACTCTCTCATTATGTTCCGTGTTACATCAGTACGTAGCCGATCATGGCTCTCCACAATTTCCCGTACTTTGCAGCTCTAAATAGATCATGTCTTTTTATTATTTCTAAACCCTGTTCTGCCATCCATTTACTTAAGCTCATCAATTATGTTATGCACTGTTTTCCTCTGTCCTTGTTGCCATCAATCTGCCCTGTGAGTATCAGTTTTTCCAAGCCCTCTTTCCTCATTATATACCTTTGACATTTCCTGATGTTAAGTAAAGGTTACTTTTTTGTTTCCATTTTCGCTAAAACTTCATCGTTGCTCACATGTTCGGTCCATGGTATCCTCAGCATCCTTCTGTAGAATTACATTTCTGTTGCTTCAAGTCTCTGCTTAATCTTTGAGGAAACTGTCCAGCAGATTAAATATGGCCAATGCCTGAACAGAACTAACGCAACGTAAATTAGGCGAAAAGAGATAGGACAAGTTATTAGACTTTTTAATGCCGTGTCCATATAGGAAGTGTGCGAGGACACCTCGACGTGGTGTAAGGGTTAGCAAGCTTGTCTCGCTAGAACAATTACGACTGAGTAGTGAGTTCGGTCCTCACTAGGTGCCACATACCTTCCAACTTGTTCTACATTTAAGCTACGCTTAGAAAAATCACCATACATCAAGTAAGCGGTCATGGTTCGCCACAGTTTCTACTTCTTTTTTTATTGGTGAATTGTCAAGATTTATTGTATATAAAATACAATTGTGGCACAAGGCCGAAAATGGTGGGGGGTGAAGTGAGGCTGGTTATCACTTACTATTTTATACCTAGCTAATCTGATTCGCGACCCATTCACTCATTACAATTTGCACATCCACCAAAAGAACTTATTCATCATCATTCAATCCTCCATATACCATAATACTGCATACACTCAGGGAACTTACAAAAATCACCCCATGACGTTGAGAGCGCCTCGGCTGAGAAAAACACTGATGTTATATAGCTCTCCCAGTCCCAAACCCACACTGACTATTGGCTAATACCTGCCCAGTATTGTTCATATGCAAATACGCAGCACCACCTACTCTATGTAGAAGGTCTTCTCTCAACAGCCAATTGTGGAAGGGGATGCAATTCCTGGT
Source organism: Acanthosepion esculentum (assembly GCA_964036315.1). Lineage (NCBI taxonomy): Eukaryota > Metazoa > Mollusca > Cephalopoda > Sepiida > Sepiidae > Acanthosepion > Acanthosepion esculentum. The sequence continues at coordinate 74,560,070 of OZ038507.1, forward strand.
GCTTATATAGCCCTCCCAGTCCCAGACCCATGCTGACTATTGGCTAATACCTGTCCATTATCATTCATATACAAATAAGCAGCGCCACCTACTCTAAATAGAAGGTCTTCTCTCAACAGGCCATTGTGGAAGGGGACACAACTCCTGGTGATTATAGAACCACATAAAACCAACACAGAATCTTTTATTGAGCTGACCCAATTCTCTGTTACACAAGATTAATGAGAACCAGAATTTATTTGTTGCTGTTTGTTTTGAGACCTTATTTAATTAATGCATTTACTTTTTTCTTTAATGTAATATAATTAATAATCATGCAGGATTCTTTCCAATGACCTGGGACCAGGTAAAGCCTTATCATTTCCCCTGCTCTTAGCCTATTTGTAACTCTGTCAATGAAGTAGAGCAATTATCACTATTTATAAGCATAGTGTGTTCATCTTGTCTGGTTTCCGCACGCTGAGAGCTCCTCTTTCGACTGAGAAAAACACTGGTGTTATATAGCTCTCCCAGTCCCAGACCCACACTGACTATTGGCTAATACCTGCCCAGTATTGTTCACATGCAAATATGCAGCGCCACCTACTTTAAGTAGGTCTTTGCTCAACAGCCCATTATGGAAGGGGACGCAACTCCTGGTGCTTACAGCCCCACATACAACCAACTCTGAGTCTTTTATTGAGCTAACGTGACACCACTTGCAATAAATTGAAATCTTTTTTGTTTTATTTATTGTATATAAAATACAATTGTGACACAAGGCCGAAAATTGTGGGGGGGATGAGCTGAGGCTGTTCATCACTTACTATCTCCTACCTAGCTAATCTGATTCACGACCCAGTCACTCAATACAATGTACACATCCACCAAAAGAATTTATCCATCATCATTCAATCCTCCATTTTCCACAATACCGCAAACTCTCAGGGGACTTACAAAAACACACCATGACATTGTTATGGTGAAACACACGTATTCTATAGTTATTAGACTCTCCCACCTAATATAAGTAGGAGTAGTAAGAGCAACGAGGGTCAGTCGATGTCGGACGACAGCCTGAACGGTTGAATTCTCTGCCTACGGGCGGGGAGGAACCCGAACGAGGCTACGCCGAAAGGCGGAGTCTCGTTTATATGAACCTCAATTGTTTTTTTTTCAATTCCGACAGAAATTTTATTGCTGGAAATATTTTTTTTTCCAAAAATGTATTGCTGGTAATAATTTTTAAAAAGTATTAGTGGTATTAAAACCTACTTTTATACGTTCATAATGTTTTGACTCCAGTTCGGAGGTTAACTATTTTGGCCATAGCTGGGACACTTAGAGGTGCTCCCACATCGGGTCAGGGTGGACCTGGAAACACTTGCAATTAAGAGGCGGTTCCACGCTTCCCAATGCCTCCTTATGGGTGGCCTTGATGTTGGACGCTGTTTATCATCTTACCCAGGATGCGGATGTAGTTTATTATCATACGCAGGACGGGATAGATAGATAGATAGATAGATAGATAGAGAGATAGACATATAATGGACAGAGATAGATAGATAGATAGAGAGATAGACATATAATGGACAGAGATAGATAGATAGATAGAGAGATAGACATATAATGGACAGAGATAGATAGATAGATAGAGAGATAGACATATAATGGACAGAGATAGATAGATAGATAGAGAGATAGACATATAATGGACAGAGATAGATAGATAGATAGATAGATACGTACTGAGATAGATAGATAGATAGATACGTATTGAGATAGATAGATAGATAAATATGAATGGATTGACATAGATACATAGATAGATATGAATGGACTGACATAGATAGATAAAAAAATGACACAACCTCAGATTTATTTTAAAGTAGTTATAAGCAAGCGGAATCTATTCATTGCGAAAATGTTTGCTTATCTTTGCAGGTAGAAAATGGCTGAGGGAGGCAATGTGTCCATCATTTTTTTTTTTTTAATTTTTTTTTTTTTTCGTGGAAACGCATTTGGATCTTGTTTGGATAAATGTCGCCAAGAAGGAAAGAACGTCTGTCCAAATACTTTTCTTGGAATGTCTATACAAGTGTGAACATTTTAAGCCGATTCCTGGCATTTATTCAAGCGTACGTTACTGATGTTCCTTAATTTGGGAAGATCAGGTCTAGAGATAACAATATTAGAATGATCTATCTATCTATCTATCTATGTCTGTCCATTTATATCTGTCGATCTATGTGTCTATGTATCTATCTGTCAGTCCGTTCATATCTATCTATCTATCTATCTATCTATCTATCTCAATACGTATCTATCTATCTATCTATCTATGTCAATCCATTCATATCTATCTGTCTATCTATCTATATTTCTATCTATCTCAGTACGTATCTATCTATCTATCTATATTTCTATCTATCTCAGTACGTATCTATCTATCTATCTATATTTCTATCTATCTCAGTACGTATCTATCTATCTATCTATATTTCTATCTATCTCAGTACGTATCTATCTATCTATCTCAATCCATTCATATCTATCTATGTCAATCCATTCATATCTATCTATCTATCTATGTCAATCCATTCATATCTATCTATCAATCTATGTCAATCCATTCATATCTATCTATCTATCTATCTATCTATGTCAATCCATTCATATCTATCTATCTATCTATCTATGTCAATCCATTCATATCTATCTATCTATCTATCTATATATGTCAATCCATTCATATCTATCTATCTATCTATCTATCTATGTCAATCCATTCATATCTATCTATCTATCTATCTATCTATCTATCTATCTATCTATCTATCTATGTCAATCCATTCATATCTATCTATCTATCTATCTATCTATGTTAATCCATTCATATCTATCTATCTATCTATCTATCTATCTATCTATCTATGTCAATCCATTCATATCTATCTATCTATCTATCTCAATCCATTCATATCTATCTATCTATCTATCTATCTATCTATCTATCTATGTCAATCCATTCATATCTATCTATCTATCTATCTATGTCAGTCCATTCATATCTATATATCTATCTATCTATCTATCTATCTATCTATCTATCTATCTATCTATCTAAGTTCGTTATCTAATTATGCAATCTGGACACTTCCTGTCTGTAGGTAAATCTCATTATGTATCCGACTCTCCACACACACGTACAAACACGAACATACACACACACACACACACACAGGCACACACGCTGTACATTTTACCATATTTCTAGAGGGAAAGTTCTCAGTATTGAAGAAAATGTATCGGTAGATACAAACGTTGTCGACATAGAAATGTTCAGTGTATAGCGACTGGCAGTTTCCCGTTTTAAGCGATTATTAGATCATCTGATCACTTAAGTTGTGAAACTCAGTCCCGGGTAAGACGATAAACTACATCAGACAGCAAAGCCCCTGATCGGCAGATTGGGGGTTTTGAGGATCGTGAAACCACCTCTTAACTGCTGTTATTCCCTCGTCCACCCGGGGTGATAGCACCTGTTAAGGTCCCAGCTATGTACAAATCGTGAAAAGAAAAACAAAATATTATGAAAGCATAAAAATGCAATTTTATAGCAAAATGACCAGCAATTCATTTTACTTCGTATGTCCATTCCACAAAGTTGTTCCTTGCAGATTGACCAGAGATTCTCGATTGGATTTAAATCAAGAGAGTTTCCGGGCCAGTCGATAGTATTAGGATTTGCTCACTGGTAAGGCTTGCCAGTGTGTTCGTGCAGCGTTACAAATTTTCGTACGCTTGCTTGGAGTAACGTCCATCGCCGTAGGATAACTAATCAACAGTCGAGACAATAGTGTCTGGGCGTGATAAAAATCTGACGCAATCACGGATATCGCAATATTTTTCAAAACCAAACAAATTTCATCATACACCCCGAAAATAGATTAATGTTACTGTACACCACTGCAAATGAACTAATCTGAAGTGAAAATAGAAATCGGTTACAGCCTGTCATTGCTGTAGGCTTAAAACCAACCGCATGAAAGAAAGGAAACTAAAGCGGTTGTTTCAATTGATTTGCACAAGGATGTTGAAGTCATAAAATTGTGTTCAGAATATTTAGATTTCGGCATTAAAACAGAATTTGATACGTCACTAAAGACGATCAAAGAACCAACATGAAAGAACTCTTTCATGACATTAATCCATCTAATAATCGACAATTACTTAAAGAAATCAAATTATATTTCAAAATATAACTTTAACAAAGCTACAACTTAAAAACATATCTATGACCCAAGTAATCTAGTAATCACGTCTCCACAAACATCTATATGCACGAAATCTGAGCATCATCTGCCATATACTCAGTTGTGAAATCAAAATAACATTTCTATTACTTCAAAACTCTCCAAAAGTTAAATTTCGGCATTGGATGACCAATAAGGAGTTGATATGCCGTTAAACAAATATAGATACAAGTTGTGAAACGGCCAGTGACCAGTCAGTGTTGATTTCTATGTCCCCCACTGTTTTTAGTTATATATATATATATATATATATATATATATATATATATATATATATATATAAATAAAAAGGAAAGAACAGTAAGATATAAAATCCGGTGTTCTTATTTTTACACAATAGTGCTCTATGTAA
>OZ038507.1:74572216-74577216 GCA_964036315.1 Acanthosepion esculentum
ATATATATATATATATATATATATATATATATATATAAATGAAGACATTTTATGTGTATACGTTCGTTTTATAAATACAAATATTTAAGTAAATGTTCTGTTTATAATAAACAGTATTAACGACATTTACTGGCCTGAATGTCCGAGAAATCTTTATAGAAAATATTCATCCCCCGACAGGAATCGAACCTGTATCCTATACGGAACCATCATGTAGCATGACGTGCCTTTACCGATTTAGCCACAGAGGAACGTTTCGTCAATTTTAGTATTTTTAAACTACAATTCTCCATGATTTTCCCTCATCCATTCATATCTGCTCGCTGCGTATCCAAATGTAAACAAATGACGTCACACATTATGAAATGTACAAAGTCCGACAATTATTTTTAAAGACATTTTTTATGTTTATACGTTCTGTTTATAGATACAAAAAATATAAGTAAATGCACTGTTTTATAATAAACTGTATTAATGACATTTACCGGCCTGAATGTCCGAGAAATTTTAATAGAATATATTCGTCCCCCGACAGGAACCGAACCTGTATCCTACACGGAAGCGTCATTTAAAATGACGTGCTTTACCGATTGAGCCACAGAGGAGCGTTTTGGTTCGCAACGTCTATTTTACTGTTTTTAAACTACAATTCTCCATGATTTTCTCTCGTACATTCATATCTGCTCGATGCGTATGCAAATGTCTTAAAATAATTATCGTACATTGTCCAGTTCATAATGTGTGACGTCATTTGTTTACATTTAATGTGTACTTTTTAATTATATATTATACTTTATGTTTCATATTTGCTGCAAGTGTTTCGGCTCTTTCGACATTCATCAGACGATGAGTGTTTTTTCCATATTATTTGAAGGAATTAAACTTTCCTTATGTTTTCCGATGTTTAACCTTTGTAGCAATCCAAATTTTCATATATATATATATATATATATATATATATATATATATATATATATATATATATATAGTGTTAGATATTTAAAGAGATATATAAATGTATACCGAAATCGTTTTTTACTCCTTTTAACATGTATGCAGAGACCTCTCCTTTATCTACGCGTAAAAAGTGTATTTCACACACACACACGCACACATATATACATAAGTATTTATATATATATATGTGTGTGTGTATGTGTGTGTGTGCATACGTGGCTTGCTTGTTACGCTCTGTTTAAGTTCACTCAATCATTTCAATTGTAAGCAAAGACTTTAAAAAAAGAATATATGCAAAACATTAAAAAAATCGTGCTTTATAAAATTACACGTTGTCATTCTTTCGTTTACAGTCAAAATTAAGAAAACCAATAAATATATAAAGACATTTTTATGTTCAACATCCTTTCTATAGATACAAGTTTTTAAGTAAATGGTCTGTTTATAATAAACAGTATTAAATAACATTTACCGGCTTGAATTTCCGAGAAAATTTTTGTAGAAAATATTCGTCCTCAGACAGGATTCAAACCTGTATCCTATACGGAAAACGTCATATAGCATGACGTGCCTTTGTAACCGATTCGGCCACTGAGATCGTTCGGTTGGCAAGGTCGAATTTACTGCTGATAAACTTCAATCTTCCATGAATCTGTCACGTACATCCATAACTGCTCATCGCAGACAATGGCCGTAAAACAAATAATCGACAGTTGAGACAATAGTGTCTGGACGTGATAAAAATCTGATGCAATCACGGATGACGCATTATTTTTCAAGGCCACACAAATTTCATCATACGCTACAAAAATAAATTCATATTGTTGCACACCACCGCAAATGACCTAATATGAGGAAAAATAGAAATCGATTAAACCCTTTCACTCCAGTGGGTCTAAAACTGACCGTATTGTGAAAGAATGGAAACTAAAGCGTTTGTTTCAATTAATTTGCACCAGGGTGTACAAAGATAGATACTCTATATGCTTTTGGGAAGTAATGAGGAGCACCTTTTGTAATACTAAAAGCTTGTCTTTTTTTTTATTATTATTGCTTTGTATGTGTTTATGGATGTTTTTTCTCCCCAAAACAACAAATTTACTCACACACACACACACACACACACACATATATATATAAACACACACACACACACACACACACACACACATATATATATATATATATGTATATATGTATATATATGTATATTTCTTTTATCGGAATCATCCCAAGCAAGGCAGTAAAGCCACTAAGGCACAACTGGTTACAAGGTGTGGAAGAATTAGGAACAGAGACATTAATAATGATGAGGAAGTGGAAAGAGTAAACAAGGGGGCAGCAGACGTCGATTGACATTGCATTTAAATTTTTACAGATTAAAGTTGGCCGGGAACTATGGCGCCGGAAGAGAGTTCCGCAAGCGAGAAGTGCGAGAAAAGAAACTATTAGCATAAAACTTACGGCTACATCTAGCCAGGCATATATATATATATATATATATATATATATATATATATATATATATATATATATATATATATAAAGAAATATAGTCTTAAAGTGTGCTAATATTTATGGGATAAAGTGGTCAATATCAGAGATAGATCGTGTCACTTTTATATTTACACACGCTTTATATATATATATATATATATGTATGTGTGTGTATATATATATATATATATATATATATATATATCAAAATTGGTGTCACACCAAGCAAGGCAGTAAAGCCACTAAAATGCGAGGGGTTACAGGGTGTGGTAGAATTAGGAAACAGAAACATTAATTATGTGCGGGAAGAGGAAAGTTGATAGCGATTGACATTGCATTTAAATTTTTGCAGATTAAAGTTGGCCTGGAACCATGGCGCCGGAGGACAGTTCCACATGCGATAAGTGCGAGAAAAGAAACTGTTAGCATAGAACTTACGGCTACATCAAGCCGGCTCAACTGTCAATTGATGAGATCTCGTACCGCGCCTAAATTCATGAAGTTTATGTATAACTGCGAAGAGCAATATTTATACTGATATATACAGAGAAATGTGGCACAAGGCCAAAAATGGGGATTGGGGGAAAGGAAGGTCTTCTTCTGTCTTAGCGATAATTTAGCTAGCCACAAACACTGACCCAAAGATACTACAGTGTTTCTAACACGAAAACAACGCATTCTTACGTACCTTTCTTACTACATCCACTATAATACCTCATGGTCTCTATGAAAATACTAAAAGAGTAACTAGTCCCCATATTTAAAATTCATTGTCTGTGGTTGGTGGGTGGGGTAATAAAACAACTGTGAGGAGCTTATCCGAACAATTACCATAAAAGTATTTATAGAAAAGGCACAGGGAGGCAACGGTAAGGAAAGTATTTTAAAGACCAGCCGACAGTTTAGGACCAAAAATATTGTTCCTCCTTCTTCGGATCTTATCAATGACATCTAGGTAAATAGCAAGGGATATATGGCAGCGAAATTCTAAGCATGGAAAATGCTAGACTTATAGATATATCAGAAGGATTCTGGAAAAAAACAAAAAAACATTGTCTCGCCCGACACAGTGAACCGACTTTCTTAGCAGCTGATTTAGCAAAGGATTCAATATAGTCTTTCCACTTCATGTCAGCTGAGAACTTTACTCCGAGCAGGCGCAAAGTGCCACATATTTGGAGGTTAGCATCAGCCATGCGGATGGAAGGCAGACAAAGAGTCTCCCAGGTGATTAATTGAGAGAAGCTTAGTTTTGAGGTTTTAAAATGAACAAGACATCTGGAGGTAGTTTCGGACATCGGCTGGCATTTTGAACTGGTCAGACTGATCACCCTTATTATCGAGGCAGGAGTAAATGGTTGTGTCATTAGTGCAAATGCCAAAAACCTAAACAAAAGAGGACCAAAGATGGAGCCCTAGGAGTCACACGCGTTAGTACGAAAGGATGTAGACTAGTGGCCCTTCATGACACCTTTCATTTCGCGATTTGATAGAAAAGACTGGATTAGTTCAAAAACGTGTCCGGGGGACGCCGTAACTTTTCAACTTGTGGAAATTACCTGAATGCCAAACCCTGTCAAAGGCTTTCGAGAAGTCCAATACGACAGCCTGGGCTTCACCGTTTTTTTTTCTGTTTTTTTTTTTTATCGAGACCGTGATAGAATCTTTCTGTAATTATCCTTTATACATCAGCAGTTGATCTAGAGAAACGAAAGCCATATTGCTTGACTGATGTCTCAGCCAGTCGCTCACAGCACTTTTGACTTCATCGTCACTTTTAAACTTCGTACCTCTCGTGAACGCTTTCAAGGGACCAAACAAGTGAAAGTCTGAAGGGGCAAGGTCTGGGCTGTAAGGGGGATGAGGGAGCAGTTCCAGCTCGTTGATGGTCAGCACCGTTTGGGCTGCTGTGTGAGGCCTTGCGTTGTCATGATGCTAGATGACTCCTTCTGACTGATGACCCCTGCGTTTGTCCCAACAGATAAGCTCAAAGTCCTTGCAATGTCATCCACTGTCACCCTTCTGTCAGACTGAATGAGGTGATTGACTGATTCGATCACCTCAGGAGACCTCACTTCTGTAGGCCTCCCAGGCCTGTCTTCATCCTCAACACTGCTCCGTCCTTCTTTAAACAATTTAGTCCACTTGTAGACATTTTTGGCTGAAACATGTGGCACCATACACAGTTGACATTCTCCTATGAATTTCAACTGGTTTGCACCCTTCAGCAACCAAAAACTTGATAACTGACCGCTGTTCAATCCTGGAGCATGCTTCTTGGTCGGCCATCTTTGTTAATCGCCAAAACTCTCAAAGTTTTTTTTTTTAATCTGCAAAAGAAATTAAATCCATGTGAAAAAGACGTAAAACAAAAAAAGAAGAAGCTTCTATCTGTATTAGAAGTCCTTATACCGAAAAATTCACCTTATTTATTGAATGACCCTCGTATTTCATAACAGTTAATATATTACAACCTTGAAAAAGGCTAAATGTATAGACGAAAGCGCTTGGATAAAAAGAACAATTGGACATGAGAAAATGTACAA
>OZ038507.1:74582216-74597216 GCA_964036315.1 Acanthosepion esculentum
TGTGTCGGTGTCGGGCTCTCAGTTCCTAGGAACTGATCTATCTGTCTGACCATCATACGTCGAATTTGACGGGAGAGTCGATCATATATATATATATATATATATATATATACACACATACACTAACTTAAAAGCCACACTGTCATGCTAACTCCCATGAAAGCCTCTTCATTGGGCCTTAATCACAATAGGTAGAGAGGAATAAACTATGCATCGAGGAAGATCGATGCCTGATCCCGAAGACTTACTAACTCAAAACAAATGCGTTTAGTAAATTATCCCTATGCTGCATGACTTAATTCACCCTATGATAAAAATATAGTTTAAAGTTATAAAATATTTATTGTTTAAAGTGCTCAATATCAGGGGATAGAATGTATAGCCTGAAGTTTGTGTTAAAAACATGAAAGCCTGAAACAGGCTGCTCGGTGCTGACCCTGTTAAAGACATTCGAGATGACCAATCCTACAGCCCGGGCCTCACCGTTTTTATCAAAAACATGACAGACTCTTTGCGCTATTATCGTTAGTACATCAGTTGACCTAGAGAAACGAATGCCGTATTGCTTGTCTGAGAAAAGACCCTGCAATGAGAGGTGATGAACCAATGCAGCATTGATTAGGTCCTCTCGGGGTTTCGCAAAAAGAAGGAAGAAGGTAAGACCGATAGTTGAAAGAGTTTACAAGTGCTTTATTTAGTTTGACTTTGTCTGATTGATCAGCCTTACTAAATTTTTTTTAAGCATTTCACCCCAAGCAAGGCGGGAAGCCACTAGCACGCAAGGGGTTACAGAAGATTTGGAGCGATAGCAGATAGGAGTAATAGTGTAAAGTATGACGAGAAGGACAGTGGATAGATCAAGGCAACTAGAGATGTCGATTGACATTACATTTGAATAGTTGGAGATTATCGCTGTCAGGGAAACAGGAAAAGTGGAGGGAGTTCCACAGGCGAGAGGTGCGAGATATGAAGCTATTGGAGTAGAAGAGACGGCTACATTTAACAGTTTCATCAGTGAAAGGGTGAGAGCGGGATGCCAGCCTCATAGGACGTTTGAATTCATGAAGTCTGGGAACCAGCGCCAGCAGCTCATCGGAGCAATTACCATGAAAGTGTTTGTAAAAAAGACAGAGAGGGGCGACGGCGTCTGTGAGAGAGCGACTGCAGACGAGATGCCAGATCAGGGCCAATTACATTGCACATCTCTCTCTGGATCTTATTAAGAACCCCGAGGCCAACAGAAAGGGCTCCAGACCATATATGGCAGCAATACTCCATGCAATGGGGCAGGAGTAAATGGTAGTGTCGTTAATGTAGGTGCCAATTTTAAAGCTGATGTCATCGGGAAGGTTGTTAATGTTAATAGCGCAGGACCATGGATACGAATGGCCGTTTAGAACAACTTTGATTTCACGATTTGATAAGAACGACTGGATTAGTTCAAAAATGTGTCCGAAGACACTGTAACTTTTCAACTAATAGAGAAGACCTGAATGCCAGACCCTGTCAAACGCTTTCGAGATGTCAATTCCTACAACCCAGGCTTCACCGTTTTTATCTAAAGCATGACAGAATCTTTTCGCAATTATCGTTATTACATCACCTGTTGATCTAGAGAAACGAATGCCGTATTGCTTGTCTGAGAAAAGACCCTGCGATGAGAGGTGATGAACCAATGCAACATTGATTAGGTCCTCTCGGAGTTTCGCAAAAAAGAAGGAAGAAGGTAAGGCCGATAGTTCACAAGAATTCTTCAAAAACTGGAATTCCAGCCAGCAGGAAAGCAGGAGGCATTTAATGTACTGTTTAGAGAAAACAGGAGCTAGTTTGGGAGTACTATTCTTAATGACTATTACATGGTTGCCATTGGGTCCACATACTTTCTGCGGATCACTTCTAAGTTGAAAGTTAGGCAGGGATACTCCAGATAAGCAAAGAGTAGATTTTAGGGGGCAAAGCATTCTGCTTTATGATAACATCTTAAATCGATAGAAGAGGTGTGAAACAGAGATCTTAGTAATATATATATATATATATATATATATATATATATATATATATATATATATATCAGAAATATAGTCTTAAAGTGTACTATATTTATGGGATAAAGTGCTCAATATCAGAGATAGAGCGTGTGTAAATATAAAAGTAAACATAGAAGTCAACACTTAGAGGCGACAGTCTGTTTCACGCTAGATGCAATCGTCAGGCAACTAGTTGCCTGACGATTGCATCTATGTTCACTTTTATGTATATATATATATATATAAAAGGTTCAAACACTAATATTGAATGGTTATAATTTATTACATTGGAATCGTAATCACGATCCAATTCATCACACCTACAAATTCTAAAAGATATTTTCCGATTCCTTTATTACGATTCCAATGTAATAAATTATAACAATGGAATATTAGTGTTTGAACCTTTTGTATTATATTCTTTCTCTGTCCTGGACATTGAGTTCTACCTGGATTCTATCCTATTGGGAATTTTTATACATATATATATATATATATATATATATATATATATATATATATTGACCACAAATATTATATATATGCATATATATATATATATATATATATATATATATATATATATATATGTTTGTGTGTGCGTGTTTTTGCGCGTTTGTGTGTGCGTGTTTATGTACACATTTCCAGGGCGCGCTGGATAATTTTTCGACTAAATTACGCAAAAATGAAAATAACATTGATATCTCATTTCAACAGGTATATTTATCAAAATGACACAAAAATATCTTGAAATACTAAAGAGTAAATTTATTCAATAAAATCGTCATTGTCTTCAACCCTTGGCCTCGAGACGACTTTGGAATCTGCTGCAACTCTTCTGGACGGTTTCCTTTTATTAAGTTGGTGAATGCTGGCATAATCCTTGCCTTCAGTTCATCTTTTGGGCTACAAAGAATTTTGTTGACCTCTCGTTTAACTACCCCTCCCCGTCCCCAGACATATAATAATCAAGGTGGATTATAGCCTGGAGAGTTGGGTGGGCAGATGTAAGTGGTGATGTAGTCAGAAAAATTACCTGACAGCCATTAAACTGCTTGTGGACACTAATTTGGGAGTTCTTTTCTTAGAACGATCAGAGTGAGTTTTCTGGTCTGTCGTACCTTCGTAATCATCATTAGACTCATCCAACTCTTTCCGAATGCTCTGCACTGTCTTCAGATGGATATCCAAACACTCACAATTTTCGCGAATGTCAAGCAGTACAGACTATCGTTTCCAAATTTTAGGCGGACTGAATTGCGACAGAGTGCTCTTTTCCTCACAGACTGTGCCCAACTGACCCTACTATACTATGCCGTCGACAAAATAAAAAACAAACAAAGCGCATGCGCGAAATTAAATATAAATATATAATACGGTGACAATTTACTCATCGCACCCTCTCTCTCTATATATATATATATATATGTATGTATATATATATATATGTATATATTTATATGTAGTTATGTATGTATGTGTGTATGATATTTAATATACCAAAATATAAATTTGATATATATTTAAATATTTAATATTTACATTTTTCATTTCAAGAAAGAAATCCGATGCAAGATTCTTTGTGCAGGTGGGATTATTCGGGAAGAGGGGAATTTTATGAAAAGGGGAATTTAATGAAATTTTTTATGTCATTTTTTCCCTATATTCAAAATCATTTTCATTTTGTTACTTTTTTTAAAATCAGTTCACTCCAACAAAGGCGATTTCACCTCTCAGACGCAAGGTACAGCTAGGAGTGAAAGAGAATATAAAGATGTTTAGAAGGAACCAGAAAACACAAACATCATTACTAATGTTACTTACCTCGTCCATATTTTGTTATTATAATAATATTTTAAGGTTGTTTTGTCTAACCCTAACCGAAACCCTAACCTAAACTCTAACCTTAACCCTAACCTTAACCCTAACCTAAACCCTAACCTTAACCCTAACCTAAACCTTAACATAAACCCTAACCTTAACCCTAACCATAACCCTAACCTTAGCCCTAACCATAACCCTAACCTAAACCCTAACCTTAATCCTAAACTAAACCCTAACCTAAACCCTAACCTAAACCCTAACCATAACCCTAACCTTAACCCTAACCATAACCCTAACCATAACCCTGACCTAAAACCTAACCTTAACCCTAAACTAAACCCTAACCGTAACCCTAAACTTAACACTGCTGGCCAGTAAACTACTTGTTATTATACATTCTTTGACAGATTCTTCCAGATTATTCTAACTGATTTACATAGATTTAAATCATTTTCCGATTTCTAGAAATTCTAATATTCTTTATTTATTAATATTCTTTATTCTTCTTTATTTCGTTCAGTCGGACAGTGGATCCACAATTTCGAACCCGATAAACTTCTTATTCTAGAAGTGGGAAAGTGAATATAAAAATAAAACAGATACGCCTTATCGGTTGAGTTCAACAAAACGTATTCGGACGAATACATGATACCTAAATATACATTATAAAAAATATATATGCATAAAATATGGAGTTTACATATTTCATAGAATAATATAGATATACTGTGTCAATTTATTTTTTTATACTGAACTTTTTCATTTGTCTAGTCTGAGTCTTGAAATTAAGATGTAATTCGTCAAGGAAGACGCCGTAATGTTTGTTGTTTTTTTTTTACCCCAAGTACTTTTGTTTTTTTCAAGGTCATCTTCAGGGGTAAATTGCAAGGACAAAATTATTGTTACTGGGATAAAATCTGCATTTCGTTGTGATGGGGATTTTAATAAAACACACACATGACAACACGTACTGTTATAGTTATTTTACATATGTTAGTTTGCACGTATATTTGCATATATATATATATATATATATATATATATATATATATATATATATATATATATATATATATATGTGTGTGTGTGTGAAAATTTCTCAGAGTTAACCTGTAGATGAGACAATCTTTATAAATATAAATGACAATAGGAAAACACTATTAATTGCCGACGCGTTTCGTCCAATGTGGACTTTCTCAAATTATATTTTATATAGTAATATATAGTATATGTACTTTAGTATATATTAAAATTGAAACAACTGAATATCTTCTTTGCGTTGTAGTAGTTATTGGTTCGGACTTCATGATGTCATTTGCGACTGCGTGCCATTGGAAATTGCTTGGCGTGCCACATGCAGCACGCGTGCCATAGTTTGCCGATCCCTGCCGTAGAGTCTATTTTTTCGATTTATTTATAAATAATCATAACAGTAATAATGAAACGTGTATTGTCTTATAGTGTTGGGATAAAAAGCAACAATGATAAGATGGTTTAAATCAGGGGTCGGCGACTTTTAATTATGTGCTGACTTAGGGTTTTAAAATCATTCAGTGTGCCAACAGTATACGTATGTTTTATACAAGTCGGGGTCAGTATACCTGTTCTACAGTATATTTTATAGAGTAATATATAGCATATAGATTCTTTAGTATATGTGAAAATTGAAACAGTTAAATATCTTCTTTGCGTTGTAGTAGTTATTGGTTCGGATTTTGTGATGTCACTTGTGGCTGCGTGCCAAAGGAAATAGCTTGGCGTGCCACGTGTGGCACACGTGTTGTAAGTTGTTGACCCTTGTGTTACACCACAACATTCAAGTATATCTATTTCAAAGCATCAAGAATCTTTCATAGAGCGTCGTTTGCATCCATGGCCTCAGTTGGATCCAAAATTAATTGTTTTAACTCCGTGCCACAAAATATTGACTGAAATATATTACCTTGATTTTGTACATAATAAAGGAAGAAAGAAAGAAAAACAAAGGAAGAAAATAAGTACAAAAAGAATTAAATAAAATTTATGTGACTAGTCGGGCTGCGTATAGCTGAGTCCTCTCTGAGATGGCGACATACTTAATAGGCAATGCATTTCTTGCCTTAATTCTATAAATAATCTTTTAAAAATCTATAATGACGTGTATACTCTGTTTTCAAAAGAACACATTATTATTTCAACTTATTGTTTTCAAATGTCCATTTTAAATCATTTATTTATGTACAGTATAATGTTATTTAGCACAATGTATAAATTGGAAAAGGGCAAATTAAATTTAGCCCGATTTAAATCAACGAAAACCAAAGAAAGTAGCAGCTATAACTCGTCGACTGGAAGGTTGGAGTGAGGAGTGTGACTGGGGTAGTGTGGGGGAAATATGATATCACTCGGCAGTACTGATCCTAAACGTGCAATAAATTAAACTAAAGATTCACAGATAGAGAGATACATAAACACACTAAAGCATAGACACATGTGCAAACACACGCAATTTGTAAAAAAACGTATGTAGCTAGACATTTTAAAAATATATTTTAGATAAAGGAAGCATTGTAGCATCTAAGTTATACCAATAGTATATCTAATTAAAGATTGTAATGAGAGAGAGTCTGTCACTACATAATAGGCAAATGTTAATGGTCAATGAAACTACAGTAAAGTAATGACATACATTTTAATGTGCATGCAAGAGATGATCAATAACAGAGAGGTCGAATCAGGATCGATCTACGTGATCAAGGCGAAAATGCTGGGCTCCGTTAAGATAGGAGAAAATAAATTCCGGGAAAAATGGACATTGTTTTAAGTAAATGACTTTTCATGATTAGACTAAGGTCATTTATAGATTTACCCATGTTTTATATATACATACAGACATATATATATATATATATGTGTGTGTGTATGTGTGCGTGTGTGCGCGCGCGCCTGCGTGTGTGCGTGCGTATGTGTGCATATTTGGTGGTTGTCTGCATGTTGATTTGGAAATGTTTTCTTTCATTTTTCTCCACATTTCATTTTCTGATGAAGCTTTAATAAAGGCGAAACATGTTATAAACTTCTCCTATTTGTTCCTTTTCCTATTCTATCATCTCTCTCTCTCTCTCTCTCTCTCTATATATATATATATATATATATATGTAAATATGAATGATGTATATAGAGAGAGAGAGAAAGAGAGAGAGAGAGATGTAAATAATGCGGTCTGCATATTCTAAGTGCTCTTAAGTAGAATCTAATGATTATGCCGGAATTTTTTTTTTGTCACGAAGAGAATAGACATTTATTTGGTCGTTTTTGTTAAAACATTTGCCGAGTAGTAGACGTGCTGGAAAAACTAAGCACATATATGAAGAACAAGAAGTGTTGGAAAACTAACTAACTAAATTTATATATATATATATATATATATATATATATATATATATATATATATATACTTTAGAATCCCTGACAATCGGACTAAAGAGGGCTTCCGGATATGAGGAATTGGTTACAAAGTCCGGATATGAGGGGTTATATTTAGATTAAAATAAAAGAACTGAAATCAGATTTAACATTTATTTACAATGTTTTATAGTAAACAAAATAAGCTAATGGCGAGTGAAATAAAACGCAATTGATTTTAAGGAAAAAGAAATAAATTATGTAATGTTAATGAAAATTCATTAAATTAAGTCTGCCACGTATGCAAAGCAAATAATGTAACGAGGATTTTTTTAATCAGTGTTGCATGATTCTTTCTCTTCTAATGTCATTGTTAACTTTTTCCGCATTTCGTTCTGCTCTTGTTCTTGAATTTTTTAAACGAAAGACAACTTTTAACTTTGCGTGCGTTATTGCAATCGTCAAAGCTGGATGCTGGCTTTATTTACATAAAACTGACAACCTTTTCAATAGCTTTTTCAATTTCAGTTAAGGTTTCATAACGATCATGTTTTTTATTTCTTTGTTCAATGTGACAGTGTGAACACTGGAGAATAGTTTATTTGGAAGATTTTATATCATACAATGTTGACTTTCCTATGTTGAACTAAAGTCCTTAGTTACAATGTACTTTCACCAGCGTCTAGTCTGTTTAAAATTTCCACGTTTTGCGATGACTCCAAAGTCGTTCTTTTCCTCTTATTCCCATCATCTTTTGCACCAATATAAGCCATTACGTTGAAATAAGGATAAGCAAGTATCCAAAGTCAATTTCCTGAAAAACAGAAATTTCATATCTGTTACATATCTCGCAAATAGTTTAAATATTACGTTAAAATCATGTCCGGATATACGGGATCCCGGATATACGGGATTCCGGATATGAGGCACTCCGGATATGATGTATTCTACTCTGTGTGTGTATATATATATATATATATATATATATATATATATATATATATATATGTATGAGAGCTACTGATATAGCTAAAATGATGCAATTTGTCGTATGCCAGGGGGAACAGAATTTTGGAAGTAATTTGCTCAACAGCTGCATAGACCAATTATTATTGCTTAAATAGTTGCTAAATGAATAAATTTTATAAAATAATGTTCAATAATAAATAGATAATGAATAATAAATAACATTAACATATTTATTCATATATATATATATATATGAAATCTCCACAAATATCCTTAAATGCATATAATTAATAACAGAAGCCATTGGTTCATACCAACGGCTTTCCATACTCAATACTCATCGGATTCACTCTCGCGTGGTCATGTGTGACGTCACGAGCGGTTGTGCGATTTTCGCTTTCAGCGTTTTATATGCACGTGTTTATGGTTGCTTGGAAATCATCCATGTAAACAAAAACAGACTATCATCAATTTCTTGTTCGTGTATTGCTTAAATATATTGTGTAATTGTCATCTTTGATAATGGCTTATGTAAGCCGAAAGCTTAGATTGGATTAAAAAATATGTATCAATATTGTGATTTTCTTTCATTGTTTAATGATAATGTTATTAAGCTTATCAGACGATATGAAAAGAACTTACATAAAATATATAGACAACACTTATCTATATTATTTAATGAAACATGTATATATATATATATATATATATATATATATATATATATATATATATATATATATATATATACATACATATATATATATATATATATATATATATATATATATATATATATTAGTAGTAGTAGTAGAAGTCTTATAAGATGCTATACGCGATCGGAAATTTAGAATAAATGGTTCTCCCCAACCCTCCCCGTTGTTTGTTTGTTGTTTTTTTGTGGGGGGGGGGGTGGTCACGTGGTTATGATTTTTTTGTTTATTGACTATAAATTTACGTTCTTTCTTTTCTTACCTGACGATCCGTTTAGGTGAAACCATGGTAGATTTGTCTGGCTCTCTAGATCTAACTATATATATATATATATATATATATATATATATATATATATATATATGTGTGTAATTTGGCAGCAACTTTTCTTTTAAACATGTAGTATTGAATGTTAAAGACAACATAGTCTTGCATATTTTCTTTTGAATTTTCTCATATTCTCTGCATCTAAATAATTCTAGCTCCATTAAACAACATATTAAGTCACATACCGTTTCCCTTATACAATCTGATATACGTAAAATACTTATAGAAAATACTAAAATTATAGATAAACATACAGACATTAGACGCCTTAAAATCTTAGAGGCATTACATATTAAAAGCAAAAGACCTCTTATTAATCGTATAGATTACAATATTTGTTGTAACATATTACAATGTTTATAATATATTTAAATTTTATAACGTATTCTTCGATCTTTTGGCTTGTGTAGTGGAAATCTTTTTCACGCTGTCACATGATAAAAATCTTCGCCCTGCACGTGATAACATCATCGCGTGTTTTGAATTTAAAAGGATTTTAACGTTTATTTCGTTTGTAAAAAAGTAGCAACATGATTACGCTACAAGATAATTGGCAAATGTTTGTTTAAAAAATTTTGACTAAAAATATTGACCCTGAAGATGAACAATGATGTTCGAAAGCGCTAGGTCATCGTATGGACAATTCATATTTCGAAATCATTTTCAAATAAAAAGTCTCATTAGAGAATATGAGAAAATTCAAAAGAAAATATTCAAGACTATGTTGTCTTATGTTGTCTTTAACATTCAATACTACATGTTTAATATATATATATATATATATATATATATATCGTAATATGTACATGGTGGTTGGAAAGTAACAAATGTATTAATATAGACCGCTAGCCTCAGATGCTCGAAATATATATGTGGCCCAGGGTGTCTGACTGACATTGGTGACCTGATATTCATGCAGGATGTTTGCAACATCCCATTTTGCTCTTATTGTGCGTACATGGTTAGACCAACATTTCCCATGACGTTGGATTGGACGACGCGGACTTCACGAATGTCCACCAAGAAGTCCATATCTCACTCCATGTGATTTTTACCTGTGGTTTGACACAAAAAGGGGGAGGTGTCTTTCTTCTGGATTCTTTCGGGGGGGGGGGGATTGGCAAAGTCGGACAAGTGGGCGTTTTCGGTTTCCATCACGGTGGATGCTGCAGATGTGGTATCTGTTCCATGCCTGAGGCCTTCTCGCCTCCCTAGCTTTCCCGCCACAGTTGCGTGATATCTGTTACGTAGCGGTGGTATGACTAGCTTAGACAAGCTCTGACCAGCTCAGACAAGATATGACCAGCTAAGACCAGATTAGACAAGCTCTGACCAGCATGGATATGCTAAGACCAGCTTAGATCAGCGGCCCGAGTGGAAGCACGTTAAAAAAAAACGACATTGTGTTACAACATGGCTCAGTGGCCGAAAGCGTGGGGGCACCTAGTGAGGATCGAACTCACTACTCTCTTGTAATTGATCAAACGAGACAAGCTTACTAACCATTATATATTTAGATATATAAAATGTGTATGTATATAAATAGAAATATATATATCAATCCAACTATATATATATATACATATATATATATATATATATATATATATATATATATCGATAAATTTGTAATAGGAATATGTTTTTTATTAACAATATTGAATGCCTGAACACTTTCCACCCAGTCTGTATTTAGTGATTTACTAAGCGCGGCTTCGATGTGGCACAAGGCCCAAGGCATGGGGGCACCTAGTGAGGATAGAACTCACTATTCAGCCGCATTTGATCTAGCAAGACAAACTTTCCAACCATTACATCACGTCGAGGTGCCAAAATGATTTTCGAAGCGTAGTTTAGATGTGCCACAAGGCTGAAAAGCGTGGGGGCACCTAGGGAGGATCAAACTCACTACTCTTGTAATTGATCAAACGAGACAAGCTTGCTAACCATTATATATGTAGATAGATAAAATGTGTATGTATATAAATAGAAATATATATATATATATATATATATATATATATATATATATATATATATATATATATATATATATATATATCACTCCAACTATATATATATATATATATATATATATATATATATATATATATTAGAATTGGACATAGTCCGACAATTTATTTAAAGACATTTATATTATGTATAATATAAATGTCTTTAAATATATATATATATCACTCCAACTATATATATATATATATATATATATATATATCACTCCAACTATATATATATATATATATCACTCCAACTATATATATATATATATATATATATATATATATCACTCCAACTATATATATATATATATATATATATATATATATCACTCCAACTATATATATATATATATATATATCACTCCAACTATATATATATATATATATATATTTTAGAATTGGACATAGTCCGACAATTTATTTAAAGACATTTATATTATGTATAATATAAATGTCTTTAAATATATATATATATCACTCCAACTATATATATATATATATATATATATATATATATATATATATATATATCACTCCAACTATATATATATATATATATATATCACTCCAACTATATATATATATATATATATCACTCCAACTATATATATATATATATCACTCCAACTATATATATATATATATATATATATATATATATATATATATATATATATATATAGTTGGAGTGATATATATATATATATATATATATATATATATATATATATATATATATATACGTGAGTGTGTATTAAATATGTTTAAATAGAGATTTGATAAATATATGAGTGGTTAAGTATCTGCCATATATCTACAGAGTTATTGAAAAGTAACCCCCTGTTTTATGTATGTTGGCCTCTCCTGTTTAACTACACTTTTTACAAGACGGGAGAGTCCATTGGACATAATATAGGAAGTTACTTTCCAATCATATAAAGAGTAATGGATAGCGGCTCGGGTTGAGGAATCGGAGACCCGAGTTCGAATTCCAGTTCGAATTCATTATATTAACTTACGTATACACTTGGGAAAGATATGAATGCATCAATTCTCCCCCAGCTATGTGTAAATAGACTGACATCTCTTGCCTTTCGAACAACCAGTCTAGGAGAAGGACAACTTTGAATTCAAAATCTGCGTAGTGTTTGGGGAGGGGGGCCTTCAGCCATACCGTTCTCTGTATCCGGCTTGTCGAAAAGATGTGGTTAGTTCCGCATAAGCCTTCATCACTATAATCAAATGATAAATTTAACATGATTCATGTTAAAAGTAATATATATATATATATATGTGTGTTTGTGCGATAGGATAAAGAACAAATAGGAAACATTTATTGTTGTATTTTTGTTTATTTTATTTTACTTTTAAAATGAATGATGTTAAATGTATCTTTGTTTCCTTCTGTCTATCTATCTATCTATCTATCTATCTATGTCGGTCCATTCATATCTATCTATCTATCTATCTATCTATCTATGTCGGTCCATTCATATCTATCTATCTATGTCGGTCCATTCATATCTATCTATCTATGTCGGTCCATTCATATCTATTTATCTATCTATGTCGGACCATTCATATCTATTTATCTATCTATGTCGGACCATTCATATACATTTGATATAATATTCCTTTATTTCTTTGTATGTATATATATATATATATATATATATATATATATATATATATATATATATATATATATATACACACAATGTAACCCAAAAAGTTCTGTCCGTTTTTTGATTAATCATTGAATGAAGTTGAAATATATACGAAATGCGTGTAGCAATTGTTTTCAAATTCGGACAGCCGGAAGTAGGAACATCAGACATTATAAAAAACATACGCACCGTGCCCGGCTATCAGTTATAAGCCGGACAGCTGTGAGAAGGATGGAAGTGTCTAGAGATCTCGTTCGGGGCTGTTTGCTTTACGACTTCAAAGTGGGCTTATCATCAGCTGCATCAAGTCGCCGTATATGTCAAGCGTTTTGGGATAGTGCTGTGAATGAACGTACTGCAAGGCGTTAGTTTCGAAAAATTCAAGTCGGGAGATTTGTCTCTCCATGATAGGCCTCGCAGTGGACGACCACAGGTCTTGAATGACGGAATCCTGAAGGCGGCCATTAAAGTGGACAGTAGTCTAACGTGTGGTGAACTTACAAGACAGTTCAACGTTTCCGATGAAACAGTTAGACTTCACCTGTAGCACCTAGGTAAGACGTACAAACTGAGCAAGTGGGTTCCGCAAACGCTGTTGGAGGTCCACAATGGACAACGAGTGGCAGCCTGCGTATCGCTGCTTTCTCGCCACCGTACCGCATCCTTATTCAATCGAGTGCTTACCAGTGATGAAAAGTGGGTTCTTACGAAACTCCCAAGTGTTCCAGACATTGGTTGTCTCCTCAGGTGCTGTCCCTCACACTGCAAGACCGCCTATGCCACCACGCAAGATTATGCTTTGTGTCTGGTGGACATGTGGTCAAGTGGTTCATTATGAACTGCTACCAACGGGCCAAACGGTCACTGGAGACCTATACTCGCATCAATTGAAACGTGTGCAACAGGCATTGCGCCATAAGGAGCCAGCACTGGTGAATCGCAAAGGTGTGCTTTTCCTCCATGACAACGCCAGGCCGCATGTCGCGCGAGTGGTTAGGGATACCATACAGCAACTTGGGTGGGAGATTTGTGCCATCCACCTTATTCACCTGACCTTGCGCCATCCGATTACCACCTCTTTCACTCCCTGGATAATCATCTTCATGGGAAATCCTTCACCAATGAAGCAGACTTGCGCAAAGCCCTCACGGACTTCTTTGTGTCAACCCGCACCCTCGATTACTGTGAAGCGTTTTCTTTTTTTCCTTTAAAAACGGACAGAACTTTTTTGGTTACCTTGTGTATGTATATATATATATATATATATATATATATATATATATATATATGTTTAAGACATTTTTATACGTTTTTTTCTATAGATACAAATATTTAAGTAAATGCTCTGTTTATAATAAACAGTATTAACAGCATTTACCGGTCTGAATATCCGAGAAATTGCCATAGAAAATATGCGTCCTCAGACAGGAATCGAACCTGTATCCTTTACGGAACCGTCATATAGCCTGACGTGATTTTACCGATTTCGCCACAGAGGAGCGTTTTGGTTAGCAAGGTCGATTTTACTGTTTTTAATCTACAATTCTCAATGATTTCTCACGTACATTCATATCTGCTCGATGCGTATCCAAATGTAAACAAATGACGTCACACATTATGAAATGGACAAAGTCCGACAATTATTTTAAGACATTTTTATGTTTATAAATATTTCTATGTTTAAATATATTTGTGTATTGAGGCAGCATACTGGTTTTTAGGCAAGTCGTATTGACAGTTGAATAAGGCATGGATTTCTTGCATAAAACCAATTGTAATATCTTTGTAATTTATTCAATGAGATATAAAATTACGAACCTAAAGAGCCAGGTAAACCTACCTAGGTTTCAACTACGCGGATCATCAGGGTACGTTGGTGTAAAGAGGTAACATTTGAACAGAATATAAATAGCCTACAACATAAAACAATCAAGACCATGTGATTAAAAAAAACACAACGGGGGGTGCGGGTTAATACATATTTATTCGCTAATAATAATTTGATCTACTTAGTGTATTGAGCGCTTTGCTTAGTTACTTTTGCTTTACTCGTTTTGGAGGTTTTTT
>OZ038507.1:74602216-74609716 GCA_964036315.1 Acanthosepion esculentum
TTATTTATATCTTACCAGCCTGAATATTCGAGAAATCTTGTTAGAAAATATGGGGCCTCCGACAGGATTCGAACATACATCCCTTAGGGGAAACTGTCATACCTCCTGATAAAACAAAGCCCGAATAGTGCATTCAGTGCGATTGTTTTTGCCGATTCTCGATATATACATCTCTGCCCCGATTTGCATACTAACATAAACAAAGGCAATTTTTCATATGGAATGGATTAAATGGATGGTCTAAGGTACGTCAGTTCTGATGACGGTTTCCCCAAAGGGACCATATATATATATATATATATATATATATATATATATATATATATATATATATATATATATGAATGAAACATTTGCCGGTCTAGAACATCGAAAAACCTATTAAAGTACACATCTCTTTGTACACACATACACATAGATAGATAGATAGATAGAGATGAATGAAATGTTTACCGGTCAAGAACATCTAAAAACCTATTAAAGTACACATCTCTTTTACACACACACACACACACACATATATATATATATATATATATATATATATATATATAGATATACAGACAGATAAATACACATGAATGAAATATTTACCGGTCTAGAACATCGAAAACCCTATTAAAGTACACATCTGTATGTATGTCTGTACGTATTTGTGTATATATATATAGAGAGAGATAGATAGATAGATAGAGATATTGATATATATATATATATATATATATATATATATATATATTAAAGACATTTATATATATTATGTTTAACGTTCTATAAATGTCTTTAATAAATTGTCGGACTATGTCCAATTCTAATATATATATATATATATATATATATATATATATATACATATATATATATATATATATATATATATATATATATATATATATTATTTTAGGATATTAAAACATGTTATAAAATTTCGCTACAAAATTACAGTTGTGTTTCAACACCATAGATTTGTCCCTTCAAGGGTTTAGCATCATCTGAAGAGACACATTTATGCGGTTGAAACATGATTAGATATGCGTAGCGGGTTTTAAGAAACATGTTTTAATATCTTAAAATAAATAACATTTAACTTAACTATGCATTGAGCCCTCTTTTATATTAAATGTTACGTACAGTGGAATCATAATCCATTTATTCTCATTTTACCTGGATACACACACACACACACACACACACATATATATATATATATATATATATATATATATATATATATATATATACATATATATTAAACACGTTGTATTAAACGCCAAAGACAACTTAGTCCTGCTGGTTTTCTTTTGTATTTTCTCATATTCTTGAATGAGACATTTTATTTCAAAATTATATTGATATATATATTTTCCAAAAGACAACCGAGTACTTTGGCGTTTAATACAACGTGTTTAAAAGAAAGGATGCTGCCTAAGTACACACACATACATATATATATATATATATACATATATATATATATATATATATATATGAAGAAATATAGTTTTTGGGTGTGCTATATATTTATATATATATATATGAAGAAATATAGTTTTTGGGTGTGCTATATATTTATATATATATATATATATATATATATATATATATATATGTGTGTGTGTGTGTCTGTGTGTGTGTTCATATACATTTATGCATGATAATATGTATTTGTTTATGGTTACACATGGATAGATGTTTAAATATTACTTACAATGTCTGTTTGAATATATCAATAATTCTAAATAATAATTTTCCATTGTCTTATCATAAGGACGCGCGCACTTGAATTTCAAATGTACGTCTGCCCAAGAAGACGTCCCACATATGCGTAAACGCGTGCAAAATACATTAAGAAAATTCAAATATGAATGAAAAATATATCTGCAAAAACATGATAATATGAATAATTACAAAAAATCAAGCTATACTTTACCTACGTGTTTCGTTCAACTTTTACCTTTATTCAAATATATATATGCCTGCCTAAGAAAAATACCTCGACAGTAAACGAGTAATATCGTTCAAAGTTGTCTAGTTGCTTCACCGTTATTATAGATACATATTTCTATATTCGCATGCTTACATATATATATATATATACATATATATATATATATAATTGTTTATTTAAAAATTATAACATAAATATGTTATAAAATCACAACAAAAATAGCCATTTTGTTTCAACACCTCCGGTGTCTTATCAAGTCATCACTTGATAAGACACCGGAGGTATTGAAACAAAATGGCTATTTTTGTAGTTATTTTATAACATATTTATGTTATAATTTTTAAATAAACAATTATATATGCTCTACTCTGTATTGAGCAATCTTTTAAGAATAGTAATTGTTGGTTATTGGAATTTATTCCGTATACACCAATACTAGACTTGTATATATATATATATATATATATATATATATATATATATATATTTACCCTGACGATCCGTGTATGTGAAACCTAGGTAGGTTTACCTGCCTCTTTGGGTTCATAATTTAGTTTGTTAGTGTATTGAGCACTTTACATAGTCAAGACACGGTCAAGATATTATAAAAGAACCTTATCTGTCGTTTTCAATGAAATGTGCATGAAAGAAGGATTGCTGCCTAAATTCATATATATATATATATATATATATATATATATATATATATATATATATATATGTGTATTTAGGCGGCAATCCTTCTTTTATGCACATTTCATTAAAAACGACTGACAAGGTGCTTTTATTTAGTTTTTTATATAATTTCTCGTGCGATGTAATAAAGTTCTTCTTTTCAGATGTAAAAACTGTCAGAATGTTCATTTTTTTTCGAGCGCTTTCGGCTATACATTTAGCCATTTTCAAGGATTATATTTTAACTGTTAAAATAAGAAATAGTTTGTTGTATGTATGTTTTATAAAATGATTCATTTTTTTGTTTCAAAACACGGTCAAGATATTATGTCCGTGTTCAAAAAACAAACAAACCAACACTTAATAATATTAACTTTGAACATGGACATAATATCTTGACCGTGTTTTGAAACAAAAAAAATGAATCATTTTATAAAACATACATATGACAAAATATTTCTAATTCTAACAGTTAAAATATAATCCTTGAAAATGGGTAAATGTATAGCCGAAAGCGCTCGGATAAAAAGAACATTCGGACAGTTTTTATATAATTTATCATCTGAAAACTAGAAAATTATATAAAAAACTAAATAAAAGCACCTTGTCAGTCGTTTTTAATGAAATGTGCATATATATATATATATATATATATATATATATATATATATATATATATATATATATATATCAGGGCCGATGAGTACTAGCTCCGAACCTACCAACCGTGTGGTGCAAACCTAATTGAAGTCTTGCTATCTTATCACCATTTGCGTTTTTTAGATCAACATTTATATACCTTACAAAGTAAACGAAGCACATCTGACTATCAATAAAAGATGAACAATTTTGGCGGATTCTGACGTCATTCTGTCTCCTTTTTTTCTTCGTCAAAACACGTGACTTTATTTTGCTAAAGCTAAGTCTCTATAAAAAGTTTTATAGAATTAATTCCATATTATCCATAATGTTGTACGTTTTAAAAAATTATTCAACTTCTTAACAAACAAGAAAAATATCAAAACAGAGTTGATTTAAGATGGAATCAGCTATTATGACATGTCTCTAATTTGTATTTAAAAACATTGTATTTATTTTCAATTTTTCTAGTTACATTGTTTACATATATTGCATATGATCCATTATTGTACGTAATTAGGTTACATTAAAATTTCTATTTTATATGAATACTATCTTACAGATAAATTTCTTATTAACTTTTTCATTCAAATTTCTGATTGAGTAGTTTTATATAATAGGCAGATTTACCAAAGTTCATAATTACTTATATCTTAATTTATTTTGCTTACTTTCGAATATGCCACATTCGTTTACAAGGATTCTGTTTCGAGTATATATATATATATATATATATATATATATATATATATATATATATATATATATATATATATATATATAAAAACAGACCACTTTAAGGTTCCATATAATATATTATTTCACCACAGCCTTTTTAAAAGGGCTGTGGTGAAATAATTTATTATATTGAACCTTAAAGTAATCTGTTTTTATTTAAATTATTAGCTCTGATTTACATTGAGCTCTCTGGATTCTATCCTCATTGGGTCTTCCCATACGGATTACCTAGTTTTTGGTAATCTATCTATCTATCTATCTATCTATCTATATATATATATATATATATATATATATATATATATATATGCCCTAACGATGGGGTAAACGATTATAAAAAGGTTCGTCTATTAAACTTTGAAGTCGGCGTGCTGAACATAACATCAATCAGTTAATTGACAAATTTTATATTTGTATTAATATTATAAATATATATATATATATATATATATGTGTGTGTGTGTGTGTGTGTTATTGAACAAATAGGAAATATATATCAATCTAACATGTTTCATCTTATTAAAACTTAATCAGAGAAGTAAGCAATCAATAAATCGTATTTGTTCTAAATCATATCATTCTGTCGGATTCAGATCTATATTTGATCTGTACTTGATTCAAATCCATATATATATATATATATATATATATATATATATATATATATATATATATATATATATATGTGTGTGTGTGTGTGTGTGTGTATTATTGTTATATTTTTATTATAAGAGATTATAATAAAAACATATTGAAATCGCTACACAAAGCTTTCATCTTTCACTACTATGATTGTAGTTCTTTAGGCTATGGTAAGTAAGTGGTGATTAAAAGATTTTAAGGAAATTCACAAACAAAGTGCTACATCATTTCCGAAAATTTAATGGAGGCCGACATAAGGTCTGAATTAAAAATAGACTTGTGGTAATGTCTTGATTAACCAATTAAATATATATATATATATATATATATATATATATATATATATATCTCAAGATATATATATATCTCAAGATATATATATATATATATATATATATATATATATATATCTCAAGAAATATATATATATATATATCTCAAGATATATATATATGTATATATATCAAGAAATATATATATATCTCAAGAAATATATATATATATATATCTCAAGATATATATATATGTATATATATCAAGAAATATATATATATATCAAGAAATATATATATATATATATATATATCAAGAAATATATATATATATCAAGAAATATATATATATATATATATATATATCAAGAAATATATATATATATCAAGAAATATATATATATATATATATATATATATCAAGAAATATATATATATATCAAGAAATATATATATATATATATATATATATATCAAGAAATATATATATATATCAAGAAATATATATATATATATATATACATATATATGAAGAAATATAGTCTTAAAGCGTGCTATATTTATGGGATAAAGTGCTCAGTATCAGAGATAGAGCGTGTGTAAATATAAAAGTGAACATAGAAGTCAACACTTAGAGGCGACAGTCTGTTTCATGCTAGATGCAATCGTCAGGCAACAAGTGCTGTTATTTTTCTTGGCTATTTATATATACGGGTCAGTGGTGCATTGTGGGTAGTCTATTTTGGCGGTTACTTTTTACCGGAAGTCGTTTATTTGTTTATTTATTTATTTATTTATTTGTGTCAAATTATTTTGCTTGTTTCTATTTAATTTTATTTTTATTTTTTGTCTTATAAATTTTTTTCTTTATTTTTTTATTTTTATTTTGATCGGTGTTTTTATTAACGTAGTTAAAATTTGTTTATATAGCTTATATATATATATTTATATATATATATATATATATATATATATATATATATATATATATATATATATATATATATGTGTGTGTGTGTGTGTGTACAGGCATTTTTACTTGAACTGAAAACTAAAAGAAACTACTAAATATAATTCCTTGGCTTCAGTGGATGACAATGTCCCTGAGCTGCGCAGTATCTGCCTATATTTTTGAGATGTGGTATTATGTAAAAATATATACGTTGCTCGGACTATCATCCACATCTTTGTTGCCATGTGTGATAAACATGGCAACAAAGATGAGGATGATAGTACGAACAATGTATATACTGGGCAGTATCCTTTTTTTTAATCAAAATTTTTATTAATTCATTAAATAAATAAGAAATCAAATTTTTTGTCATTATTCTTCCTGAAACATTTACTACTAAAATTTATATATATATATATATATATATATATATATATATATATATATAGTAAACATTGAAGTCAACTCTCAGAGGCGTCAGGATGTTTCATGCTGGACGCAATCGTCAGGCCACCTGACGATTGCGTCCAGCTTGAAACAGCCTGTCGCCTCTGAGTGTTGACTTCAATGTTCACTTTTATATTTACATACGTTCTATATCACTTTGAGTATTTATCCCATAAATATAGCACACATTTAAACTATATATATATATATATATATATATATATATATATATATATTGGATAAGCTAGCTGTAAATTTAGTATATATCAAGAAAAGTTTCAGAGAAAATTTGTAACACATTTTCCAATTTGTTATATATAAATACACACACTCTTTCACACACACACATATATATGTATATTAAAGTGTGCAGATTATATTTTATATCATAAAGAAACAAGTTATACAAAGAATTAAATAGCAATACTTATGTGTTTTAATGACGAAATCACTTCGCTAACAGAACTCAATAATACATTATCCTACTGTTAATTCCTTGAATAATAAGATCCTTATATTCATCTACACATATTTCATCTCAGTTTCTGCCTATATATAAAAAAATTGCGCCCTGAAAATGACAATTTAAAATTGTCGAAAGTACTTGGCATGTGTCTTCCATCTGACAACTACTCGAATATAAGGATCTTATTATTCAAGGAATTGTTAGTAAGTTAATGTCTCATTAAGTCCTCTTAGCGAAGAGATTTCGCCATTAATCACATTCCTATTTAATTCGGATCTAATACTGGTAAATTAAAGATTATTCGAATTATCAGCCTGTATTATTTATATACATAAACACATACACGCGCGTGCGCACACACATACACACACACGTACACTCACATATATATATATATATATATATATATATATATATATATATATATATATATATGCAAGTTTCATTAAAAACGACAGACAAGGTATTAGGGTTAAGTTTTTATTTAATTTTTCTTGTGTACGAACAAGAGCTTTCTTTGCTGGACAAAGGGTGTGTAAGAACTGTCCAAATGTTTTATTTTTCCGAGAGCTTTCGGCTATATCTTTAGCCATTATCAAGGATGATTCGATTTTTCAGCTTAATTGAGTGTGTGCATTATGTGTATGTCTTAGTGTGTAGTAGGGATGTTTTAATTTCCAAATACGGTTAGCACGTTGTGGCTTTGGTCGTAGTTAATATT
>OZ038507.1:74624716-74634716 GCA_964036315.1 Acanthosepion esculentum
TGTGTGCGAATAAAAAGAGGCAAGAGGAAATAATTTTTTAGCCGACGACTAAAAATATTTTTTACACGTATATTGTTACACGTTACGTTACGTTACGTGTATTTTTTACACGTGTATTTGCACGAAAGTGAAAGTAAAGAACTCGACTGGAACTCGATCTCGCCGACTTCTTGCTCCTATCGCCTAACAGTTGTACCGGCTACGCATTGACTGCGTTAAATAGTGCAACAGACTAGCAACCAGTCTGGGAGAAGAATGTCTCTGGCTGCTAAACCGGTTGCGCAAGGTGCTAGCCACACTATCCCGCAAGGAAGCTACTTGTCACGGAAACCGCTGCAGAACCGCTTAGCGTGTTGGGAGCCATGGCTGTATATACCACAGCTGGAGAGGTCGGCACTTAAGAAAGAGAGAGATAGACAAGGAGAGTGACAGAGTATGTTGCTTTATTTATTACAGATAGAAATCAAATATTTTCGCAGACTTTCCCAATGGATATGAAATTATTTCTAAAGGAAAAGAAGGTATTTCATTCTGGCAGGTGAAAGTGTCAAAAGAAAGCGTTTTTGATGGTCTAAGAATCTATGAATAAAGAAATGAATATATGGATCTTATTGGCCCAATCTCCGGCTGACACTGCCGTGAAGGCATTTTATTTCTCCTAATGTAGATAGGCAAGTTAACATTTCGCACTCTATACCATCTTTCAAAAAATCTTTCGCTTTCACTGTATATGGAATCTGCTCAAAATACAGTGTTTTATATATTTGTTCGACACATTAGAAATTGTAGTAGCTTGGCTCTCAATTTCAGTCAAGAGTGCTTTAGGTGTTGCCATAGAAGGATATGACTACACAACCAAGAGATTAAAATTTGCATCGGTAGGACTGACATTTTGGTTGGCGAAAATAGTCACCTACAGAGTGTTAAAGTATTTTGCCCAAACACAGAGTCACGCACTCTGCATCAACCAACACAACATTACATACACACACACACACACACACACACACACACACACACACACACACACACACACATGCCGCCTGCTTCAATGTTTTGTCTTTTTATTGTCATTAACTGTATAGTGACTTTATTGCCTCCCTATATATATATATATATATTATATATTGATACACAGACACACATACGCATATCTATCTATCTATCTATCTCAGTCTGTTCATAATCCTATCTATCTATCTATCTATCTATCTATCTATCTATCTATCTATCTCAGTCTGTTCATAATCCTATCTATCTATCTATCTATCTATCTATCTATCTATCTATCTCAGTCTGTTCATAATCCTATCTATCTATCTATCTATCTATCTATCTATCTATCTATCTATCTATCTATCTCAGTCTGTTCATAATCCTATCTATCTATCTATCTCAGTCTGTTCATAATCCTATCTATCTATCTATCTCAGTCTGTTCATAATCCTATCTATCTATCCATCTCAGTCTGTTCATAATCTATCTATCTATCTATCTATTTAAGTCTGTTCATTATCTATCTATCTATCTATCTATCTATCTATCTATTTAAGTCTGTTCATAATCTATCTATCTATCTATTGTATATACTCGCGTATCATGCGGTCTTTGAAGCACTTTCAAGCTAATTTGTCTATAGTAAATGGATATATAGTTTGGTCAACGATGTAGCCAAGGCCAGCATACGCTAATTTTATATCTCGTGTATGATGCGACCCCCTTAAAATTAGCTTCAAAATTAGCTTTTCAAAAGTCGCATAATAAGCTAGTATATCTGGCACGTATATATATATGTGTGTCTGCGTGTGTGTGTGTGATTAAAAACGACTATCTCTACCTGCTTCAATTCAGTCATAATATTAATATATAATAAGTATCAATTGACAATATTAGTATCATTCTGTTAGCTTGTTATTATTCAAATTTTATTAACCAGCCTATTAAATCTCAATCTCTCTCTCTCTTATATATATATATATATATATATATACACATATACATATATATATATATATATATATATATATATATACACATATACATATATATATATATATATATATATATATATATATAATTTAAATAAAAATAAAAACAGACGACTATAATGCATTAAAATGGTCTGTTTTTATTTTTATTTTATTTAAATTATTAGCTCTCATTTACATTGAGCTGGATTTTATCCTCCTTGGGCCTACCCATACGCATTACCTAGTTTTTCGTAAACTAAATACATACACATATATATATATATATATATATATATATATATATATATATATATATATATATATATATATATGCCTGTAAGTATGTATGTATGTATGTATAGTACTAGCTTGACACGAACCCAGACTCCTTATCAAAATGAGGCGTCCTCTTAAATAGTTCCGTAAGTTCCCACCGACTGCTATCTAAATTAAATTCAAAAACCCTATTCCGAGACAGTCAGTCTAGGTCTGAGGAGGACTGGCATATGGTTGTGCTAGTCTGAAACAGACTATACCCACATGAGGTAATTTTTTATTTTTTGCTGTATAATATATATATATATATATATATATATATATATATATATATATATATATATATATATATATATATATAAAATTGATTATTTTGGGGATTTAGGCTAATTATATAGTAATTCGTCGGGCCTAGAATAATCCTCAACAGAATGCAGAAAGCACTGGACGGCCGTTTTGTCCTATTTGGGACTCATCTGCAGTTCGCAGCATCTGGGTTCGATTCTCGGTAGTGGATGAGCACTGCTGATGAGTTCCAAATAGGACAAAACAGCCGTCCAGTGCTTTCTGCATTCCGTTGAGGATTGTTCTAGGCTCGACGAATTTCTATCATATATATATATATATATATATATATATATATATAATAGGCCGTTTAAACCTAGAACACTTAACCATGGGTATATATTACCCAGCGCAAATTTTCCTATTTTTAATAACAATTTTCAGTACCTGATTTTCTTACCTAAATAATATGTTTTTTCAGTTCCTATTAATGTTAACTCAAAGTACAACGTTTGATGTACCTGCATGTAAAATATTTCAAATAAAAATTCATATTTAAATATTTTTTTTGATACTTTCAAAATCGGGTATGGTTAGTAGTGGTGTAACTTTAATTGATGGTTAGTGTTCTAGGGTTAATAATATATACATACATATGTAAAAATACCGCTTTCATTATATATATATATATATATATATATATATATATATATAGATAGATAGATAGAGAGATAGAGAGATGGGTATATAGATAGATAGATAGAGAGATAGAGAGATGGGTATATAGATAGATAGATAGAGAGATAGAGAGATGGGTATATAGATAGATAGATAGAGAGATAGAGAGATGGGTATATAGATAGATAGATAGAGAGATAGAGAGATGGGTATATAGATAGATAGATAGAGAGATAGAGAGATGGGTATATAGATAGATAGATAGAGAGAGAGAGATCATATTTTTTATATTTTTTTTAGCAAGGTAATAGGGGATTGGTCAAATCGCAGGGAGGATTTGGTTCAGGCCTTTCCTAAACTGTAATCTAACCTGGCTTAAATGTAACTGTGCATCCAGCGATAATGAAAACAGATTCTGTTCGCATTCCCGTGCGGACAAAGGTGTCAAGATAGTCACATAAAGCGAAGGAAAGAGAAAGAGATAACGTGAGAGGGAGAGGGGGAATAACGATATTATTTATTTATTTACATTTTTATTGTTTTTGTGTGTGTGTATGTGTGTGTTGTTCTTTTTTCATCACTGATTAACTACATATGCACACCTCGATGTAAATGCCGAGGTTAGTTAAACACCTAAGGCAATACGAAGCAGTCAGACTCTGAGCTTGTCAATGTGCCAGACGAAACTAGAATCAAATAACAGGGTGACTTTACGAAGAAATCTACATGTACTTTGCCAAAATCTCAGTAGTATTTGTTTCTCATTTCAAAGTACCACTTCGTGACAAATTTGATTTCAATCTAACTCAATCACGGTATACATACATACATACACACATATATATATATATATATATATTTGTTGGTTGGTCTAACAGGTTTTTTTTTCCTTATCTATCTATCTATCTATCTATCTATCTATCTATGTCACTCTGATCACATCTATCTATCTATCTATCTATCTATCTATCTATCTGTATATATATATATATATATACATATATATATACATATATATATATATATATATATATATATATATATATATATATATATATATATATATATATATATATATAAAGATATTTTTGAAGGTACAAAATTTTATCACAGCAATAAACGTATGAAGCTTGATATTACTAGACATATTAAAAACGGGCGAAGCAACCGGTTTCGCTCCCGCTCATCAGGCTTCCAACGGGAGATTTAATTTATTAAAAACACAGAAAATGTACAATAAAAGTTAATGTGGAGGAGGAGGGGAAATATATTATATATATATAATTTTTCATTTTTTAATATTTTTTATTGTTCAATATATATATATATATATATATATATATATATATATATATATATATATATATATATATATATATATATCAAGAATAAAATATAATATATACACTAAAACAAATCCAAATTATAACCAAAAACGTTTGCGGTTTCTCTCCTTTTTTAAATTATATTCTTTTTCTCTCGTTGGAACAATTATAACCTTTTCCTGATACACACACACACACACACGCACATGCACACGCACACACATAATTAATATATATATATATATATATATATATATATATATATATATCGTATTCATTTCTATATATCTATCTGTCTGTCTGTCTTTGTATTTGTCTCTCTGTCTGTCAGTCTACCCCCCCCTCTCTCTCTCTCTCTCTCTCTATCTATCTATTTGTCTGTTATGTATCTGCCTGTCTATCCATCGCATTCTTTTCTTTCTTTCTATTTATCTATCTATTTATCTATTCTGTTCATCTTCGTCTTCTTTCAGTGTTCATATCTATCTATCTATCTATCTATCTATCTACACCCACCGACTTAACGGTAGCGAAATATCAGAAGCAAATCGCAGTTCTATAATGTCATAATGCAGTTCTATGACGTCGTACCACGTGAAAGAACGAAATATTAACAAGAGAACTATATGCCATATATATATATATATATATATATATATATATATATATATATGAGCTCTTATCAGCAGTCCAAGAAAGACATTTGAATCACTACCACGCAAAAAAATTCATTATTATAACATGTGGAAATATCTACTCTTTGCTTGAAGAAGGTCGCCAAACCAGAAACTCGTGTAGCAGAATTATGGAAAATAGAGTTTAATATGTATTTTAAAAGAAAAAAATCCACATTTCAACGAACGTTTACGGTTTATCTTCTTTTTAATATATATATATATATATATAGATATATATATATATATGACAGGTATTTTATAGAATACTTTCGCCACAAGTCCAAGAAAAATCAGGGTTACTACTACACACAAACATGCTATCACCCCACTAAGTTGGTTTTGAAACCTCACTTCACAAAATCATCCTAAATCACTCATTTACAAAAATCTGGCCAGAAGGATAACAAAATAAATTTTCAGGCTGAGAACTTTTCATCACACAAACGCGCGAGCGCGCACACACACACGCACACGCACACGCACACGCACACACACAGACACACACACATACATACACACATATGTATTATATAAATTTTCCGAGTTTTCCAAAGTGGGGTGGTGTATATGTCGTTTCCTAATTCAACGAATCCTGAAAACAGAATTTAATATGGAGATAAGAAGAAAATAAAATAAATAACCATAGCAAAAATGATTGACTAGCTAAGGATTTATATTTAAACAAAAAATTTAAAGGAATAAATTACAAAAAAAACAAAACAAAACGAAAAAAACGAATGAAAAAAAAAGGAAGCATTTGCAAGACGTAACCGTAAAGACTTTGAAACGAACACACACACACACACACAAACATATTTAATCGGGTTCAACACCCAAGGGAAATTATTTTAGCTCTCAGATGTCCCCAGAAACGAGGAGAAAGTCAAAATTTCAGACATGTAGTGGAATTAAAATAACTAACAAACTAAATAAATAAATTGGGCGTTTAGTAAATATCTCATTTGAACAAGAAGGAAAAATCCGAGATAAAATTTTAGGCATAAGTCAAATCTCCAACAGTCAGCAGCAAAATTGCGTTTTATATATATATATATATATATATATATATATATATATATATATATATATAAAACGCAATTATATATATATATATATATATACATATTATAAATTAACTGATTTAAAATGTTTTTTTCGCTACAAAGTAATAATCATGTTTCAAAAATGGAAGCTAAAAAATTCAAATTTAATTTTGTAATTAAATTAAAGACATTAGTTCCATTTCATCGTCAAGCGAATTTTGGAGTAACTTATTTTTAAATTTACAGTTTTATGCCGTGCCTTTAAAACTGTAAATATAAAAATAAGTTACTCCAAAATTCGCTTGAGGATAAAATGGAACTAACGTCTTTAATTTAATTGCAAAATTAAATTCGAAGCGTTTAGCTTCCATTTTTGAAACATGGTTATTACTGTGTAGCGAAAAAAAACATATTTTCAATCAGTTAATTTATAATATTAATGCCCAGTAAATTTACATTCAGCACTTTTGTGTAAAAATAAAAATATCTATAAGAACACCGGATTATATATCTTACTGTTCCTTCTTTTTATTTATATATGCATATATATATATATATATATATATATATAATCACCCCCCACACACACGGGCACACACACATATATATATATATATATATATATATATATGTGTGTCACCCCCCCCCCCATACACACACGGGCATATATATATATATATATATATATATATATATATATATATATATAAAGTGACAGAAATAGAGGGAGAGAGAGAGGAAGAGAGAGGAAGAGAGAAAGAATTAATACAGAAAAAATGTTTTAATTGGTTGATGTTGCTTTCAGTATTCCGTATCCAGAGTTTCGTAGAGGGTTCTATCCGTCCATTGGTCTGGGTGTATCAGCAATTGACTGCTTAATCCAAAAAAAGTTTCTGCAATGTCAATGCTCCAGACCTGGCATCTCGTCTTCATTCACTTTCCCACTCCCCTAATCTATTTACGCTGTGCATTTTTTTTTTTAATAAATAATTCCATAGTAAGTGTTCCGATGAACTCTCACTTAGAATAACTAGTCTATGAATTTAAGCGCAGTATTAGATTGGCTGCAAAGTCTCGTCTTTTTACAGTTGAAATGGCTAGATGTAACCGTAAGTTCTATACTAATCGGTTCTTCAATCGCACTTCCCACTTGTGGGATTTTCTTCCCGCTTCTTGCTTCCTAGTCACGTTTGGTCTTGATAAATATAAGCGCTATATCGATCGTTATTTTCTGGCTTCTTTATTTTTGTTCTTTTATTGTTTTCGACCTTCAATAATGTTTACCTTATATTTTTTCACACTCAGTAACCGTTTGCGTGTAAGTGGATTTGTTGCTTTATATATATATATATATATATATATATATATATATATATGAACATTTTCTCAGAGTTAACCTGTAGAAAAAGACAATATTTATAAATGTAAAGACAATAGGAAAACTGTAATGGTAGCCGACGCGTTTCGTTCAAGACAGATATTTTCAAGGCAAAAACGAAATGAATTTATTAAACAAAGTAACTAATAATAACAAAATGTCCTTAGCAACTGGAAGAATTTAGAGAACGTTATGTTCATACTGTTAACTGAAAATTACGTCAATTACTGTCACGTGTGGAGATATTGTTATTATCGCTGTGTTGACGGATTCAACCATTTTCTTTTGATTTCACGATATTGTTGTGTACGTTTGTTTGGGAGAGTAGTAATTCTGTTAAGAAAGGTGAAATAGGGAAAAGGCCTGGGCGTAGATTAATATTTGGATAATATTCAATGGCGGCACTCTCGAGGATTTCCCTTCTGTGTGTGTGTTGTGTCCTGGCACAATAGTATAAAGAAGAAAATCAAGTCGAGGTTGGTTTAAGGAACAAGTGTATTTAACATCACAGATACAAAGGTAGGAAACGGGTACTACTAACTACTCAACTAGGCAGTTGTAGTACTGTCGCTGCTTACACACCGGGTAGGTATTACTGGCATTATATATAGTGAGAACCGGTGTAATTCCCTTGTGTTAGAAAGGCCGGAGTAACAGTGAGTTATTTTCTTTTTTTATGAGTGTAGTATTTTTAAAATCAAAATTGTGGTTGAATTTATTTCTATGTATGACTAGTGCATTAGCTAAGTTGTTTTTTGTGAGGTCTCTTTTGTGCTCATAAATGATTTTTTTTTTTAAATTTCTACTTGTTTCTCCAATATATTGGGAGGAACAGTTTTGGCAATTTATTTTATAAATGCCTGCTTCAGAAATATTATTGCTATTAGTGTTCGGACAATGCGTAATATCAAATATCGTCGCAAAACAATAGTAACACTATCCGGTATACGAACTAACAGAGCGAAAAAACAGCTACTCGGAGTGGGCTGATTTAAAATCCGACCCACACAAACATACAAACATTTCTATTTTTTAATATACTTTTTTTCCAGTCTTTTAGACAAGACATTTAGCCATCTTGACATCTCTTGTCGTAAGAATCACTGAAAAACATTTTCAGATTTATCAACTACAAAGAGAACAGGTTAAAATCGTTTTGTGACAGCCCCACTACGTCTTCCCAACTGAGCAATGGCGAGAGGGAAAAGATCATTCAGGCCTTCAGTAATGGTAGCGACATTCAATCTTTGGCTTCCATCTTCAAATCCATTCAAGAACCATCAAGAGAATGGTGAATAAGTTTAAAAAAGAGGGAACACTAGACAGGAAAACTGGATCAGTAGTCCAACAGTGTTATAAAAATCTCGAGTAAATCCAGTAAGATAACTTTAATCATTTCTAAGATACAATCTGACAATTAGACAATTTTGCTGTTACACCCGCTATATATATATATATATATATATATATATATATATATATATACATACAGTGTTGTTCCATAAAAATGGCTCACCTGATTTTTTTTTTACTTAAAATTTTTTCGCCTATTGTTTTTGGGGTCAAAATAATTTTGAATCTTACTAATATAAAAGACCCTTCCCGATCACCAAGTCAAAAAGTTTACTTACCCTAAGGTATTCTATTGATAATTATAATTTTGGATATAAATGAGATTTAGGGAAAAACTCTGTGCAAAAAAGTGACTCAATTATTTCCTGCAACTAGTAATCAATAGAAACAGAACCGAACAGCTTTAAATAAAGAATAATAGAGGTGTAATTTATTTATAATAGGTAATATAGTTCGAAATATTTAATAATCTATGGGTCCTCCTTAATTTTGTATAATCTTTTCAACCCTTTTTGGCATTGTCTTGATTAGGTTCTGGCAAATCTCATCTCCAAGCATTGAATTCCATTCGGATATGAAATTCACAATCAAATCCTCTTTGTTGCTCAACTGCTTTCTCGAGAGCCTGTACTTTATAATGCTCCATAGGTTTTCTATGGGGTTGAGGTTAGGAGATTGGGGCGGCCATGTCATAACGCTCACCTGCTTCTCATCAAAGTTTTCCTTCATCAATTTTGATTTGTGACAGGGAGCATTATCCTGCATAAAAATGAGGTTGGTGGGGTCGATTTGCACCCTTTCAGCAGAAGGGAGCAGACAAGACTCTAAAATTCTCTTGTACTGCTCGCTCCTGAGGGTCTTTTCAATAGGTTTTAAGAAACCAGTTCCATGAAAAGAAAAGCATCCCCAGAACATTATACTGAACGGATGCTTGACAGTACTTACTGCTAAATTCAAAGAGCTTTCAAAGCTTCTTCTTCGGATTTTAGATCGCTTATGCTTTGAATATAGCTCA
>OZ038507.1:74644716-74677216 GCA_964036315.1 Acanthosepion esculentum
AATATATATATATATATATATATATATATATATATATATATATATATATATATATATATATATATATAAAAGGCTCAAATACTAATATTAAAAGGTTATAATTTATTACATTGGAATCGTAATCACGATCAAATTCGTCGGCTAAAAAATTATTTCATCTTGTCTTTTTTATTCACACACACACACACACACACACACACACATTATAACCATTCAATATTAGTGTTTGAGCCTTTTAGATTATATTCTTGCTCTGTCTTGGACATTGGGCTCTACCTGGATTTTATCCTCTTTGAAATATATATATATATATAT
The DNA here is from genome assembly GCA_964036315.1 of Acanthosepion esculentum. Taxonomy (NCBI): domain Eukaryota; kingdom Metazoa; phylum Mollusca; class Cephalopoda; order Sepiida; family Sepiidae; genus Acanthosepion; species Acanthosepion esculentum. The sequence continues at coordinate 74,645,032 of OZ038507.1, forward strand.
ATTTAAAAATCAGGAGATCAGTTGAATCCGATACCTACGTTTCAACCTTACGGAATCCACAGGTGATTTTTATCAAATGACCTCTTAACGATTTCTTTTTAAAATATATATATATTGACTAAATTGTTTGTCTGATAAAAATGTCGAATGAGAAATGTTCTACATTACTTGATTCACTACTCTTTCATATATATATATATATATATATATATATATATATATATATATATATATATATATGTTTGTAAACACATAAATATATAGACCACATCAGATTTTTTGTTTTGCACGGTAAAATTGGATTTACCTATCCAACGTTGATAAAATTTGGGGCATATACACCTTTTTCTGTCTATCTTTCCCCCTCTCTTTATATATGTATGTATGTACACATACACATATATTTATTTACTTACTTATATGAGAATTGAAAACATATACTTTATATATGTTTCGTTTAGCCATTTCTCAAAAGCATTCAATAACTTCATATTAATTTCCCCATAATCGATTTTTAACAGGCATTTTTCAAGTCTTCGCACAACATTTGATGTCAATACACTACATTAAATTCCTTTCACGTTTTTTTTTCACATGAACACGTAAAACTTCCTCTACTGCTCGACAACGAATGAGTTATTTGGCCTGAGTCTGAAAAAATCAATTGTTTGTCTGACTCATTACCCAAGCGACACAGAGCGTTCATTCCTGGTATGAAATTGTCTGACATCGTACATATTTTCCTTTCCGGTGGCATTTTTTTACCTGGCCTTCCTTCACCTGGATTTTTTTTGTCGTAATTTTTCTAGCTTTATCTCCTAGTAAATTTTCTTTCTTACTTCCCGTCTTTTGAATCTACAATTCTTTTTCGACGACTATTATTATCTCTCTCCTGAATTTATCCTACATATTTATAAGTCTACCATTCGTCCATGCTTAGAATATTGCTACCACATATGGCCTTGTGCACCTGCTATATATTTAGAGATTCTTGATAAAACCCAAAGAAGAATCCGCAATGTTATTGGTCCTTACCAGGCATCTCGGATTCAGTCAATTTCCCACCGCCGTAAAGTAGTTTCCTGTGCCTTTTCATAAATACTTTCGTGGTAATTGTTTTGACGAAGTTTTCGGTATGGTACTTAAACTGTATTAATTTAAGCGCAGTAGTAAATTAGTAAGAGTTACACATTAATTTACAGTTGAAATAATAGATGCAACCGTAAGTTCTATGCTAAGATTTTCTTCTCTCGCAATTCTCGCCCGTGGAACTCTCTTCCTTTTTTTTTGTTTTCTGTTCACTCTTGTTCTTCAAAATTTTAAATGCAATGTCAATCGTTATCTTCTGTCTTCTTAGTTCCTGTTTTTTATTGTTCATGTTCCTTAATAATTTTTTTTTTTGTTCTCATATTCTCTTACACTCATTAACCCCTTGAGTTTTAGTAGTTTTATTTCTTTGCTTGGAGTGAAATGATTTGCTCCTCCCCCCGCTAAAAAAAAAACAGACTATAACTTTGAGCTAGAAATCGTAAGCAAAATTAGCAAGTAAGGAATCTCTAATATCGGCCAAATACTACGCTATAATTCTAAGTATATCCGTTGTTCACTGAGCAAGAAATTGTTTGTTAATTTTAACGCCCCCGAAGGGCAATGCTTCTCTTTTAAACGTCTGAGAGAACATCTTTCTGGCTGCCATCAGCATGGCTGATGCTAATCTCCAGTAGAGGGATCCATTCCACTTTCTCAGGCAAACATCCTCGGTTGACTCGAAGTGGAAGGTTTATATTGAATCATTGCTAGGTCTGCTTGCTAGAAGAGATGGTTCACTGTGTCTTGCTAGAGACTTTATTTTTTCTCGTCAGAAACTATCTTACATATTTATAAGTCTACCATTCGTCCACACATTCAATATTTCTGCTCCATCTGGTCTGCTGCTTCTGCTACGTATTTATAGATGCTTGATCAAATACATACGAAGATTCTCGAACATTCAAGCCGGTAAATGTAATTAATACTGTTTATTTGAAAGAAACAGAGCATTTACTTAAATAAATTGTATCTATTAAAATAACGTATAAACAGAAAATATATTGAATAACTGTCGAACATAATCTATTTTATAATATAAACACACACACATATATATATATATATATATATATATATATATATGTATGTATGTGTGTGTGTGTATAAAAATTTCAGATGGAGTATATCTTTGAATAAAGACAACAAAACTTCACGTCATATATTTCCTCTTTACACGAATTGCTAAAATTCTCAGCACAAAAATGAGAAGAAAAAGAGCAAATTTTTTTTTGATAAGGCATATGCAAAAGAGGGCCTAACTTTTCCGTTACTCTGATGAATATTAATGAACTCTCCTATACATACAAATTTTGAAAAAACTAATAACATTTTCGCTTTTGCGTATAAATACTTGTCACAAAATAAAATCCTTACATCTGCCTTAGTAAAGTCTCTAAGAGGACGAAACACGTCGGCTAAGATAAGTTTATAATCTAACTTATTACTTTAATGCTGGCCCTGTGGGAATTATAAGGTGTGGATGAAGGTGAATCCCTCAGCTAGGTAATAAATTATACTTATTTTTATTAACACACCGCACTTCATTAATGAATTGAGCCCTCTGGCTGCTGGCGTTTGTATACATCTCGTATATAATATGTTAAAGTTTCCCTTCCTTTGCCGTATGGCGATAACTTAGGGGTAGGATCTCTGACTGATGGCAAATCGGTCGTGTTTCGATCCTGGCTTGAAGCAATCGGATGTCTAGCCACATTGAAGAGCTGTGATACAGCGAAACAGACTTGTATGTGAATGACTATATATATATATATATATATATATATATATATATATATATATATATATATATATGTTAGTATAATTAAGTAATTCATTGAGTCTATATATATTCTGCATTCTGTTGAGGTTTCTTTCAGACTCAATGAATTACTTAATTATAATTATCAAATCCTCCTTACAATTTCTATCATATGTATATCATTGCTTGATCCGGCTTCTAATGCTTCAGTTTGAGCGGCTTGGTGATAGTAGTCGTGGCTCCAGGGGCCACAGTCCTATGGTTACAGAGAATTTCGGTTGAGTTCCACCACGGAATATGTGAGCGACCGGCGCTATATTGAGTCTGATTTGCTACCTCTTCGTCACCGACGCCCGTTGTAAGAGTTGGTATGACGTTTGCTTGATAACCTAACTGCCCGGGTTTCAATTCTCGCTAGTGGATGCGCACTGCTGATGAGTCCCAAATATAGGACGAAACGGCCGTCCACTGCTTTCTGCATTCTGTTGAGGTTTCTTTCAGACTCAATGAATTACTTAATTATATATATATATATTTATATATATATATATAGAGAGAGAGAGAGCGTGAGGGGGGGGGGGGTAAAACAGAAAAATATTAAAAAATTCATGTAACATAAGAAATGAATTTCAGTAAATTCTTTAAACACTTCTTAAAAGAATCCCTGCCAGACGTTTTCAAAGTTAGTTTTCCTGTTTCCATCGATGAATTTTATTTAAATAAAAGAAGAGAAAATTGCTTGTTTATTTGACTTGCAAACGCGCTTTATGTGAAGAGAAAGAACCAGTGAAAATTTTGGACTGCTAATCAGATATTACGCATAGAGCCGATTAAGAAGGATCAGAGGGTCGTGGAGAGTGGATTAGAAATGGTAAAAACCAACGATCGTTGGAGACAGAACGAGATGGAAAGAAGTGGAGAGGCATGGACATATGGATATTGTTGGGCTGGTGAGATCATATACATACATATATATATATATATATATATATATATATATATATATATATATATATATTGATGCATGTTTCATTAAATAATATAGACAGGTGTTGTCTATTTATTTTATGTAAATTTATTTTCATATCATCTGATAAGCTTAATAACATTATCATTAAAAGAAGAAAGAAAATCACAATATTGATACATATTTTTTAATCCCATCTAAGCTTTCGGCTTACATAAGCCATCATCAAAGATGACCATTACATTACAATATATTAAGCAATACATGTACAACAAAATGATGGTAGTTTGTTTATGCGTACATGGAAGATTTCCAAGCAACAACAAACTCGTGCATAAAAGACGCTGGAAACGAAAATCGCACCGCCGCTCATGACGTCACACATTACCACGCGAGAGTTAAAACGAGAAATATTAAGTATGGGAAGCCGTTGGTATAAACCAATGGCTTCTGTTTTTAATTATAGGCATTTAAGAATATTTGTGGAGATTTCATAGTTTTATGTATATAGCTTCAGGAATGTTTAGTATTTATTTATTTTTTTCATGTTTAAGTATTGTTAAGTTATACTTATATATGATGATATAAGATAGATAAATAGATAGATATGAACAGACTGAGAAAGATGTGAACAGACTGAAATAGATAGATAGATATTAAAAACAAATATATACTAATATATCTATCACATATCTTAATAAAAAAAATAATTATATACTAAATTCAATATATCCAATTTATTCATTTGCAGTGATTCACCTCTAGCAACTAATGTGTTACAGAAAACCAACATTTTATATAAATTAAAATATCCTTTGGGAGTTTATATCTCCAACAGAAAAAAATTAATATATATGTTGGCCATACCACCACTACGTTGTCTCGAAGGTTGAGTTGACATTTGAATGATGAATCTTACATCTCTCAACATTTACTGTCCACATTCGTAATTTACGAAAATTCTTTTTGAAAATACATCTATACTTTTTTATCAAAATAATAAACATAGACTAAAAGTTCTTCAAGCTATCTGTATTAAAATAATTGAAAGCAACCCTTAATAAAACTACGAATACTGCAGGAATGTTTTAAAATGTTTACAGTAGATAGTTTAAAATACCTAGGTTTTAACTAATAGTTTTAAATAGATTTTTTCTTTTTGAAAAAATATTTAGACATTTCACTAACTTAGTTACCTCCCTTGACACTTGCACGTGTGTCTACACAATAAAATTTTAAAATTGTACAGAACAAAACCTTAGCGTTTTTCACTTCACACGTAAAAATTTAATTTTCAGATGAACGCAACAATCGATAAATGATGACCTCAACAATTTTTTGTCTTAGTAAAAAAAAAACACCCTGATGATGACATTGTGCTAATATCGAAAGTATTTGGAATAAAATGAATATGCATCAATATGGTAATTTTATTTCTTCCTTTAATAAGGATACTAAGAAATTTGTCCGTAATTACGAGAGGATCCTATCTATATATATATATATAAAAAACAGAGGATATGTATGTCAGTCTGTCTGTATGATACCTTTTCATTCGAGATCCATCCAACCGATTTTGACCAATGGCATATACATTGTACAATGTAAGAGATAGATTCTTAGCGTAAAAATCAATATTTTAAATCAATAATCGATAAAGCCGATCAAAAATCGATAAATTCAAGTTTTCCTCCGATTTCGTTCAAACACGGTATGTAGATTACTTACATCATGACGCGCTCAGTGATAACTCATTTTTATTTCTACGCCACTACGTTTAGCGAAAAACCGCGAAAAACGAAAAATTGATTTCAACACAAATCGATTTCCACACAAAATTTAAACTAAAACTCCCTCAATTTTAAAAAACAATCTAATACGAACTTTACTCAATTGTAGCCAACAACATGTTGTTTGCTTAACAGTCATTTAACTTGATACTTGAGTCCACCCATATAGTGAAAACCCACGTAAATAGCGAAAAATGGCGATTTTTACTGGTTTCTTTCTTATTTATCGTTGATCTTTCATCAAAGAAAAGCACACTGACAAATTGAATTTAGAAAACACACTGACAAATTGAATTTAGAAAACTCCAAAATAATTGTGGTCTGAGGTGGGGTTTCATGTTGCCTGTTTTACCACTCCATGTCTTCGGCTAACTTCGATTGAATAAATACAGACTACGCCTGCTATATCAGTCACTGCATAATTTCAAAAGGTGATGCTGTTTTTGCTCCATTCTAATTGAACGCTTTTCTGGTCGACCAGATGAGTATGTTCGCTGGTTAAATATTGTGTAGCGATCCTTGCATGTTTTTGTTGTAATATCTTAAAATAAATTATATATATATATATATATATATATATATATGATACATATTTTATTTATAACAATATTGTTATATATATATATATATATATATATATATATATATATATATATATATATATATATATATATTAATAGGTTTTCCTTTTAATTCTCTCTCTCTCTCTCTCTCTCTCTCTATATATATATATATATATATATATATATATATATATATTATAATAAAATGAAAGAACAGTAAGATATTCCGGTTTTCTTATTGATATTTTCATTTTTACAAAACAGTGCTCAATGTAAATTTCCAGGGAATAAATTTTATAAATTAACTGATTTAAAATATGGTTTCTTCGCTACACAAAAACCATATTTTAAATCAGTTAATTTATAATATAAATATGTGTGTGTGTGTGTGTGTGTGTGTGTGCGAAATGTGCATGTATATAAATATAAACATATATATATATGCAATTTTTCTGTTAACTCACATCAATCCAACTATATATATATATATATGTATATATATATGTATATATATACATATATATATATATACATATATATATATATTGTTAAATATCACAGACAATGAATGTCTATTATGTCTGATCATGAGCCGTTCTAATGTTCGAATGTTTCCTTTAATTTCGGGTGAAAATAAAGACAAAAATTGTACAACATTTGGATATTTTTTTATTAAGTTGATCCTTGATCTTCAAAGTGGTTATCCGGACATTTTTTTAGATGATATTTTGTTGATATAGAAGATTGCTATGCGACAATAACGGAATTGCAGACACAGGTCGTAAGTTCAAAATGTTATTCTACCTATATATATATATATATATATATATATATATATATATATTTCAAGAAAGACATTCGGATTACCAACACAAAAACAGAGAATGTCTCGTATCGAAAATATTTAACATTGAAAAACATAAAGAAAAAAATTATTATTTTTAGTAATATATGGAAATCTCCACCCTTTACCTGAAGACGGTCGCGAGACCAGAAACACGTGTTGTAAAATTATGAAAAATAAAAGATATCCACATTACAACCAAAAAAGTTTACGTTTACCTCTTCTTTTTAATATACACACTCTTCTCTCGTTGGAACCATTATAACCTCTTCATTATATATATATATATATATATATATATATATATATATATATATATATATATATATATATATAAGAGAGAGAGAGAGAGAAGGAGAGAGAAAGAGAGTTAATGAAGTTATTTCGTAATCCGTATGGATAATTGCAAAAAATATGGGTTACGAATTTTTCCAGGCTTAAAATTGATATGGACCGTCATAATAATAATATACGATAATATTTATTTATAATGTAATGTAATGTTTTTTTTTCATTATTCTAATAATCTTTTGCGTTAGATTTCAACTCTCTAAAATGATTGTACGCTGCCTTTTACAGACATTAAATTTTGCGTTTGATTTTTGTGTCGTAAGTTCAAGATGCGATTCTCTCTCTCTCAATATATATATTTATTTAAAGACATTTATAATATGTTTAACGTTCTTTTTATAGATACAAGTATTTAAGCAAATGCTCTGTTTTATAATAAACAGTATTAAATAACATTTACCGGCCTGAATGAATGTCCGAGAAATTTCCATAGAAAAGTTTCGTTCTCCGACAGGAATCGAACCTGTATCCTATACGGAACCATCATTTCGCGTGATGTGCCTTAACCGTTCGACCACAGAGAAGCGTCTGGTTAGCAAGGTCGATTTTACTATCTTTAAACTTAAATCTTCCATGAATCTCATATGACGTCATATATTTTTGAATTGGACATAGTCCGATAATTTATTTAAAGACATTTATAATATGTTTAACGTTCTTATATATATATATATATATATATATATATATATATATATATATATATATATATATATAGAGAGAGAGAGAGAGAGATGTCCGTAAGATAACCGAGTACTTTCGAACATCATTGTTCATCTTCAGGGTCAAAATTTTTAACAATATCTTATATATATGTTGAGTCAAAAATTTTTTTAAAACATTTGCAAATTGTCTTGTAGCGGAATCATGTTGCTACATTTTTTTACAAACTAAATAAACGTTACAAAATCATTTTAATTTCAAAAGACGAGATGATGTTATCACGTGCATGGCGAAGATATTTAATCATGTGAAGGCGTGAAAAGGTTTTTTATTATACAAGCCAAAAGATCGAAGAATACGTTATGAAATTTAAAATTTGAAAAGTTCAAAGGAAATGGTTATGTGGTGTATCTAATTATGAAGAAATATATTATAAACATTGAAGGATGTTTCCAGAAATATTGTAATCTATACGATTAATAAGAGGTCTTTTGCTTTTAATATGTAATGCTTCTAAGATTTTAAGGCGTCTAATGTCTGTATGTTTATCTATAATTTTAGTATTATCTATAATACGAATTTCAGATTGCAGAAAGGAAACAGTATGTAACATAAAATAATGTAGCAACATGATTCCGCTACAAGACAATTTGCTAATGCTTTAAAAAAATTTTGACCCTACATATATATAAGACATTGTTAAAAATTTTGACCCTGAAGATGAACAATGATGTTCGAAAGTACTCGGTTATCTTACGGACAATATTTATTTCGATATAATTTTCAAATAAAAAGTCTCATTAGAAAATATGAGAAAATTTCAAAGAAAATATGCAGGACTATGTTGTCTTTGACATTGAACACAACATGTTTAAAAGAAAAGTTGCTGCCAAATTACACACACACACACAAATACACACATATATATATATATATATAACATTATTGATATAACTAAAATGATAAAAACTATTAATATCTATATACGTATCAAATATGTTTATTCCTAATATTATAGACACCTAACGAATTTTACAATAAGATAACACTTCAAGAAATAAATTATTGCATTTATTTTTATAAAACCAGATATTTTGCTTTGAAGTTAACATGATATAAGTCAAGTACCATATGTGATATACACTTGAGTCTTCCAATTCATGAATCTCTATGCAGAGGATTGCCAAGAAACCTAATCTTAAACGGAAAACAAGGGATAAGCCTCTATTTCTGATCAAACAAATAGGGAGAAGTGTGAACCGGACGAGAGGCGAGCCTATCTACTCCTTTTAAGAAAAAAAAAATAATTAGTGGATAAAATTTCGGATTTCAGTTCAAGCAGACTTTTGACGGAATCAGAAACACAATTTTAAACAGGAAATAGGGAATAAACCTCTACTTCAGTATCTGTCTATATTTCTACATTCCAACCACCTGAAGAAGGCCGGAGCGTACAGCGGCCGAAACATTGTGATAAATATGGCAACAAAGATGAAGACAATAGTCCGAATAATGTAAATAGTAAACCTCTACTTCTGTTCAAAAAACTGAGGAGTGTAAAGCAGACGATTGGTTTACGATCTACCCCAGTTGGCGAAGGAGAGAAGATAATTTGTGGATGAAATTTTAGAGTTGAAGCAGAGATGTTGGAAGTATAGAGATGAAGCAGAGTTTAGAAGGATCCGGAAACCCGATTCTAAACAGGAAACTAGCGATAAACATCTACTCTTGTTCAAACGACTGTGAACGAAGGTGAACCGCACGATTTTATCAAGAATCTTGAGAGACAGAGCAGTAGCCCCAGACTCGATATTGCAGCAGTATTCACTGCTCGGGCGAACGGTAGATTTATAAATGTGTCAGGTGGATGCTAGGGATAAACATCTTTTGGCACGGCACAGTAAACTAACTTTAATAACAGTATATATACTATTTGTTTCGATTTATCGCTGCCAGTGGAAAACGTGAGAGCAAGAAGCCATACAATGTTGCTCTCTTGGAGGTTAGCATCAGCCATGCTGACTGCAGGCAGAAAAAGTTTCTCTGGAGTGATTAAATGAAAGCTGTTTTGCTTGGGAGTGATAAAATTTACAAGCCGTTTCTTGCCCCATTTAACCACTGATTGGAGGTCCTTGTCGAGAGCATTTGACAGGTTTACTTTGTCGGGTCTGTTGGACTAGTTACTAAGACAGTAAGTGGTTGTGTCATCTGAATAAATAGCTAGCTGGGAACTTATGATATCGGATAGTCAGCTTTTGTCACGGCTAATATTGATGACGGTGTTTTCGACCAACTTTCCTTATCTTACATTTGAAGGGTTTTTTTTTTTTTTACTTTTTCTAAAATGCAACATTATTTTCATTCTATTGTGTCAACGTGTGTGTGTGTGTGTGTGTGTGTGTGTGTGTGTGTGTGTGTGTGCAAAAACGAGAATGAGAGACGATTGGGTTGGTCGGGGTCGGCGTCGGGGTCGAGGTTGGGTGGAGGAGCAGCCTTCGAATCAGATGTTCGAAAACGGAAGCAGGACATGCGAATCTTCGATCTTTGGCCAGATCATCTTTCATCATTCGCCTTACGCATTTTCGACATTCGATAGGGGCACCCCACGCCCTCAGCCCACTATCAAATAACACCAACACCCAGCTATTCCCGATCACCCACCCGCACTTTGATATTTGATCAAGCTCCAATTTTGTTTTTCTTTATTTCTGTTTTCAAGCATTCTTCTTTATTTCTTTTCGTAATTTCTCCATTTCATACACACACACACACACACACACACACACACACACATATATATATATATATATATATATATATATATATATATATATGTGTGTGTTTGTGTGTGTGTGTATGTATGCGTTATTTTTCTGTCTAATACGATAGGATTATTTAATACAGTCTTCACAAGAAACGGAGAGGATATTGGGGTTGGTGTACGTGATGGTAGCGGCAGTCTCAACAACAGATGTAGATATTGACATAAACCCAGTTCACTTGTGTTCGCTACAATATCGTGTAGGGGAATAAGCAGGTTAAGCAAACTATGGTGCGCCAAACTTGAAAGTGGGGAGGTTGCTTGTCACAGTAATCAATTTATGATACTGAATGAGGAATCCTTTTGACACTATTTGAAGTGAACGGCTTCTACTAGATGCCTGGTCTTATCCAACTTTCTGAAAATCTTGTGTAACACTCGAATACCTGTATACTTGTAAAATTAAGCTAGCACAAAAAAAAAGTTTCGGTACCTTATTTTACATGTCGTAGCCGGACATTTGGCCGACGGACATTTGGCCGACGGATATTTGGCCGACGGACATTGGGCCGACGGACATTAGGGCGATTAATTTGGCCGACGGACATTAAGCCGACGGTCATTTGGCCGAACAGACATTTGGCCGACGGATATTTGGCCGACGGACATTGGGCCGACGGACATTAGGGCGATTAATTTGGCCGACGGACATTAAGCCGACGGTCATTTGGCCGACGGACATTTGGCCGAACAGACATTTGGCCGACGGATATTTGGCCGACGGACATTGGGCCGACGGACATTAGGGCGATTAATTTGGCCGACGGACATTAAGCCGACGGTCATTTGGCCGACGGTCATTTGGCCGGACAGACATTTGGCCGACGGATATTTGGCCGAACGGATATTTGGCCGAACTAACATTTCACCGAAAAAGTACAAGTAAAAATAGTAACAAGCAATACTTTAAGTATTTTAATTAGTATTATTATAAAGTAGAATAGGACTAATAATTACCAATGAATTTCAAGTGATTAAATTACTAAATCTAAATTTAAAGTTAAAAGCTTTCTTATTTCAATATTTGTTTATTAAAATTAGTATTTTAAAAAATATTTGAGAGTATTTGGGTAAAAAGTAGCACCTAATTATTTAAATTCGTATTTAACAGTAAAATAAAAGCTAGTTCATCCCTTTAAGATAATGATCATTAAAAGTGAAATTAAAAGATCTTTCATGTCGTAAAAGCTTAAGATTTTTTTCTGTAGTAAAATGTCCTTCTTCTCAAAATACTTATCATCTTACAGTAATATTTGAAATAAAAAATATATATACAGAAGAAATTTTTAAAAAGCCTGTCAAAAAAAAAAATAAAGAAAAATTAGAAATCAATACAGTAACTAAATATAAATAACACATTACGATAAAGAGTGTGACATACATGTAAGTACGCCATTACATTTTCGGCTAAATATCCATTCGGTTAAATGCCCGTTGGCCAAATGTCCATTCGGTTAAATGCCCGTCGGCCAAATGTCCACTCGGTTAAATGCCCGTCGGCCAAATGTCCATTCGGTTAAATACCCGTCGGCTAAATGTCCGACTACCTTACATGTGTACCTGGTAAACATTTTTCCTTGTAAAGTTAAGCTAGCATCAGGTTGCTATTTTTTGTTTTTGTAAAGGACTTCCAGATTTTTATTCGTTTTTCCTTTTTAAGTTGGTTTAACATTGTACTATCGTATTGTCGATCAAATGTATGAGAGGAAATCATGGAGAATTGTGGTTTAAAAACAGAAATATTTGTTGACCATGTTCACCGTTGTCTATGAATATAGAATCCAGCGCAGTAAATAATCTGTTCAATGAAACAACGCCAAGACCACTAGCAGCAGCAGCTGTTCCGTAATTCTTCATTCTTCGAAGGTCTCGGGGATTGGCAGTCAATATTTGGAAAAAAACATGGCTGCTTTTATACACGTCGAATTGAATATTTTAAGCTTTCTGATTGGTTAAGCCTTCTATTGGTCAACTATAAAATGAGTCAGCTCATTTTGGTTGGCTCACTAGTATATAAAGGTACCCAAAAACTCTAACAAAATTGATTTTGCTAACCGAAACGCTCCTCTGTGGTTCAATCGGTAAATGCTCGTCAGGCTATATGACGGTTCCGTATCGGATACAGGTTCGATTCCTGTCGGAAGACGCATATTTTCTATGAAAATTTCTCGAACATTCAGGCCGGTAAATGTTGTTTAATACTGTTTATTATAAACAGAGCATTTACTTAAATATTTATATCTATAACAAAGGACGTATAAACATAAAAAAATGTCTTAAAAAATAATTGTCGGACTTTGTCCATTTCATAATATATCATTAACTTATACGATTTAAGTGTTTGGATGATTTCCAGTGGATCGCCCTTCCTACAGAATCTTGCCTATTTTTGAACTTTTCCAACATCGCAAGTTGCTAAAATATCAAAATATTAAACTAACAAATGAAAAAAACGTTCGTAAAAATCTGGCGTTCAACTTTTTAGATATAACTAAACTATCAGCTATGCACAATGGTTTCCCGAAAACGATGATTCAAAATTGCTTCAAGCTAATGAATCCTTATCAGATCATATATAATGGGCGTACAAAAACACAAATAACTTTACCAAATAACAGAAAACAAAAAATAAATAAAGACTTCCAACAGCAGCAGCAACTAAAATGGATAGCACATGGAACTAGAAAGGAAAATAATGATGTCGTCTTACTACACTACATTAAACAAAAGTCTAGAAAGGAAACTCAATTCAGTAATAGAACGAGCGATAACAGTTAACGATCGATTTATTTGTTTAACGACATATCAACTGCTTTATGGGTCATTTAATGCTGAAATTTAATTTTCTTTGGAACCTTGAAGTAATAATAATATGATATATGTTATTCTGCTTTCACAATTGAATGTTAAACAATAGTTTAGCTGACTATTACTTTTAGCGGGAATGATATCTCTGCTCAGACTTCCTGCGTTTGTCCTTCGAGGCCAGATTGAAGACAAAACAAGGAAGTCGAATTTGATTGGCTGAATGAGAGCAAGAATGATAGATACAGAGAAAGGGTTTTCAGCGAGTTGTTTCTTAACCGTCAAACAATGTAGACTTGTTTTCTTTCGTATCTGAAACGGCTCCTCAGGGAAGGGAGAGCGACCCTCCACTGGATAGTTAGATAATGTATACTTCGACGTGATTAATAAATAGTTAAGATTCCCGGTGTTGATGAATTTATTATCGAATTGGCGCCGAGGACCAAGACCACCCATACCAGGGAGCTATTCATGCAACACGACGACCAGAGACCAGAAAGAGTTTATTTATATATATATATATATATATATATATATATATATATATATATATATATATGAAGAAATATAGTCTTAAAGTGTGCTATATTTATGGGATAAAGTGGTCAATATCAGAGATAGAGCGTGTGTAAATATAAAAGTGAACATAGAAGTCAACACTTAGAGGCGACACTGTTTCATGTTAGATGCAATTGTCAGGGAACCTGACGATTGCATCTAGCATGAAACAGACTGTCGCCTCTAAGTGTTGACTTCTATGTTCACTTTTATATTCACATATATATATATATATATATATATATATATATATATATATATATATATATATATATATATATATATATATATTGATTTGTTTTATTCTTATTATCTTTGAGGGTTATTTCCATATTTTGTTGGACTGTAAGCATGTTAAATAATAGTTTAGCAGACTAGTATTTTTATAGAGGAAGTGTATCTCTGCTCGGACCTTGTGAGGTTGAACTTAGAGGTCAGATGGAAGAAAAATAAGGAAGTCGATTTTGATTGACTGAACGAGCGTGGGAACCATAGATATAGAGAAAGGGTTTTCAGCGAGCTGTTCCTTAAATACAAATATTTAAGTAAATGCTCTGTTTTATAATAAACAGTATTAAGCAACATTCACCGGCCTGAATGTCCAAGAAATTGTCATAGAAAATATGCGTCCTCCGAAATCAAACCTGTATCCTATACGGAACCGTCATATAGCCTGACGTGCCTTAACCGTTTCGGGCCACAGAGGAGTGTTCGGTTAGCAAGGTCGATTTTACTCTCTATAAACTACATTCTTCCATGAATCTCTCACTTGCATTCATATCTGCTCAAAGCGTATCCACATGTAAACAGATGACGTCATACATTATGAAATGGACAAAGTCCGACAATTATTTTAAGACATTTTTTATGTTTATACATTCTTTTTATAGATACAAATATTTAAGTAAATGCTCTGTTTGGAAGATTGTAGTTTAAAGACAATAAAATCGACCTTGCTAACCGGAACGCTACTCTGTGGCCGAAACGGTTAAGGCACGTCAAGCTATATGACGGTTCCGTATAGGATGCAGGTTCGATTCCTGTCGGAGGACGAATATTTTCTATGAAAATTTCTCGGACATTCAGGCCGGTAAATGTTGTTTAATACTGTTTATTATAATCAGAGCATTTACTTAAATATTTGTATCTATAAAAGGAATGTTAAACATAAAAATGTCTTTAAATAATTGTCGGACTTTGTCCATTTCATAATGTGTGACACTCAGTAATCTCTTCCGTCTTAGTGGCTTTGGTCCCTTGTTTGAGGTGAAGTAATTTAAAAATATTAAACTAGAGTTATAATTATTTTTATACTAGATTTTATAAAAAAGAATTAATGCAGACACTGCGCATGTGTCTTTTCCTATTGACCTTCAAGGAAATGTATTACTGCATTTAGTTTCCTCCCCACGTTGCATTATTATCTTCATGTCCGGTTTTGAAATGTTTAACATATTTCGGTAAACTGATATCCTGGGCTGTACGATACTGTTGAAGGCTTTTTGAAAATTATTTATTCTTTGTCTTTGATGTAGATTCACCTATTATGCCCCCACCCACCTTTTTTTTTTTAATAATCCAATCTTTTTTTTTTTAATTATTATTTTCTTCATAGGCCGAAAAGACTTTCCTAAATTGTCCGTTTGTTATCTGTCAGCGTCATTGTTAAGACATTTCGACGATTAGCTGGCGAGATTATGACCGGGAATCAAATACTTAAACCCCGAAAAGCGCAAACAAACTCAAACACACACACAGAGGCACTTCCCGGCCATGCCCCTCACTTTCAAGAATGGTAGATAAGAGATAAAAGATGTCTTTCTTTCATAGTTTTCGTTAGTTTTGACAAGCGAATCAGTGAAGTGTTGTACATTATAGAGTTCCAAACAAGCCAACAAACAAGAAAACAACTTGGCGAATGCATCAGGCACCTTCACCGAATTTATTAACCCCTTTTTTCACAAGACATTTTCCCGTTATTATACGGCAACAGTTAAAATAGGGGTAATACCATGCTTCCTGCTCTGAAACAAAGAATCTGGAATATTCTAAGAGAAAAAAAAAACATTTTGAATTTGATTGCAAGAATAACTGTTCAATACCAGGCCACGGCAGTGGTGAACCAAAACTTGGAGAGTGGAGATAAAGGGAAAATAACTGAGACATCCGGAAGAGGCATGGCACGTGGCACTAGAACAATTTACCCCGGTGGAGGAATTAAACGGTTCGGTTCGGATTTCCAATCACCTGATGAAAGCTGGAGCGTTCAATCTCCGAAGCGTTGGGAATTTGGAAGTGAAGATGAGGATAACAGTCCGAATAATGTAAATAAGGCAAATAGTATTAACCGTTTCCGTATAAGAAAATATTTGACATTCATTGACCGGGAAATCAATAATGCTTTCTGTTGAGATTTATAAAATCTTTCTCTTGGTACATAATTTTTTTATTTTTTTTTATTTAGGAAAACGGGGTTCTCAAGTCCCGTAAGCTGTTATCGCTCTTTCCAGTATTGATATTAGCCGTTTCCCTATAAGGAAACATTTGGTATTAATTGACCGGGCAGCCAGTACTGCTTTCGGTTAAAATTTATAAGATCTTTTTCTTAAAACACTTTTTTTTTTCGGAAAACAGGTTTCTCAAGTCTTCTAATTGTTATCGCTCTTTCCAATATCGATGCGGGGGGGGGGTCCTTGCTAACATTCTATTTGAACTAATGCAGAATGTTAACATCTTGAATATGTCATTATTTTCTCTTCGAGTTACATGTTCTAACCATTTTAGCGGTTGATGCTGTTGGTAGTTCTCAGGTGATGGGCTTTCTTTTATTTTTTTACACTTCAGTATTTGTGATTCTGTAATGCCAGTCAACAATGTTCAAAGACCATCGCCAAACCCTCAGGCTTTACTCCAGTGGCTTGCAAACGTTTTGAAGTCGGGGGCGCACTTAAAATCCTACCAATAATTGTGGGCGCATTATATACAAATTTCAGAGAAATATGTTATAATGAAGTCAAATATAGCAGAAAAGAAATAATACAATTAAAAAATGAAATAAAATGAAACATACCTAAAGTTTATTCATTCTTCTGCTCATGAGAAACACGATCCCGATGAATCTTAGCTTGGCATATTCGGATATGAGTGGACCGCTATATGAAAACACACTCGCAAACTCAGTGGTTCTCCAACTTTTGAAGCAGAGGCACACTTAGAATCCTACCAATAATTGTAGGCACACTATATACAAATTTCGGGAAAATATATTATAATGAAGTCAAATATAGCAGAAAAGAAATAGTGCAATAAAAAAATATAAAATGAAACATGCCTTAAGTTTATTCATTCTTGTGTTTCTGAGAAACAAGTGCCTAGTGAGCCTTAACGAATTTTCCAATGTATATTTGACTAGCAGCATGGCCCGGCGTTGCCCATGCTTGATTAAAAAAATCGTACGACTCGTACAGCAATCGCTATCAGTTGACTTAAAATATTTTTGCCCTTCCTTGCCTTTAAAGGAGTGCCCTTTGCCGTGCTGATGTTGCTACATGCCTTACTTCTTGCCTATCTCACACTGCGATTTTTTTCTAAGATCTATACTAAAAATTAAATATGTTACGAAAAAAGAACTAAACAAAATGAACACAAAACGATCAGCTTTAAAAAAGGACTCGTAACTGGAAAAACCGAATGAAAAAAGAATGACAACAACAAATACTTTTTCACAACCAACCCAGTTCTGCGGAATCAGAATCAACGTTGAGTTTAAGCAAGCGAATGAGCCAATTGGAGTAAAGTGCCATGCAGATTTAAATTTTTCCCACTTGTGACGAATGCAGCTATCGATTTTTTTTTGCATGCTAGCATGATAGTTAACATTCGTGTCAGTCAGCTGTTGGCTCTCACGCTGGCCAATAGAATCTTCCTGCCTATTCGTGGCAGCCAGCTATAGGCACTCAGACTGGCCAGTAGAAAATGGCCGCAAACTACATGAAAACTGCCGTAGAAGCATGAAAAAATCGATTATTTCCACTATCGATGGGAGTTGGGAAATGCAAATTCGGTCTTGTCCTTGTCACTAACTTGGAGCACGTGCATGTAAATTTTGGTGCAAATCCGTCGGAAATTGCGGCCGTGCATTCGTTACACACACACACACACGGACACACACACACATCCTGCCTTTTATAGATAGAGATAGGCAAACTATCATTTCCTCCTTAATACATTGAAGAGTTCCTCTCTTTTTGCACTTAATTTTGGTGAGAACAGAAAAGCCTAATTCACATAAGTAAGAAGGAGACGGGTTACCACAATATATTAAGGTAAATATATTTATTTCTTATATCTGGATACATATTTCTCTGGAATGCCAGGGCGCACCTAGACATCTTCCAGAGCGTACCATTTTAGAACCACTGCTTTAATCTTTCAAAGTCATTTTCACAAATGATGTTAGAAAACACTCCAGAGCTAAGATATTTCAGAACAGAATTGTCGACACGCATCACATACAATATAAAAGTCTCGATTTGAGACTTATTTAAGAACATGAATCTAAGTTTAAAGGATGGAGAAGCCTTGCTGCAATTAATTGAGCAAGCAGCGAACCAGGTAGGTGTCTATTGTCATGTGACTAAGACAGAATATATCACAAACAACTTGAAGCATCCGTCACTCAATAATACATCTGGTATTCATTGACCGAATAGCCAATACGGTTTAAATTTTTAAAATATTTCTCTTAAAACTCATTATTATCTGTTTCTCAAGTCCAGTAGAGTTGATTGCTTTTTCCAGTATTAATATTAGCCGTTTCCCTATAAGGTAACATTTGGTATTTATTGACCGGGCAGCCAGTACTGATTTCGGTTGAAATTTATAAAAAATTTTTTTCTTAAAACACTTTTTCTTAAAACAGGTTTCTCAAGTTCACTAATTCCTGAGCCCAACACCAAAATATGTATATTTGAAGTTAATTCTATTTCTGGAACCCCTACCCACCCTCTCATTAACCTTATTTTTATTTCTCCTTCTATATTTTATCTTTATATTCTTATATGTAACGTCACCGTCCAAACGCTGTAATTTTATTTACTACTTATTTTTCTCCTCAATAAGAGTAGATAGGTTTGCCTATCATCTGGTTCATAATGGTAATATTATCTGTTTCCCTACAAAGATTCATATATATCAGATTCATTGACCAGGCAGCCAGTATGACTTTCAGATGAAATTTATAAAATATTTCTCGTAAAATTCTTTTTTTTTTTTTTTTTTTAAGAAAGCAGGTTTCTCAAGTCCAGTAGCTGTTATTGCTCTTTTCAGTATTGATGGGTGTTTTCCTTACTAACCTTTTATTTGAAATGGTATGGAATGTTAACATCTGGATTATGTCATTAATTTCTCTTTGTATTATCTATCCATTTAAATCATTGCTGCTGTCAGCATTTCTCAAACCATTGTGGAACAATAGTCTAAAAACTGTTATAAGCAGTGGTAACCAATCGGCTGAGTAGGCCTAGATGTTCCCCGGTAGACTGGCCAGATCTTTGCATTTATTTATAACTTACTAGGATTTATTATTGGCAGGCTGTGAGATTTAAACAAAAATTGGGTGGTAGGAAAAATAAATTTCCATATGACAATCTGTTTCTTGCACACCATAAACAACAGTACTATTGCTTTTACTCTGGAACACTGGTATAATCTTTACCAATCCCAAAGAACAAACACCCCTGAAACAAAAAGTCAGCTCTTTTTATCCTTCCTCAGTCTCGGGCAAGAAACCGAGATCTCTCACTTGTGTCAGCCTCATTCTCGCCAATAAACACATGCGCTGTGTCACTTCAATATTGATTTTCCGAAGTTCGCCTCGCAGGTTTCTGATGTTTACAAGCACATGTACAGCAGACAATTCACCTTCTCTTGCTTCGGCAAGGTATGTGTCTACCACACAGGCACGATCTCAATAACATAAAATATATAGATGGTACAGTCTTGATGGTTGACATATGAAGAAAACTGCAGGAACTCTTAGACCAGGTAGTAAAGGATAGCCGGAAGAAGGGACTAACCCTCAATCGTAAGAAGACAGAATGTATAGTCATTAGCAAGAGAGACAGTCCAAGATGCAAAGCTACAAATCGGAAACTTCAGAATCAAGTATGTATAGAAATTTAATTATCTGGGAAGTGTTTTTAACACTAAACAGAAAATGTGATACTGAAATTTGTTTGCAAATGATATCTTCCAAAAGGCTAAATAAAGTATTAAGAACCAGGAAAGTTGTGTTAGAAACTAAGAAAAGAGTGCTGAACTGCTGTGTAATATCTCATTTCTTACATCAGAATAAAGAAAGATGGTTTCCAAAAGCTAAACAAAGTATTAAGAAACAGGAAAATTTAATTAAAAACAAAGAACCAATCCCAAAGAACAAAAACTCCCCTGAAAGAAAAAGTCAGCTCTTTTTATCCTTCCTACATTGGCCAGTACTGTTTTCGGTTGAAATTTATAAAATATTTATCTAAAAACTCATTTATTTAAGAAAACAGGTTTCTCAAGTACCGTAGACTTTATCGCTCTTTCCAGTATCAATGGTGGGATTTCCTACCTAACATTCTGTTTGAACTAGTGCAGAAGGTTAACATATTGATTATGTTATTATTTTCTCTTCGAGTTACATGTTCTAACCATTTTAGCCAACCAGCGAACCAGGTAGGTTTCTATTGCTATGTGAGTAAAAGAGAATATATCACAATCTCTCCTGAACCTTCTGAATTGGAAGTCACTCAATAATTCTTCCATCAAAAGAGTTGAGGACTTCAAATAACTTGGATCTCACATAATAGATTCCCAAAAAGACTTCAACATCCGCCGAACTCTTCACAAGATTTGGCACTTGAACCTTCCATCTTCTTTCAAAGTCCAAACCTTTCAAACATTGACTGAACCAGTCCAACTGTATGGATCCGAAACTTGGACATTATCTGTTCGTCCTGAAAGACGGTTGGATGGAACATATACAGATCAACTTAGAAAAAGTCCGGCACATTAGTTGGAGATCCCACGCGACACACGCTTAACACAGTTTACAGTGAAACTGGGATCAATCTCTCTCTGACGCTCAAACAAAAACGATTACAGTTTGCCGGCCACTGCCACCGACTGGACAGGGGAATCTTCGTATCCTTACTCCGGTGGCATCCTTCTGGAAGTGTCTTCTCGCGAGAATTGACTTCCGCAGACACTCAAGGTTGGACATTGGGGATCGGTTGGACAGCAATGCAGGAGCGAATAGTGTGGAAAGGGATTGTTAATGGAGTTCCGACCAACGATAGGGAGGTCGAAAGATGAGGATGAGGAGGAGGATGAGGATGATGAGCATGATGAGGATGATGATGAGGTTGATGAGGATGATTAGGATGATGATGATGAGGATGATGAGGATTAGGATGATGATGAGGTTGATGATGATGAGGATGAGGATGATGAGGATTAGGATGATGATGAGGATGATGAGGATGATGAGGATGATGATGATTAGGATGATGTTGATGATGATGAGAATGATAATGATGATGATGTTGATGATGATGATGAGGATGATGATGACGATGAGGATGACGATGTTGAGGATGAGGATGATGATGAGGCTGACGATGATGATGATGAGGATGACGATGATGATGAGGAGGATGAGGAGGATGATCATGATGATCATGATGATCATGACGAATTTACAGGTTGATGTTTTGGTTACGTAGCAATTTGCGGTGTTGTGTGAAACTATCTCTGGCAAAGCCTGTTCTATGTTCAGTTTATTCTTAACTGATCCACACACTGAAGTAACTGAAGTGTTTAGTAATTACTTATTCCACATGTTGAATTTTTTTATGATGGATTCAGATTAGGTGACATTACCGAATTCATGTCAGTTCCGAATCATAGTTCCTGTTTTGGAAAGGGTTTATCTTGAGTCCTGTTTCTTGGGACCCTTGGATAGCCTTCTTATTCCAACTATGAATACATACGTCATCAGCATAGCCGCCCTTAAACCGTCCTCAAATAATTACTGTCAATTAGATATTCAGTAAACTTATCTTAGTCTAACACAGGAAAACAAAAACTGGGTTCCTAGAAAGGACTGAACCTACCACACTAAAAATATCCTATGAGATGTGCTTGCTTATTATCTAGTAGTAAACACTATCAGACATGATAATAATTTAAACGATTTTAAATCTACAACATTGAATTTTAACCGGTGTGCCGTAGGAGAATCTTAGGTGGTGGGATCACTAATTTAATTATTTTCGAAAGACACCAAGTTTTCGATTATAAAAATGACTTTATCATCTATCCTTTGTATCTCGTGTATCATGCCAGTTCCTTTCTTGAGAGACCAAATTACAATAGACTACCCTCTTTTCGTGTATCGCTTTATCGCATCTTCTAGTTAAAGAGTAAAAGAGAACGATAAAAGTATCGTTAGTAACGCTATATTCGTTGTTTAACGCCTACAGTCATAAACAACCGAACGAGAAACAATTAAACATCTTATAAACATAAACAATGGAAAAGATGCATATTCGCTATGTTTGTATTTTATAATTGTTGTGGATTCCGGGAATGGAATCCTGCACAAATAAATAAACAACGCCAGTAATTGAGATAGAAAAATAAGTGTATTAAACGTAAGAATATAGACTTGAAGTGAAGATTAGTAGTCCAGGAATGCGGGTTAGTAGAAAGTATATATACAAGTCTCTGTAAGTGAAGCCGTAATTCTCTCTCTCTCTCTCTGTCTCTGGACTTTCAACGTATCTCCACCTGCAGGTATTCTCTCTGTCAGTATAAGTATACTTTGGACGAGTCCATCTTGTGAACAAGGGTCTGCCCCACAACAATAATATGATAGTAATATGTGAATATTACATGCATTATTATTGGATACATCAGTTTTTTCTTTAAATCATGTTTATTTTAAATACAGCTGTGTTTTTTGACTGCAGTAAATGGATACATAGCTTGGTCAACGGTGTAGCCAGGGTCAGCAGTACATACGCTAATTTTTATATCTCGTGTATTATGAGACCCGCTTAAAATTAGCTTCAAAATTAGGTCTTCAAACGTCGCATAATACGCGATTATATACGGTAAATGACGGAGGATTCCAATAAAAATATTTAACAATCGCGTCAACTGGGTTCTCCCAAATTCTCTTGAAAAGTGCATCCCACCTTTGCGTCACAAATGATGGAAATCATATCGAGGATGTTATTTGTTAATATACCAATTCAATAAAATGTTGTTGAAAATTTAATTTCTTGATAATATGCATGTTTGACTACTCGTCCACACCTTGGGGACAACCTGTATATAATTGTCATAATAAATAGACGTTAACGTAATATATAAAGTGGGTAAACTGTGAGAAATGAGATCGCGCGACATGCCCATGAATGGCACAATGATGCCTGGAAGATTTAAGAGTATGGCTGTCCATACTCTTAAATGTTAAGAGTAATGTTACTCTTAGTGTTAAATGTTCCTCTTATTGCTCTGTATTTAGAGATTCTGGATAAAATCCACATAAAAATCTGCAATATTATAGGGTCCTGACCTGGCATCTCTGCTTCAGTCACTTTCCCATCATTGTAATGTAAGTTCCCTGTGCATTTTCCATAAATACTTTCATGGTAATTGTTCTGATGAACTTTCCTTTATGGTAGCTACACTTTATAAATTTAAGTGCAGTACTAGATTGGCAGCTAGGTCTCATTATTTTACAGTTGAAATGGCGAGATGTAATTGTAATTTCGATGCTAACAATTTCTTCTATGACACATATCACTTGTGGAACTCTCTTCCAAATTCTTGCTTTATTTTTAGTCTAAACAATTGGTATCTCACAGTTCCCAATGGCAAAACATAAGGTCCCTGCTATGATATTTTATTGTATATAATAATAAGAAAGAACCCTTTTATCTTCAGTCATCATGGCTGATGTTAACCGGGTTCACTGTTTCGTGCTAGACAATTTTTTCTCGCCACAATCTATCATAAATATTTATTAGACTATCATTCAAACTTGCTTTGAATATTACTGCCATATCTGGTTTGGTACTTCTGCTATATATTTAGAGATTCTTGATAAAATCCAAAAAAGAATATATCTTACATATTTATAAGTCTACCATTCATCCTTGATTTGAATATAGCTGCAACATCTGGTCTGATAAAATCCAAAGAAGAATCTATCGTACATATTTATAAGTCTACCATTCATCCTTGATTTAAATATTGCTGCCATATCTGGTCTGGTACTTCTGCTATATATTTAGAGATTCTTGATAAAATCCAAAGAAGAATCTATCTTACATATTTATAAGTCTACCATTCATCCTTGATTTGAATATTGCTGCCATATCTGGTTTGGTACTTCTGCTATATATTTAGAGATTCTTGATAAAATCCAAAGAAGAATCTGCAGTGTTATTGGTCCTGACCTGGTATCTCGGCTTCATACCCTTTTCCAACGTAGCTTCCCTCTGCCTTTTCTCTAAATACTTTCATGGTAATTGTTCTGATGAACTTTCCTCTATATTACTTGGCATTATGAATTTAAGCGCAGTACTAAATTGGCGGCAAGGTCTCATCATTTTAAAGTTGCAATGGCCAGATGTAACCGTAAGTTCTATGCTAACAGTTTCTTCTCTCGCACTTCTCACTTGTGAAAATCTCTTGTAGTTTCTTGATTCCAAGTTAACTTTGTTCTTCAAATATTTAAATGCAATGCCAATCGTTATCTTCTGTCTTCTTAATTAATTTTCTTTTATTATTCTTTCTTCTTAATAAGGTTTCCTTTTCTCATATTATCTCACACTCAGTAACCCCCTCGCATCTTACTGGCTTTATTACCTTGCTTGAGGTGAAATTATTTAAAAAAAATATAAAGCCAACTGTCTCAGTCACGAGGCAGGTTATATGTAGATTTTTCCTCACTTTCCATTTCTGTTTCCATATTCAGTAAAATTACCAAAACAGCCATTTTATTAAATCTATGGAGATTATAATATATACTCTGCCGTAAACCGTTCTCTCCCTACTTTTTTTTCCCTCCCTCTCGCTTCGTTCATAGCTTTCATTGCGGGCACGGATATTATGACCTTCACCAACAGACCCTTTTCGAACTAACGGGCGTCGGCCATATTGGCTTGAAAACAACGAATCAGATACGGGAATAAATCATCTTAAAGCCTGGCATTTTATTCTGATTAAAATACTGCGGTAAGGAGAGAGGGAAAGAGAGAGAGAGAGAGAGGGGGGAGAGGTGGGGAATTAAGAGTAAATATGTATGTGAGAGAAAGGAAGAAGTAAATTTATTTGAAAAATGAGAGAAAAGGAGAGTAAGTAAAATTTTGTGAGGGGGAAAGCAAATGCGTGTGAGAGAAAGAGAGTATGTGTTTGAGAGTGAGTATAACTGTGTAAGAAGGTGGGTGTGTATATATGTGTATGCATGGGAGTGGGTACTTAGATGCGAGGTAATGCTTAGCAAGGGTGTTCCGTGATATCAATTGCGACTGAGTAGTAAGTTCGATCCGCACTGGGTACTCCAAAGTTACGGCCTTTTACCACATCTAATCTACGCTTAGTAAATCACTTTGTGTGTATGAGAGATAAAATAAGTGATTTTTTGTGTGTGGATGAGCGTATGTGCGTGTATGTATGGATGTAAGAGAGAGAGAAAGGGAGAGTAAATGACTTTCTTGCTTTCGTGAATCGTGATTTTCCAAACGTATCTTAGATGTGGCACAAGGCCGAAAGTAAGGGGCACCCAGTGAGGATCGAACTGACTACACAGTCGTAACTGTTCTAGCGAGACAAGCTCGCTAGCCATTACACTGCCTCGAGGTGCCCTTGATTGCATGAATATGAGTTTGTGTGTGTGTGTGTGTGTGTGTGTGTGTGTGTGTGTGTGTGTGTGTGTGTGTGTGTGTGTGTGTGATGTTACTCGTGTGTTCAGGGAAGTTCTTGGTCACAGTTTTCGAAATCTGATGAAAATCCCATTTGTTTTCAGTCCGAGAAATTTGTTGCGCCCTGTGTGTGAGTGAGTGAGAGAGAGAGAGAGAGAGCGAGAGAGAAAGTAAGTATGGAAAACAGAATGTGCAAGTTTGTACGACAGAGTATCTATGTTTGTGAGATGGGGTTTGTACATGTAAGAGAGAGAGAGAGAGAGTGAATGAAAGTGCGCGTTGGTCGTACGCGTTTGTGTGTATGTGCGTCAGAACGGGAAAGAGAGAGAGACAGAGAGTGACTCTGTATATCAGAAAAGAGAAGTAGTGGGAAAGAGAGAGAGAGAGGAAAAAAGGTGTGGAGGGGTAGTAAGGTCGGGGGGGGATGTCACTTTGCCGGGGAGTGGCTGACTCTGAGAGAATAAAATCAGATGAACTGCAATCGAAATGGGAATGCTTATGTAGCCCGACTAGACTCCATATTTTATCCCCAAAAGCCTCGATCGATTCTGGCGAATGGACTTATCCGAGGTGAGGCGTCGGGGAGTAGGGTGGGTCTGGGCTGGGAAGACGTTTCGGTGAGCGGAAACAAAGATAAGCTGAGAAATGTCATATATGAACATGCAGACGGCGAAAACTACGTATCAAATAAATTGCCCGCCGCCCGAAAAGCTCGATGGACTCGTATGCAGGTTAATTTTCTCCTTCGGTCGATTTAATCATCGATAGACTGACTGATGCTAGCGCAGCGTTGATAATCGGTTTGAGGCCCTTTATCCGTCTTACCTCCCGACTCGGCAGTACACATCATCTCGCGGAATTGTTTTTTTTTTTTCGCCAAATCTGCCAATCTTGGGCGTGATTGCTTCACCGATTTGATCTTCACGGCGACCAGATCTAAACGATTCCAGTAGAATTCTGACATCTCTTGAAGAAACGATACGCGCGCCATTATGTTCTTGCCGTAGGGATAACAAAACTATGATCTGTAGGAAGCATAGACTTAAGCATGTGCATCTTTTCAGATTCTAGAACTGTGACTAGCATTTCAGCGACCATCGTAAGAAGTTACCGAAAAAGAAAAAAAAAAAATTAAAATGTCTGACTGAATTTCTGAGATGAGGAATTGTCATGATTAACATTATTTATTCTTGGATTATTATCTTCATCTTTGTTGTTATAATCACACACAGAATAACCTAGTGGATTAAAACGTTGGTTCGATTTTGTTTAGCGACACATCAACATTTCTATGGGCTATTTAATGCCAAAATCTAAATATTTTACATAATTTACATTATTCGGACTATTGTCCTCATCTTTGTCGCCATATTTATTACAACGTTTCGGCCGTTGTACCCTCCGGCCTTCTTCAGGTGGTTGGAATGTCGAACTGAAACCTTTATTTCGCTCACTGGGGTAGACTGTATTAGTTCCACGTGCCATGTTTAATGGATGTCAGTTATCAGTTATCTCCTGTTAATTCCCCTCAACTGCCTTAACCGGGTATTGAACTCACACTTGGAGAGGGGAATTAACAGGAGACAGACAGCCAGAAATACAGATAGATATATAGAAAATGAACAGTCTCAGATAGATAGATAGCAATTACTATCCCGAGGGGTCAATAGGTAACTTTGTTATTAATTTCCGCTTTGGCAGATAAAAACAGACAAAAATGCCAGATTCAAAGGAGAATTTTTATTAATTATTATTAAACATCTCAAGGCCAGTGTTTTTCAAACAAAGCAAACTAATGCCTGTGAAAATTTTGTTTTACGTTTACGTAGAATTTTTATGCAAATATAGTTCTTTTTTTTCTTTATTATTCTTGAAAATTAATGCAACTTATTTTTCTCATACTTCAGCTTTTATTTGTATTATTTTTCACTTGTGGAATAATAAGAACCGACCCCCCCCAATTTTCGAATGCAGACATGCCCATTTTATTAGAAGGAAATGAAAGGTTACTTTGCATTCCGTAAACAAAATGGCCAGGCAGTGCCCTTGGAATGCCTTCAAAGACAATACGTTAAACTATGATTAAAGATTTATATATATATATATATATATATATATATATATATATATATATATAATGTAAATAGTACATATATATATATAAATATATATATATATATGTGTGTGTGTACTATTTACATTATTCGAACTATTTTCTTCATCTTTGTCGCTATATTTATTACAACGTTTCAGCCGTTGTACGCTCCGACCTTCTTCAGGTGGTATGTCGAACTGAACCCTTTATTTCACTCACTGGGGTAGACTGTTCTAGTTCCACGTGCCATGTATAATGGGTGTCAGTTATTAGTTATCTCCTGTTTACCTCTCCAAGTTCTCCACTACCTTAACTGGGTATTGAACTTACACTCTTTGGGTCCTGCAACAGGATCTAACTAACGCCTTTATCCACTGTGCCATCTATCGTTGTAATAAATATGCCGACAAAGATGAGGACAATAGTCCGAATAATGTAAATAGTGTACATAATACCTCATCTCAGAAATATAGACAGAAATATATATATATATATATATATATATATATATATATATATATATATATATATATATATATATATATATATATATATATACCTGGTGTAACAGAAAAATAGGCCAATTGCTCGAGTAAGCTTTGAACTGGTGTATCTTAGAAATGATTAAACATATCTTACTGGAATTCTCCGAGGTTTGTAAAACACTATTGGACTCTAATTTGAACAATAAGAATGTGTTCAGCTAAAAGGTACTACCACCCCGGATGAGGGTGGACCTGGGAACACCAGCAATTAAGACGTGTTTCCACGCTCCTCAAAACCTCCTGAACAGAGGTCTTACTGTCGGATGTAGTTTATCGTCTTACCGAGGATGCGGATGTAGTTTATCGTCATACCCAAGTCTGGACACAATGTAATCCCGTCTAAATAGAAAGTTCGTTTCGATAAAGTCCAATTAGCAGCGTATCGCAGGAATTAGCTAAAATCCGTTGTTAACTGGGGCAATAAATGGCTTGTTATTTGCAACAGCTTCAAAATGAAATTGATCTCTTTTAATCGAAACCTTGCCGCCTTTCATCAGCATGGCTGATGCTAACCTTCAGGAGAATGGGTCAGTGCGCCTACTTAAGCTAATATGTTCCGCTGACATTACTAGGTCTGCTGTTAGGAAAGTTAGTTTACTTTGTCGTGACAGACAGTTTTTTCGGCAGATTCTACATTTCACATAAGTCTACGATTTGTCCATGCATTGAATATTGCTGCCGTATCTGGACTGGTGTATTTGCTATGCATTTAGAGATTCTAGATGAATTCCAAAGAAGAATAAGCAATGTTATTATTCTTGACCTGGCACCTCCGTTTCACTCACTTTCCCACCGTCGTAATGTAGCGTTCCTCTTCTTTTTCGGCCTCACATTGACTGCTAACCTGAGATGGAATAAATACATTGCGTCAATAGCTTCGTCCACCGCAAGGAAAGTTGGCTCTCTGTGCCGCACCAGGAAATTTTTCTCGCCGGAGTCGTTCCTTCAAATCTACAAAAAAAACATTCGCCCTTGCATGCAGTATAGCTGCTATATATGGTCTGGTGCCCATTATGTTTGTTTCAAGATTCATGATAAGATCCAGAGACGGATATGCAACGTAATTGGCCCTGATCTGGCATATCGTCTGCAGTCGCTCTCTCACAGACGTGCCGTCGCCTCCCTCTGTCTTTTTTACAAATACTTTCATGGTAACTGCTCCGAGGAGCTGCTTTCGCTGGTTCCAAGACTTCATGAATTTAAGCGTTCTACTAGGCTGGTATCTCGCTCACAACCTTTCACTGTCGAAACTGTTAAATGTAGCCGTCTCTTCTACTCCAATAGCTTCATGTCTCGCACCTCTCGCCTGTGGAACTCCCTCCTCTCATCCTTTTTCCATGATAGCTATAACCTCCAACTATCCAAATGTAACGTCAATCGACGTCTCCAGATGCCTTGATCTATCCCCTATCCTTCTCTTCATCCTTTCCTCTATCACTCCTATTTGCTCTCGCTCCAACTCTCTGTAACCCCTTGCGAGCTAGTGGCTTCCCGCCTTGCTTGGGGTGAAACGCTTAAAAAATATTTTTTCATGCTAGTTTTCTGATGAGCCTTCCTCTTTGGTATCTAGACTTTGTGAATCTAAGCGCAGGACTAGATTGGCGGCTAGGTCTCATGATTTTACAGTTGAAATGGCGAGATGTAACCGTAAGTTTTATGCTAACAGTCTCTTCTCTTGCGCTTTTCGCTTGTGACCTCTATCTCCCGTCTTCTTAAATACTGTTATTTTAATGTTCTGTCGCCTTAAGAAAATTTTATTTTTCCCATGAACATAGAAATTTCCCTATCGATATGTAAAATATGTTTTATATAAAATTATCATTAAAAATATTATGTTTCGGGATGTTTTTTTATCCCGTCATCTGGCAATGTCTGTCCGTTAACTTTTGATGAAAATTATTTACTTTTGAATATCTATCTATCTATCTATCTATCTATCTATCTATCTATCTATCTATCTATCTATCTATATATATATATATATATATATATATATATATATATATGCTCTCCGTTGTATCAAGCACATTTTTATAAAGTAAATGCTAAAGAACTGTGGATTTTAAATCTGTTCTTTCTCTTCATTTGGATAGACATATATATATATATATATATATATATATATATATATATATGTTGATTATTTTTAACGGTTTATTAGCCTTTTTGCCTGGTGAATATATTTTAGATTGTAAGTTTTCGTTGATAATAAAGATTTACTTGTAACTTCACTATAGCTGGTGTGAGAAAGGGGTGGATTCATATCTTTCCCAGGGGTATTTGCACGTCAGTGAATATAACGCACCTGAATGGAATCGGAAGTCGGCGCTCTAACTTCCAATCTTGGGTCGTTATCCTTTACGCTACCCGGCCGTCCAAGCTTACAAAACCTGGTATGTCCAAGCGGTCTCCTATTTCGGTACTGATCAGACTCGTGTTTGTTTAAGCTCAATATTTATTGTTAACTGTGGCAAAGGCATGAAACCTATTTTCCCAGGCTTCGGGCACATAGTTCGTTATTGTTGAAAATCTTTGCATAACACTATTGTTGAAAAAAGTGTTAAACACGAAGAGAAACAGGCAGTCGGGTTGGTATCGTTGATGGGGGTTCAGAATGTTCATGTAAGCAAAAAGACTGATAGATAATGTCCTAACTTGGTATGGCAGAGGTTCGTAGCAAGAACGCCAATGGAGTCTCGATTTAAGTCATCTGTCCGCCGAAGCAATCTCCAGCTATTTTATTCACACATAAACAATATGGCCGACACGGTACTTCCGTGTCTGAACAATACTCAAACGGTGCTTCCACATTCTTACTTCCGAGTTCGGATAGATAGATAGATAGATAGATAGATAGATATTTCTCTCTCTCTCTCTCTCTCTCTCTCTCTCTCTCTATATATATATATATATATATATATATATATATATATATATATATATATATATATATAATCCTGTTCCAATCTCTCTATCTAAACCTGTTTCAATCTATCTATCTATCTATATAGCTATCTATATATTTTTGAATTGGCCTAAGTCCGACAATTTATTTAAAGACATTTATGATATGTTTAACGTTCTTTTTATAGATACAAGTATTTAAGCAAATGCTCTGTTTTATAATAAACAGTATTAAATAACATTTACCGGCCTGAATGTCCGAGAAATTTTCATAGAAAATTTCTCGGACATTCTGGCTGGTAAATGTTATTTAATACTGTTTATTATAAAACAGAGCATTTGCTTAAATACTTGTATCTATAAAAAGAACGTTAAACATATCATAAATGTCTTTATATATATATATATATATATATATATATATATATATATATAGATAGATAGATAGATAGA
>OZ038507.1:74682216-74712216 GCA_964036315.1 Acanthosepion esculentum
CTTTTTGAATTTGTAGGTCTGATGAATTGGATCGTGATTACGATTCCAATGTAATGAATTATAACCATGGAATATAACTGTCTGAGCCTTTTATATTTTATATATATACATATTTATATATCTATATCTATATATATATATATATATATATATATATATATATATATATATATATATATATATATATATTAAAGTGAACATAGGAGTCAACACTTAGAGGACACAGTCTGTTTCATGCTAAATGCAATCGTCAGGCCTGACGATTTAGTCTAACATGAAACAGACTGTCGCCTCTAAGTGTTGACTTCTATGTTCACTTTTATATTTATACACGCTCTATCTCTTATATTGAACACTTTATCCCATAAATATAGCACACCTTTAGACTATATTACTTCATACATCGTGTCTGTGCGTGCGCAAAATTTTCAGATAGTAATATCGTCGGTATTATCTCATATCCAAGAAATTTAATTTCTTCTTCGCTGATAGCTTCCTTAATGATGATGTCGTTGATGACTACATTCACCGCCGACCAGCAGGTTCAGGACTAGAAACTTCCAGTTTCACCTAAACCTACTACCTTCGTCCATTCCCTATCGCCGTTTGGCTTTGCCAGAGTTGGTTGCAGGTAAAAGAAAATCTGACAGTGCCGATGGCGTGAATTTGTCGAAGGTGGACATCAACTTGCCAGGAAGTGCCCTACACACTTGATTTCACGGCCTTTCATCTGCCCGCCCTTATGGAATGAGACACAAAATCCATCTATGAAACTGCAACGGACTGCCGCTGATATTGTTATAATTTCGTGTCGCGTATTCTGTTGCATGTCCGTCATGCCCAGCCCTCTTCTTCCGCTTGTTCCAAAGTTGGGGGTCTTTGTGTTTGGTCGCCTGTAGACCTTGTCCTCTTCGACTTTACCGCCAATGGAGACTGTCTGTAAAAGGACAATTTATTGTTTTTAATAATGCTGTTTTTTTGCGCTCATATATTCTGTAGGCATTTCTCGTAGTGTTTTAGATGAAATAATGATATTGTAGGTTTTTGAAAGAAATTTCTATGTAGATTTCTTCTTTAAGTAAGTACTGAGGGCTGCATGAACACAAAAGGGATCTAATACATAACAATTTATCAAATACATTAGTTATACATAGAAATACATTAAACCACAATTTTGATCTGAAGAATGGCATACTTATTAAAAGAAAAAGTATCTTGGAAAGAAAATTCTTCAGAGTGCCGCTATTAAATTTCATCAAAATATAAGTCTACGCTCCGGACTTTTTCCACTACTTCTCCATTTCTAAAAGAATTACTCCCTTCCCAAGCCAATATACATGACCATAAAAATGCTAAAAAATTAAACGAAAACCGTTAAATTGATAATCTCATGTTAATTAAAATGTGCATAAATTAATACCAAATATTGCTGTCAACTTTGATCTTCAAGAATGTAAATATAATGTCCATCGTTATCTACTGTCTTCCTGATTACTCTTCTATTGTTCTCGCTCAATTTTCACTTGTGAAACTCTCTTCCGGCTTCTTGCTTTCCAGCCAACTTTGATCTTCAAAAATTTAAATGCAATGTCCATCGCTATCTATTGTCTTCCTGATTACTCTTCTATTGTTCTCACTTCTTAGTAATGTTTCTGTTGTGTCTTAGTGGATTTAATGCTTTGCTTGGGGTGAACTCGACTAAAAAAGTTAGTGCGTGTTTTCATTATTAAGAAGCTTTGTATTTGACCTATTAGTACCTACAGTTCCATTTTGGAGACGATGGGTATTAGTGGTGGTATAAGTAGAAACTAATAATTAATACCGGATACTTTTATAAAGCCCTTTTTTCTTCAAATAAAATCCCTTCACTTCAAACATTCAAAAACTTATGAAGACAAAAGAAGTTAGTGAGGATGATAGATAAAAGAATGAAGAAATTCGGGAAACGGTTATTGAGGAGAAGGGACAATAAAACGTCTCTCTTTTTGTTATTTTTTTCTTCTGTCTTCATGATTACTCTTCTACTGTTCTCACCCCTAAATAATGTTTTCTAATTCACGCCAGGAACTCCTTGTGTCCTACTTTCTTTTAGGTTTTAACATTTTATATCTCCTTTCCTAAAAGAATTACTCCTTTCCCAAGCCAGCATAAATATCTACAAAAATATTAAAAAAGTAAAAGAAAACGATTGAATTCATAGCCTCAGATTATTTAAAATATATGACACATACATTAATCCCAAATTAAAATAATTTAAATACAAATTTGCATTAAAAGTCATTCAAGAACATTATCTAACCATGTATATCCTCGATAGCTTTCCTAACTTTTCGGCTAACCTGATGAATATTTATGAGCGTTCTTAAATTTAAAGCTTTGACAAAGCCAATAACATTTATGCCCTTGTATATAAATAGTTGTTAAATGCTTGCATTTGCTTTGATAAAATCCTTCAGAGGATGAAACGATTCAGCGAAGATACGTTTATTGATATACATATATTTGCCAGTCGTCTTAATGAAACTTGTGTATTTGGGCAGCAGTATCTCATTTATACAAGTTTCATTCATCCTTTGAGCCCTGGCCACCGCTTTACCGATGGTAAAGAAAAATGACGTAATGCTTGATGACACAATCTAGATTTGGAAGAATCGCGTCAAAATTGATTATTGTGTGCTTTTTTTTTCAAAATTAATTTACTACCACACATAGGGTCAAAGAAACTATCACTTACTAAAGTGCTTTACCATATATCCAGTAATAATAACGATTTTACCCATTATTGCTTAAAGTTTTTTAAACTTTTACTTCTTTTTGCTAAATGTCGGCCAATGATAATCTTAAGGCGGGCACGTTCCAAATTTTAGGTAAACTCATTCTCTACAGTATTTGGACGCCATGCCTACGGGGTTAAGAGATTTCAGCTGTTGTCCAGCCGTTGTTATATATATATATATATATATATATATATATATTTCGTCGTCGGCATCCGTCCGTCTCGAGAGACGATGGAGTATCGTGGTGCGCTACGTGCCTGGGCGGGATATATGGAGAACTAGGGCTGCCCAGACGTCAAGTTTCCCCTCTCGGCCTTGCTAGCAGAGTCCAAAGGAGAGTATAAACCAATACAGTTTGGTACCAACACTGCTGCATGAGTTACCGGAAGGTAACACAAAGTGCCGTCCATCCGCCTTCGGGGCTCGACTCCGGGTTTGAATTCAGAGTTGTCCTTCTCCTAGACCAGTTGCCACCGAAGGCTATAGAACCCAGTCTGTCCTGCTATTTACCCATAGCTGGAGGGAGAAGAAGAGGATTCACACCTTTCCTAAGGGTATTAGCACGTAAGTGTATGTAATGGATTCAACTGGAATACACACACACACACACACACACACACACATATATATATATATATATATATATATATATATATATATATGCCAACAACGAGTCACCGAAGCCCGTTGGTACAGCTGGTTTGCC
The DNA here is from genome assembly GCA_964036315.1 of Acanthosepion esculentum. NCBI lineage: Eukaryota > Metazoa > Mollusca > Cephalopoda > Sepiida > Sepiidae > Acanthosepion > Acanthosepion esculentum. Next base: position 74,685,700 of record OZ038507.1, read on the forward strand.
TCCTATCGTAAATGTTCGGGTTTCAATTCTCGGTAGTGGATGCGCACTGCTGATGAGTCCCAAATATAGGACGAAACGGCCGTCCAGTGCTTTCTACATTCTGTTGAGGTTTCTTCTAGACTCAATGAATTACTTAGTTATGATCATTTCAAATCCTCCTAATCATATATATATATATATATATATATATATATATATATATATATATATATATATATATGTGGTAAAGCTAAGAAGTCCGTTGAAATATAATCCAAATGGGTCCTTGTAATAGAAAATATTAAATGTCATCCACAAAAAGAGCTTAATGTATTTATTTTTTATGGAGCAAATAATTAATAATCAATAAAATCCCAAATCACCTCATATGGGGAATAGCTTATTTCAACAGACGAAGATATCGGTCGTCTGTCTGATCAACCCCGGTGTGGACTGAGTTCCTGTCAGAAATAGAAACTTATCTGTGAACGCTAAAAAAAAAAAAATTATTAAAAAAAAACGGTTGAAAAAATAATACAGAATTTATCCATTTCAATTTTTCAGTCAGACGAAAGGCACAAGGCAGCGGTAAGGTGGAGTGAAAGGCATTTGTCTTAAAGGGAAGCAATTTTATAAAAAATAAACCAGGATATTAACCATATGACATTAATTTGGGGTTATAGAAAGAATTAAATATTAATTTAAAACTAAGAGAGGAATAAAATATCTTTAAAATGACTTTAAAATATAAATACGAGTGTGTCGTTGCTTGGAAATCTTCCATGTAAACAAAAATAGACTATCATTATTGTTTTGTCCGTGCATTGTTTGATATATTAATATGTAATTGTCATCTTCGATAATGGCTTATGTAAGCCGAAAGCTTAGATAGGATTAAAAAACATGTATCAATATTGTGATTTTCTTTCTTCTTTTAATGATAATGTTATTAAGCTTATCAGACGACATGAAAGGAACTTACTTAAAATATATAAAACTTGTTATATTATTTAATGAAACATGCATCAATATATATATATATATATATATATATATATATATATATATATATATATGTGTGCATCTATTGTGTCGAAACATATATTTATATATATATTGTCTGTAAATATTTAGTTTGTATATATATATATATTATATACATATGTAAATACATATATATACATATGCATATATATAAATTTTTATATGTGTGTAAAGATATTCTTACTTATTACTATATATATATATATATATATATATATATATATATATATTGTGTGTGTGTGTGTAACTATATTTACAAACTAAACCCTTATAAAAGGTATATTGTTAAAAAGGCAGATGAGATGACTTGTTCATGTTCGCTTTTTTTTCCATCTCACATTTTCGGTCAGTATAATCTCTGTCCTTCAAATAATGTCGACATCTTCTTATCTTCAGGTTAAAAATCTAATGAAAGACTTTATTTCAGTCGGACGTTGACCTACGATTATTAGATTCATCCATCTTTCTCTATTTTCCGTTTTCTTTCTTTTCCGTCTTTTTTTCTTTTCCATCTATATCTTTTTTCCGTCTATTGCACTTGTATATCTTTCTCTCTTTTTCCATCACTTTTTTTTACCATCTTTCTTTCTTTTCCGTCTTTCTTTCTTTTTCGTCTATTGCGCTTGTACTTCCGTCCTTCTTTCTTTTCCATTTTTCTATATTTTTCATCTTTCTGTCTTTTCCATCTTTCCATATTGTCCATTTTTCTCTCTTTTCTACCCCTCTTTTTTTAGCCTTTTATATTTTTCATCACTCTTTTTTTTCCATTTTTTCCTTCTGCTCCATCTTTCTTGCTTTTCTGTCTTTCTTTCATTTACATCTTACTCTCTGTTCTATCTTTCTACATTTTCCATTTTTCTTTTTTTTCAATCTTTCTCTCTTTTTAATCTTTCTCTCTTTCCCATCCTTCTTCTTTTCCCTCTGTCTCTCTTTTCCACCTTTCTTCTTCTTTAAGATTATCTCTTTTATGTCTTTCTTTCCTTTACGTCTTCCTCTCTTTTTCCATCTTTCTATATTTTTCATCATCTTTTTTCCCTCTTTCTCTCTTTTCTATCTATCTCTTTATCATTTTTTTCTTTTCAATCTTTTCCGTCTTTCTTTCTTTTCTTTCTCTCTTGTCTCTCTTTTCAATCTTTCTCTCCTTTCCCGCTTTCTTTCTTTTTTGTTTCTATAAGGAATTGAAATCGCCATTTTCTTTTCTAAACAGTTTCATGACGCGATACCACCCCATCTTTCATCATCAACATTAATATTTATTTTTTTTGTTAGCTTTTCGTCCCATGTTTTCTCTCGAGGAAAAAACGGACATTTATTTTTTAAAATCCCCTTATTTTTTTTTGTAAATTTAATTTCTTTTTCTTTTTCATTTCATGCATATAATTAATTTTTTTAAGTTTCAAAATGAATTAATTTTTTTTTTTAAATTTATAAAAATAGATTAATTTTTTCTCTTTTTTTAAGAAAAATAAATTTTATTTTTCTGTTTTTGTTTCGAAACGAAAAATTTTTTTTATATTTCTATTTACAAACAAATTCTATTTTTCTCTTTAATTTGTTTATGTATTTTTCAATGGTCGTTTCTAATTTATATATTTTTAGTATCCTGAAAATCAATGGTCGATTCTTGTCTTAAATTTGAAGATTAAATAAACAAAGTAACCCAGCCAAACAAAACAATCGAAATCCTCTTCAAAAAAAAAAAAAAAAAAAGAAAGAAAGAAATGGATTTAAAACATCAGAGTTAAACGTGTAAATATTTGATGTGGTGACTGGGTGGGGATGGCGAGATTCTTTTCTTCTTTGTTTTCTCTTTTTTTTAAGCTTAACCTTTTTTGACTTGATACAATAGAAATTAAGAATTCTAGTTTACAGGGATTAATATTAAAAAATAATTTGAAATAAACATAGCAAATATATTTTCTGATCATAAAATTAAAATAATAATAATATGATGATGATAATAATAATAATGATAATAATAATAATAATAATTATAATAATGATAATAATAATAATGATAATAATAATAGGACCTGTTACAATTCTATGGGACTACACAATACACACTGACAAAACAATCAAAGCCAACCGCCCAGACATTGTTATTAAAGACCACGAACAAAATAAGTGCTACCTTATTGATATGGCAGTCCCTGCAGACTGCAATGTATCTTTGAAGATATTCAAAAAGCTATCAAAATACAAGGACCTTGAAATAGAAATCTCAAAAATGTGGCACATCGGAACATCAACAATACCTGTTGTAGTTGGAGCCCTTGGACTGGTAGGAAAAATTTCCAGTAGACTAATTGAAGGGATCCCTGGAAGTCCATGCCTCAAAGAGATACAAAAAATTGTTCTGACAAGTACAGCCCACACTTTACGAAGGGCTTTATCTATGTAATTTTTTTTTTTTTTTTGCAGTGGAAAGTGTCATGATGCCATTTCTAACCTTAGGTCCCTGGGCAGGACCTGGAAAGAAATGTGTAAACGCCAGATATCAACGAAAATAAAAATAATAATAATAAGCCTTAAATTTTAAGGAAAGTTGGTCCCCTGTGTCGTGCTCGGCAATATTTAGCGACAGACACATTTATAAGTCTCGCCTGCATTGAATTTGCTGTCACATTTGGTCCGGTACTTCTGCTATATGTTTAGTGATATTTTATAAAATCTAAAGAGGAATCAGCAATGTTATTCGTCCTGAGCTGGCATCCCGTCTTCAGTGCCTTTCCAACTATCGCAATGTAGCTCCCCTATGCTTTTTCTACAAAGATTTTCATGGTAACTTTTCTGATGAGTTTTCCTCTTCGGTATCTAGACATCATGAATTTAAGCTTAAAAATAAATAAGTATTTATTTTTATTCACTTATTCATTTGTCTTAATGTTTATGTGTTTCATAATGTTTCAGTATTACTTTAGTAAAAGTAAAAATTAACTGAAATATCCTGGTCATATATTAATTAAACAAAAAAACTTTCAGACCACCCTGTAGATCGTGCCACGTTCAGGGCGTATTTGTCTGAGTAAATTACAGTCAATTCTGAGGGTTGCACTTGTTGCGAGACTAACTAAAGAAATTTTGTTTTAAAATTTATAATTTCAAAAGAATATCAAACAATTTAATAAAAAAGGAATCTTTGATTTCAAATTTATAATTTCTTGGGGTGAATTAATATTTGCGAAAAGTAACTTTACATTATTTGCGATGAATCAACCGAAAAAATTCCCACGAATGTTTGAATGTTTACTTTATCGTAATACAAATGACATATTTTTAAACTAATAGGTTTTTTATTTATTCATTTTCAGGTTTGCGAATCATATATTGTTTCAATAAGCCTAAAAATAAATAAGTATCTTTATTCGCGAATTCATTTGCCTTAATATTTATGTGTTTCACAATGTTTCAGCATTACTTTAGTAAAAGCAAAAATTAACTGAAATATCCCGGTTATATATTAATTGTAAGTCTTGTCACCAAAAATTAATGAGAAGAATAGACGAACAAGTAATACAAATCATATGTACTGGATTCAGTTTATTCACTTTCATTGACGCTGTCACACATCGAGAAGGTCTATAGGAACACCATCATTTTCGTGTCAGCCATCTGAAATAGAAAATTATATTAAGTGGAGGTGACGAGACTGTGGATACATAGATGAAATTACAAAACACCCTTATAGGTAATCACATGAAAGGATGATAAAAAGTGAGGGATCAGTTTTGGATTGTTCTTCAGTATTAAACACATCCCCCATTTCTTGGCCACGGTACAGAGTGGTCCAAAAATTTTGTCATCCCCTACCAAAAAGTAATGAGTACAATAGAAGAACAAGTCATACAGTAATACAAATCACATGTATTGGATTCAGTTTATTTAATTTCATTGACGCTGTCATACATCGAGAAGGTCTGTATGAACGCCATCATTTTCGTGTCAGCCATCTGTAATAGAAAATTATATTATGTACGGGTGACAAGACTTTCGGACCACCCTGTGGATTCATAGATGAAATTACAAAACATCCTTATAGGTAATCAAATGAAAGGATAATAAAAAGTGAGGGATCAGTTTTATATTGCTCTTTAGTATTAGACACATCCCCCGTTTAATGGCCATGGTACAGGGTGGTCTGAAAGTCTTGTCACTCCCTACCGAAATGCAATGAGAACAATAGAAGAACAAGTCATACAGTAATACAAAGCACATGTATTGGATTCAGTTTATTTAATTTCATTGACGCTGTCACTCCTCGAGAAGGTCTATATGAACACCATCATTTTCGTGTCAGCCATTAGAAATAGAAAATTATATTATGTAGCGGTGAAAAGACTTTATAAGACGCTGTATACATCTCTCTTTATATTTATATATATATATATATATATATATATATATATATATATACACCGGGTGATCCGAAACACTTGTCACCGCCTACCAATATATGCTACCTACCTCTGTCTGTCTGTCTGTCTCTCTCTCTCTCTCTCTCTCTCTCTCTCTTTATATATATATATATATATATATATATAGGTAAATATGTGTTCGGAAATCCGTATAGATAATTCCAGGGAGGATATAATCCAGAGAACTCAATGTAAAAACAGAGCAAATATTAATTATATTAAGAAACCGATAATTTTGATGGTTCATGGTGATTAAAATTTATTTTATCGATTCTAAGGATATAAATTATAATAATCACCGTGAATCAACGTGGGTCCCATACTTTCGACCTTCTGCCGTATCTAAGCCACGCTTGGAGAACTAATCATTTTGTAATTATACACAATGAAAACTTTGTCCACACAACGAATAGGTAGATACACACTCAAAATATTGAGTGTTTGTTATCTTGCCTAAAAACTAAAAGAATGTGTGGTTCAGAGGAAGAGATGCTCTCAACATATTTTAGGAAATTTATCTGGCATGAACAAATGAATGAAATGCTCGAATATGCATTTTTAAAAAAAATTATAACTACAGAGCAATGGATAGAGACTTGGATTGACGAATCCGAGAGCCGAGTTCGAATTCCAGTCCATTACATTCACTTACGTGCTAATTGTTGGAGGTTTTGGGTACCCCTATGTACTAGTAAGCCAACCAGAATGAGATGACTCATTTTATAGTTCGCCAATAGAAGGTTAACCAATCAGAAGACTTAAAATATTCAATCCGATGTGTATAAAGGCGGCCATTTTGATTTTCTCCGAATATCCCCTGCCGACCTCTGATATCGATGACCAGAAGAACTACTGAACTACGCTCTGCTACTTTCTCCGAATATTCATTGCCAATCTCTCATATGGAAGACAATAAGAATTACTGAACAGCTGCTACTAGATATTAGTGTTGTTTCATTGAACAAATTACTTACTACGCTGGATTCTATATTCAAAGACTGCGGTGAACATGTATAACATTAATACCATTGTGAAAGGTATTAATTCTCTTCTTCTCTGCCCTCCCCTCAGGTTCTATATCCTTGGATGGCAGCTGGTCAACCGCAGAAAGAAATGGAAACCTACTGCGGGAGAAAAAGTCAGTCATGTATCCAAAGATACATGATCACCTAAGCGTGTATCACGCATGGCACATAACTGACTGACCCGTGAGGAAGATATGAATCCTCTTCTTCTCCCCCACAGCTATGGGTAAATAACAGGAGAGACCGGGTTCTATAGCCGTGGATGGCAATTGGTCTACTGCAGAAAGAAATGGAAGCCTACTGCGGAGAAAAAATTTGCCTCGTCAGTCATGCATCGAAAGATACATGATAGCCTAAGCGTGTATCAAGCATGGCACATTTTGACTTTCCAGTCGATTCAATTACGTTCACTTACGTGATAATACCCTTGGGAAAGGTATGAATCTTATTCTTCTCCCCACCCAGCTATGGGTAAATAGCAGGACAGACCGGGTTCTATAGCCCTGGATGGCAACTGATCAAGAAATGGCAATCTACTGCTGGAAAAAAAATCTGCCTCGTCAGTCATGTATCTAAAGAAACATGATCGCCTAAACGTGTATCACGCATGACATATAACTGACTGACCTTTGGGGGAGGTATGAAACCATCTTCTCCCCCCCAGCTAGGTGAAAATAGCAGAACAGACCGGGTTCTATAGCCTTGGATAGCAACTGGTCTGCTGCAGAAAGAAATGGCAATCTACTGCTGGAAAAAAACATCTGCGTTTTTAGTCATGTATCGAGAGATACATGATCGCCTAATCGTGTATGACGCATGGCACATAACTGACTGAAATTCATTTACGTGTCAGATATTAATCCTCTTCTTCTCCCCCCGCCAGCTATGGGTAAATTTCAGGACAGACCGGATTCTATAGCCTTGGATAGCAACTGATCTACCGCAGAAAGAAATGGCAACCTACTGCGGGAAAAAAATCTGCCTCGTCAGTCATGTATCGGAAGATACATGATCGCCAAAGTGTGTATCACGCATGGTATATAACTGAATTATACTTACGTCTTCCGGACACTTTTATGCCCTTAATTATAGACTCCACTTTCTTTTAGCATAAAACCTGACGGCATCGTCTCAAAATTGTCGTCCTTGATGCAAAATGTATAACAAAATCTGATTGTAAAAACGTGCACGAAGTGCATTATATTGCTTTACCGAACTGGACAGCTGCACTATTGAATGCACATCAGTGCAGTGTCTACTGACATGGACGTTCCTTTACCGATTTAATTACGGAACCGGCTGTGGAAAACCAAATGTACAGATTTGCAACTAAAGTGTCGTACTTACCGTCCTCTGTCAAGACGCTTCCCAGATATTTAAACTTCTGCTTCTGCTTGATTCTAGAGTTCCCTTTGAGGAACTCGTTAAACATTCGCTGCCGTAAAGAAGGACAGATGTCACCTAACAGCTCAGTATTCTTTCCTTCGTTACCAAAGAAATCCTCTTGTCTCGTAATACTCTGCCCAGCTTTTGGATTGCGTCCTTGGCCATCCCAATACATCTACGGATCTCAGTGTCGCACTTTCCGTCCTCTGTCAAGACGCTTCCCAGATATTTAAACTTCTGCGTCTGCTTGATTCTAGTGTTCCCGACCTGCCAATCGCATTTCGGTCTCTTCCTCTTACTGATGACCATGCATTCTCTCACTGGTCAAACATCACATAATTCATTATGTGATGCTCGATCACCAAATTCCTTTTAACACCGACAGAGTTACCGCATAAGAGAATGTCAGTTCACAGACGTGCAGTAAAGATCCCATTTGATTGGTTACCAAGTTACATCAAAGCCGCGCAACCGATCTCCAATATGGTTGCGTTCTTTATTGACGAGACTCGTATTATTATACATGGAAATTTATGCTAGTACATTTAATTCACTCAGTTTTACGATTTCGTCATAGCTCTCAAAGTTGACGTCATGTGTGTCAGAAGAAAACAGGAATACTGAAATGGCGCTGATTGCACCGTTGAGAATTCATCGTCTACCTCAATCGGGAGACCTTCTGTGCCGTCTTTGAACTATGGCCTTCAAACTTTAACCCTATTTGATCTCTCCCGAAATCCAGTAATTGTCATTTACAAACGCTTCATTGTAACCAATCGCCCGCCCAGCGCATGCATCATCGTTTGTGACGTCCAAAGATGTCCGCTGGGACAGCGTTGGTCAAAAGGCAGACGTGAAAGAAAAATAGTCCGGTTGGGATACGTCGGGGATTAGTGGGGAGAAAGAACGAAACGACGGAAGAAAGAACGAAAGAAAGAATTTTAAAAAAAATTTAGTGTCAGACAAGCTTTATTAGAAAGGATTGATATGGTTTGGTAAAATATCGTTTGGTCTTTAAGAGGTTAAGAGTCATATGTGGATTTTTTTTTTTTAGCGGGGCTTGTCTGTCTTTATGTTTAAATTGCGCATGCGTCGTGGAAGAAACGGCGCGAAATGAGTAAATGGTTTTCAAATTGCTTTTATTAATTGATAATTACTTAACTAGCTTAATGCAACCGTATGTTCTATTCTAAAAGTTTCGTTTTTTGCACTTCTCGCATTCCGTATTCTTGCTTCTCTAACACGTTCAATATTAAAAAATTTAAATGCAACGCCAATCGCCATCTTTTGTCTTCCTGACCCCTGATGTTTTATTGTCCTTTCTCCTTACTAAATTCTAATTCTCTTTCAATACCAGCAACCGCTAGCGTTGTAGTCGCATTATCGCTTTGCTTGGGTTGAAATTTTAAAAAAAAGAGGGACTGACTGTAAGAGAAGAAGATCCTTATTTGGAGTGAAATGATTACACTAAAAAAATATGATATAAAGTTCAGAGGAGGTCCAGATGGCCTTGAAAATCCGTTTTTAAAATACTTAAAAGAAATACCAAAATATCCCAACCAGTTTCGGCTGTCTGATATTTGTTAAAACGGGATCGCATAATAGAAAATAATAGTAAAAAGACTGTCATGCGCCAGACATCCAAGTAAGTTGTTTCATAAACATTCCTGGAAAAGACAGTATTCAAAATCTTGTATTTTACTCGGAAGCGAACGCCGGTAATCGGAAATGGTTGGAAACTTCCAAAGAAATCTTACTATGTTATTAAGACCTTTCCACAAATTAACAGAGCACTAGGAAAAATGGCAGGGAAATCACAGGTAGTAAGATTGTGTAGCGTCAGACATCTATGCGAAAATACAATTTCGTTGCATACCTGTAAAGTATTATGTATATTATGGTGTTATTCTAACATTAATGCTGGCAAGTAATTTACAATCGCCTGATGAGATGCATTGATACGCATCGAAACACGACTGCAATTGTGTAGCGATTTTGATATGTTTTTGGTGCAATATCTTAAAATAAATAATATTGCTCTACTTTGAATTAAACTATCTTTTAAATTATATTTTATGAAATTTGGAATTGTACTCTATTCATTCTTATCATACCTGGATATATATATATATATATATATATATATATATATATATATATATATATATATTAAAAAGAAGAGAGAAAAGGCAAACGTTCTTATGTTTTTCGATGTTCAAAGAAATTTGGGTCACTAACACACTAAAAAGAGAAAGTCTCATATCGAGAATATTTAACATCGAAAAACATAAGAAAAAAATTAATTATTATTAATAATATGTGGAAATCTTCACGCTTTGCCTGATGAAGGTCGCGAGACCGGTAACCCTTGTAGCAAAATTATGGAAAATAAAGCATTTTTTTTAATATACACACTTTTTTCTCTCTTTGGAACTACTATAACCTCTTCCCTATATATATATATATATATATATATATATATATATATATATATATATATATATATATATATATGACTTCACACACACTACGAAATGGACAATGTCCGACAATTATTTTAAGATATTTTATCGTTATACGTTTTTTTTATATATTTTTTGCTCTGTTTATAATAAACAGATATGATCGTTCGAGGGAAATCATGGAAAACTGTAGTTTAAAAGCAGTAAATTCGACCTTGCTAACAAGATCCTCCTTCGTTGTTAAACTGGTATAGCAGGTCAGGCTATATGAGAGTTCCGTGAAGGATACAGGTTCGATTCCTGTGGGAGGACACATATTTTCTATGAAAATTTCTCGCACATTCAGGCCGGTAAATATTATTAATAATGTTTATCATAAACAGAGCATTTACTTAAAAAATTTGTGTGTATATAAATAACGTATAACAATAAAATATCTGAAGATATATGTGTGTGTGTGTGTGTGTGTGTGTGTGTGTGTGTGTGTGTGTGTGTGTGTGTGTGTGTGTGAGTCACGTTGCTTTGAGAGATTATTGGGCCTTAAAAACACACCTGGCCTCGCTAAAGATGCTGTTGAACTGGTTGGTTGTCTGTGACGCCCCACCAAGTACCTGACTCCCTGTGCTACCTCTACCTTTAAAAAGGCCAGATCAGGCCAGAAATGTAATCTATCGGCGCGAGTTGCCTTGATCGCACTTTTCCGGCTCGATAGAGTAAAGAAAGCGTCTCCGAGTCCTTGTCGCTGACGAGTTATACTCCACGCTCCAACGTCTCTCTCAAAGGCGGGATGTGGCAAGTATCGCGGTGCTCTATCGTTAATTCTACGGGTAAGAGCTCAGACAAACATGGTCCCGCCAGGCATAACTTTCACAGCTAGGACCCAGCATGACACTTATAATATAGCAAAACACCCTTAATTCTCTCTCTATTCCATCGGTGAGATGTTTGTTCCATTCGAACAGTTTCTTCCGGCGAACTACTACCATATGGAATCCAAGAAGATGTTTCACCGATGATACAATCTTAACCTGTTCAAGTCTAGAGTTAATCATTGCCTTCCCCTACTATCCGGACAAACTGCTTCCTAACGTAGCCCAGTCACCTTGTACAGAGTGAACCTTACTTTAAAAAATCAGTGAGTATTCATCTTGTATGGATATATATATATATACATATATATATATATTACATGAATCATTCATACAAATAACAGATATTGAAGTTAATGATATAAATGGCGAGAATACATCTTCGAAAACAAATTTAATAAATGACATTAACCCCGAACCTGTAGATGAATGTTATGATCCCTGTTTATAAATTCCAGTTGCATAAGGTCTTTTTTTTATTTCATCTGTGCATACAGACATCATCAGGTATGAAAATATATTTCTTATTTAATTATTTATTTTTCTATTGGATCATGTTATTTAAGTCAATTATGTGTGAAAAATAATATATATACGCTGAGGTTGAATTTTTAAATTAAATTAAAGAATTCTCCTATTACCATGTTAGTACAAAAACGCACAATCTTAAAATTTAAAAATTCAAATAATTTAAAAATAATATATTATATTAAGTACAGGTTCGTGGTTAATGTCATTTATTAAATTTGTTTGCAGAGATGTATTCTCGTCATTAACTTCAATATCTGTTTTTTGTATGAATGATTCATGCAATGTAAATTGAAGTGCAGCACATACTTGATATATATATATATATATATATATATATATATATATATATATATATATAAATATATAAATGGTGTTTCATTAAAACGGATTATATATAAGGGTGTTTCATTAAGACGGATCAAAGTCAGCAGTAAGTAAATCAATGTTATTGGTGAAAATTTATTTATTTCTCTATTGGAACATGTTATTTACGTCATGGCAATTATGTGTGAAAAATAATATCGCCCAAATATTCGCCAAGATTTTATTGAATTTTAAGTACTTTGGCTTTACATTTACTAGAGTTCTTCCTTTAAAGGGTGTTTCATTAAGACGGATCAAAGTCAGCAGTAACTAAATCAATGTTATTGGTGAAAATTTATTTATTTCTATATTGGATCCTGTTATTAAAGTCATGGCAATTATGTGTGAAAAATAATATCGCCCAAATATCCGCCAATTCGAATTAGAAACTTAAAATTAACACACATTGAAAATCAGTCCAAGTTATGGTACATCCTTTATACACACAGACACAGGCACACACATAGACACACACACACACACACACACATATATATATATATATATATATATATATATATATATATATTAAGACATTTTTATGTTTATACATTCTTTTTATAGATACAAGTATTTAAGTAAATGCTCTGTTTTATAATAAACAGTATTAACAACATTTACCGGCCTGAATGTCCGAGAAATATTTCTATGTCTTAAAATAATTGTCGGACATTGTCCATTTCATAATCTGTGACGGCATTTGTTTACATTTGGATACGCTTTGAGTAGATATGAATGTACGTGAGGGATTCATGGAAGATTGAAGTTTAAAAGCAGTAAAATCGACCTTGCTAATCTAACTTTCCTCCGTGCCTCGATCGGTTATGCCACGTCAGGCTAAATGACGGTTCCGTATAAGATACATGTTCGAATCCTGACGGAGGATGAATATTTTCTATGAAAATTTGTCGGACATTCAGGCGGGTTAAGTGTTATTAATACTGTTTATTATAAAACAGAGCATTTACTTAAATATTTGTATCTATAAAAACAATGAATAAACTTAAAAATGTCTTAAAATAATTGTCGGACTTTGTCCATTTCATAATATATATTTTCGAACGTAACTAATAACTAATAAAAGAAAAGTTATATATAGAAGTTAATGAAAGTGAACACGCTACCACACCTTGTCTGAATGATTGGATTTTTCTGTATCCAGTGAATTATGAATTTTTTCTGTGCTTTTTAAAACTCAGTAAATTTAAAAAATAAGTCACTTCAAAATTCTCTTGAGGATGAAATGGAATTAATTACAAAATTAAATTCGAAGCTTTTAGCTGCCATTTTTGAAACTTGGTTATTACTGAGTAGCGAAAAAAAACATTTTAAATCAGTCAATTTATCATATTTATGCTCTGTAAATTTACCTTGATTACTATTTTGTAAAAATAAAAATATCAATAAGAACACCGGATTATATATCTTACTGTTATTTATTTATATATATATATATATATATATATATATATATATATATATATATATATATATATATATATATATATATATTCGATCTATAAGGGAGGATGCCTATTTAAATAAGTGTACCTACTAAATATAAGGTTTGAAGTAACGAGAATATAAACACACACACACACATACATACATACACACATATATATATATATATATATATATATATATATATATATATATATATATATGAAACCACTATGTTGTTTATATTTTATATTTAAAAGACCTACTTGGATTATCCTTTCTACTGAGTTGATTTTAATATCTATCTATCTATCTCTCTCTCTCTCTCTCTCTATATATATATATATATATATATATACATAAATATATATATATATTTCTCAGTACTGTCGAGTAAGAGACAGACTGAGGCGACCCCAAAAATTGTGACTAGTCACTACGTGTATTTTCGTTGATGCCGTGTCCGACAAAAGAAAATAGCGTCAATTTCATGACTTTTACAGAAATAAACCAATTTCTGTTTTGTATTCGTTTCAATTTTACCTCGTTCCCCGCCAGATTTGGAGCCTAACGGATGGCAGGTCACGCAGATGCCGTCAAAATCTTATACATTTGTCGAAAGCACGCACCCAGGTGCGTGCACATTATCATACCCTTGTACAGAAAGCGATTTCTTTCACGCTTTATCCAGCAGAAAATTAGCAGAGATATGCGAAACACGAACGCGATGGTGCAGACCTATTCAGTTATATATATATATATATATATATATATATATATATATATATATATATATATATATATATAATATAATATATATATTATATATATATATACACACACGCACACATTTATATATATATTCATACACACAGACACACACATATATATATATATATATATATATATATACACACATACACACATATATATATTCAGTTATCATATCTTCAGTTATATATATATATATACACACATATATAAATTCAGTTATCATATATTCAGTTATATATATATGTATATATATACACACACACACACACACACATATATATATATTCAGTTACATATATGTATATACACACACACACACATATATATATATATTCAGTTAGCATATATTCAGTTACATATATATATATATACACACACTCACACACACATATATATATATATATTCAGTTATCATATATTCAGTTATATATATATATATATATACATGCACACACACATATATATATACTGTTATTATATTTTCAGTTATAAACACACACACACACACACACACACACACATATATATATATATATATTGAACCATGTTTCATTAAATAATATAGACAAGTTTTGTTCATTTATTTTATGTAAATTCTTTTCATATCGTCTGATAAGCTTAATAGCCTTATCATTAAAAGTAGAAAGAAAATCACAATATTGATACATATTTTTTAAATCCTATCTAAGCGTTTGGCTTGCATAAGCCATTATCAAAGATGACAATTAGATTACAATATATTAAACAGTACACGGACAAAACAATAATGATAGTCTGTTTTTGTTTGGATAGAAACATTCCAAGCAACGACAAACTCGTGCATACGAGACGCTGGAATCCATAATAGCTCCGCCGCTCATGACGTTACATATGACCACGCGAAATTGAAAACGAGAAATATTAAGTATGGGAAGCCGTTGGTATAAACCAATGGCTTCTGTTATTAATTATAGGCATTTAAGAATATTTGTGGAGATTTCGTAGTTTATTTTCTTCAGGTTAGGTTTCAACTGTCTTATGCATATAGCTTCAAGATTTTTTAGTTTTTGTTTATTGTTTTCATGTTTAAGTATAGTTGTGTTTTCAACGAGGATTTTCCGGAATTGTGTATGTGGCCAGGCATGTTGTTTTAAATGCCTAAAAATATTTGATCTATCATTCAAATGTAGAGTCATGCGTCGTGAAAGCGAGTTTGTGGTATGTCCAACATAAATATTATTTAATCCGTTTTAGATACACTCTCCCAAAGGACACTTTTTATTGTTGCTAATATTTTTTTTCAAAAATGTATTGCTACGAATTTTTTTTTCTTCCAAACTGCATTTGCTAGTAATATTTTTTTTCAAAAATCTGTTGCTGATAATAATTTTTCTTTAAAAATTGTTGGTAATAATCTTTTACAAAAATGTATTACTGATTTTAAAACCCGTTTTTACACTTTCGTAGTGTTTTGTCCCCAGTTTGTGGGGGTAACTATTTGCCCATAGCTGGGACCCTAACAGGTGCTACCAGCCTGGGTCATGGTGGACCTGTGAACACCAGCAATTAAGAGGTGGTTCCACACTCCTCAAAACATCCTGATCAGAGGCCTTTCTGTTGGATGTCGTCTATCGTCTTACCCAGGACGCGGATGTAGTTTATCGTCTTCCTCAGAACGCGGGCGTAATTCATCGTCTTACCCAGTGCTGGTATGTCGTTTATCGTCTTACCCAGGACGCGGACGTAGTTTATCGTCATACCCAGGACGCGGACGTAGTTTATCGTCATACCCAGGATGGCGCCATTCTGTTAGTATTCCATTGTTAAGATGTAAATTCGACTCTGGCAGTTTCTTCTCGTGAGGATTTGGGAATATTTTAGTGACCGGGGATCTTTGTAGAACCGACGCCTAAGGAGATGCTTCCCCAATCGCTGCAATCTTAATCTATTTCGTCTGGGATTAAGCGTTATTTCCCCCACATATCCTCATAAGCTGTACTTTTACTTCTGTGATACTCTACATCGAGAGACTCTTTGACCTTGTACAGAGTGAATATCTAAAATATCGTTACATACGGCAAGGATTGAACTCGTTGCCCCATCAACAGCACGTAGGATTAATCTACGAATTATCACTTCTCAAGAAGACACCTCAAGCCCACACATTTTCACGCACAGAGAAAAACACTAACTTATCTGCTCGCACATAGATACATCGACACTCGGGAACGCGGACGCATATCATTGCCTTATCTATCGTTCGAAAAACATGTCGTCCTCGGCTAATTAAATAACCCAGAATGTCTCAGGTGGAGACATTTTCCGGATATGAAGACGATCATCTCTAATGGCCTTAAGGAGTTGTTCGTGTCTCGTCCAATAAGGACGGGGATCGTTTTATGTCGACGCTGTCATGGCGGCAAAATGATAGCAACACGCATGCGTGCCGACCGCAACGAGATTGAAAAGAAAAGAAGAACGCGATGAATGACAGTTAATGGATCCGCGACGAGCGTTGTTGCACAGCCTCGTTTTCGGATCTAATTTCCGCTCTCTTTGCTTTTTGACCGGGTGAATTTGTAGACATCCTGCCACCGACTTCACCAATAGATGGGACGTCTCCTAATGTATGCACGAGGATTAGCTAATCTCTTAGCATCGCTGCTGACAATGGCACAAAATGAAATACTCGTGCTTTGAGAGTTGTTCTCGCAAGCTATTGGAAATTATGCTGAACGTAACTTTCTCTATTGTCCAATACACTTAATTTTTTTTTTTCATTACGTTATTTTTTAGAATTAATGTATAATACTATTATTATTTATTTATTAGTCACCACCTTCATATTAATACGACAGACTTTAATTCATTTTATTCTTGCTTTTTTATCGAAACAGATTCGGTTGACACCGACACATTCTTCATAATCACTATTTCATTACTAGTTTGCTTCCATCTTATTATTGTTGCTTTTTATGCCAACACTGGCTCAATACACTCTTCATTATTATTGTTATTATTATTATTATTATTATTATTATTATTATTATTTTTATTATTATTGTTACTGTTGTTGTTGTTTTATTACTACATTTAATTCATATTATTATTATAGCTTTTTATATACAATTACTCAATATATTCTTCATTATTACTATTATTTTATTATTAGTTTTATTTCATTTTAATCATTGTTGCTTTTTATCCCAACACTCTGGCTCAATATACTCTTCATTATTATTATTATTATTATTATTATTATTATTATTATTATTATTATTATTACATTTCTTTCTTATTATTATTGCAGATTTTTATATATACTAACTCAATACATTCTTCATTATTACTATTATTTTATTACTAGTTTTATTTCATCTTATTATTGTTGCTTTTTATCCCAACACTCTGGCTCTATACACTCTTCATTATTATTATTATTATTATTATTATCACATTTATTTTATCTTATTATTGTTGCTTTTTATCACAACACACTGACGCAATAAACTCTTCATTATCATTATTATTATTATTATTATCATTATTATTATTATTTTATTAGTTCGATGTTAATATTGTCGCTTTTTATTCCTAACATTCTGGCTCAATATACTCTTCATTATTATTATTATTATTATTATAATTGCTAGTTTCATTCAATCTCATTATTTCTGGTTTTTGTCACAACATTATGAATCGATAGTTACTTCAGATGCTCTGTGAAGCTGAAAAAATCGAAAAGAAAACTCTTAGCTTGACACTGAAGAGACATCAACGTAATAATGTCGGCACAATATCCTAGGGTGGAGCGCAAAGAATCCACCCATTCTTTTCGGCTTGATTCTACGCACTTTACACACACACACACACACACATATATATATATATATATACATACATACATATATATATATATACATACATATCTATATATATATATATATATATATATATATATATATATATATATGTATGTACGTATGTATGTATAAGCATATAATTTCCTTCATTACGCTGAACAAAATTAACATATTTTAATAGATGTTACATCTTAATTGATACGGAGGTACATCTATAAAAACGAAGCCAAAAATACCATATATACATCGTATATCATACAAAATATATCATATATATATATGTAAATATCATATGTAAACATATAATATCATATATATATATATATATATATATATATATATATATATATATATATATATATATATATATTATAAATTAACTGATTTAAAAATATGGCTCATTCACTATACAGATATCGCCATGTTTCAAAAACAGAAAGTAACAACTTCAAATTCAATTATCCAATTAAATTAAAATCACTAGTTTGTTTCATTTTCAAGCCAATTTTTGAATCTGTAAAATTACATTGAGCACTGTTTTGTAAAAATAAAAATATCAATAAGAGCACCGGATTATAGATCTTACTGTTCTTTCTTTTTTTACTATAATATATATATATATATATATATATATATATATATATGTATATATATATATCATGTATCATACAAAAATATATCATATATATAGATATATTATAAAAATGAAAAAAAGAAATTCAACATTAAAATGCTTGGGAGTCTCTTAAGTATGATGGGTTTTTTTATTATTTCACATCGAGACTTATTTCATGTATAAATGAAACGAAAGTTGAGCTAAATTCAAAGGATAAGCGATCTAAAATCCGGAGAAGAAGCTTTGAAAGCTCTTTGAATTTAGCAGTAAGTACTGTCAAGCATCCGTTCAGTATAATGTTCTGGGGATGCTTTTCTTTTCATGGAACTGGTTTCTTAAAACCTATTGAAAAGACCCTCAGGAGCGAGCAGTACAAGAGAATTTTAGAGTCTTGTCTTCTCCCTTATGCTGAAAGGGTTCAAATCGACTCCACCAAGCTCATTTTTATGCAGGATAATACTCCCTGCCACAAATCAAAATTGATGAAGGAATACTTTGATAAGAAGCAGATGAGTGCTATGAAATGGCCGCCCTAATCTCCTGACCTCAACCCCATAGAAAACTTATGGAGCATTATAAAGTACAGGCTCTCGAGAAAGCAGTTGAGCAACAAAGAGGATTTGATTGTGAATTTCATATCCGAATGGAATTTAATGCTTGGAGATGAGATTTGCCAGAAACTAATCAAGTCAATGCCGAAAAGGTTTGAAAAAGTTATTCAAAATAAAGGAGGACCCATAGATTATTAAATATTTCGAACTATATTACCTATTATAAATAAATTATACCTCTATTATTCTTTATTTAAAGCTGTTCGGTTATGTTTCTATTGATTACTAGTTGCAGGAAATAAGTGAGTCACTTTTTTGCACAGAGTTTTTCCCTAAATCTCATTTATATCCAAAATTATAATTATCAATAGAATACCTTAGGGTGAGTAAACTTTTTTACTAGGTGGTCGGGAAGGGATCTTTATATTAGTAAGATTAAAAATAGGCGAAAACAATTTTAAGCAAAAAAAATCAGGTGAGTCACTTTTATCGAATAGCACTGTATATCATACCATATAAATATCATAAATATATATCATATATCATACAAATATATCATATATATAAATATCATATATAAATATATATATTAATATATATAAACATATATGCATAAATTATATATATAAATATGTATAAATACATACATATACATATATATATATAAATAGATATATATATATAAACATATATATATATACATATATGTAAATATAATATATATAAATACCATATATAACATAGAAATAAATATCATATATCATATAAATCTTATATACTATATATCATATAAATATTGTATAAATATATAAATATTATATAAATATATTAAAATAAATATTATAAAAATAAATATTATAAATATATTATTAAAGAATAAATATATTATTATTTATTAGGCTATTATTATTTATTAGGATATACCAAAATTGTTTCCGTTTTCACACAGACATTTGGTTTAAACTTTTCATTAGGCTTCAACATTTGGGTAATCTTTTTATAGTATAGCATATAATGTGTTATTATGTAATAGTATAATTTATAATTCATAATTTTTATACGGCATATTGTCATTTATATCGTTTTCGATTCTATGTTATAATGTGCACATGTCACATACTGTATGCTATTTTTACATGACAGTGTCTATGATAGGATAATATAATAGTCCTTACTACTCATAATGCACCGTTTACTAGCATATATAAATAGCTGAGTCAAAACACAACACAAATGACCTGAAGATTGTGTTTAAGCATGAAACAGTTTGCTGCCGCTCGGTGTTAACCTCAACATCCACTTTCATATTTACTTACACTCTATCTCTGATAGTGAGTACATTTACACACACACACACACACACACACACACACACACACACACACACACATACATATATATATATATATATATATATATATATATATATATATATATATATATATATATATACCCAAGTATAGGATTAGTATATACGTAATAAATTCCAATAACCAACAATTATTATTCTTAAAAGAGTGCTCAATACAGAGTAGAACAGATATAATTATTTATTCAAAAATTATAACATAAATATGTTATAAAATCACTACAAAAATAGCCATTTTGTTTCAACACTTCTGGTGTCTTATCAAGTGATGATTCAACATAGATAAATAGATAGATAGATAGAAAGATATACAGTTAGATAGATATGAACACTGTAAGAAAGAGAGATTAACAGAATAGATAGTTAGGTAGATAGATAGATATGAACACTGTAAGAAGAGAGAGATGGACACAATAGAATAGATAGATAGATAAATATATAGATATGAAAAGACTGATATAGATTATATACATAAAAATAAACTGAGATAGATAGATAGATGGATAGATAGATTCAGCATCATCACTTGATAAGACACCAGAAGTGTTGAAACAAAATTTATGTGATAATATTTAAATAAATAATTATATATATATATATATATATATATATATATATATATATATATATATATATATATAGTTGACTCTCCCGTTGTATTCGACGTATGAGGGTCAAGAAGCTCAGTTCCTAGGAACCGACAGCCAGACACTTGCATATATGATTTGATTATAGTGGTGATGGCTTTGTGCATAACCAACAACACTTTTTGAAGGGTCGAATACAGTGACCTGGTGTACTACGTGCCACAAGTTCCCCAACCGACCCTCCGCAAGTTTTTGAGTTGTCCTTCTCCTAGATCAGTTACCATCCAAGCTTGTAGAACCAAGTCTGTCCTGTAATTTGCCCATACCTGAAAGGAGAAGAAAAGTATTAATACCTTTCCGTAAGTGACTGGAATTCGAACTCAGCTCTCCGATTCCTCTATAAGAAGAGAGAGAGAGATGACCAGAATAGATAGATAGATAGATAGGTAGATAGGTAGATAGATAGATATGAACACTGTAAGAAAGAGAGATTAACAGAATTGATAGATGGATAGATAGATAGATATGAACACTGTAAGAAAGAGAGATTAACAGAATATATATATATATATATATATATATATATATATATATAGATAGATAGATAGATATGAACACTGTAAGAAGAGAGAGATGAACAGAATAGATAGATAGATAAATAGATAGATAGAAAGATATGAACACTGTAAGAAAGAGAGATTAACAGAATAGATAGATAGATAGATAGATAGATACATAGATAGATAGATAGATAGATATATAGATAGATAGATATGAACACTTTAAGAAAGAGAGATTAACAGAATAGATAGATAGATGGATAGATAGATAGATAGATATGAACACTGTAAGAAAGAGAGATTAACAGAATAGATAGATAGATATGAACACTGAAAGAAGAGAGAGATGAACAGAATAGACAGATAGATAGATAGATAAGAACAATCAAAGACTGACAGAGACAGATCGATACGACCTGAAATACACTGACAGACAGACAGACAGACAGACATTTCTGTTTATCTTCTTGACATTTTTTTTTTACGTTTTCCTTTTTTCCTTTTTTTGCGTCTTCAAGTGTAATACGCATAAAAATAAAGTCCAGCCGATGTCGTCGTTATTAAAACATCGGTCTTATTTCGTGTTCACCGCTTTCACACCGGTGTTAATAGCACTTAATACGACTTGGGAACGTCGCGTGAGATGACCGCCCTTGGAGTAGTTATTAGCGAGTCGTCTGTCTTCTCCATTTTCGGCGGTTTCACACAGGCGTCCGACACGTTGTAATGGCGGCAAATTTGGTCACGTGATTTGATGAAAGATGAACGGCAAAAAGGAATTAAATACATTTACTTTGTCTTTTAATTTGTGAGTGAGCGTATTTCTTTTTTTTTTAGTTATTATTGCTTTTAATATTTTTGTAACTTTTTCTCTGATATATATATATATATATATATATATATATATATATATATATATATATATATATATTTGTGTATTTAGGCAGCAATCCTTCTTTCATGCACATTTCATTAAAAACGACTGACAAGGTGCTTTTATTTAGTTTTTTATATAATTTCTCGTGCGATCTAATAATGTTTTTCTTTTCAGATGATAAATTTAAAACTTCTAACCTTATAGTTAAAAATAACAATTCACGTCCTAAAACAAAATTAAATAGAGCAAATATTATTTACGAATTCAAATGCCCATTAAGGAATTGTATTCCTCAAGAATCAACTTTCGTAAATAATTATATAGGCCACACTACAAATTGTTTAACACGCAGACTAACACCTTTCTGACAATATCTCAATTAGATCTCATTGAAATATTCATGGAGACCTACCGGACACTATTCGGAACATAGTTGTCGACAACACAAATATAATAGCATCATCCACATGCAAAAAAAAAAAGGCTAAAAATAATGCAAGCCTTATTAATAAAAACAAACAAAACAACACTTAATAATATTAACTATGAACATGGACATAATATCTTGACCGTGTTTTGAAACAAAAAAATGAATCATTATATAAACATACATATGACAAACTATTTCTAATTCTAACAGTTGAAATATAATCCTCGAAAATGGCTAAATGTATAACCGAAAGCGCTCGGATAAAAAGAACTTTCGGACAGTTTTTATATAATTTATCATCTGAAAAGAAAAACATTATTAGATCGCACGATAAATTATATAAAAAACTAAATAAAAGCACCTTGTCAGTCGTTTTTAATGAAATGTGCATATATATATATATATATATTATATATATATATATATATATATAGATACATACATATACACATATATATATAAATATATATATATAGCATAATGAGAAGCCACGTATACTTTCTTGATATGTATATAATATGGATAAAACAACTGAAAAGTTGCAAATTTAAAAAAAATTGAATGTTTTTTGTGAAAAGTATTTATTTATATTTATATATATATATATATAGTTGATATTTCAGATCTGCCCCGATCTTTCGTCAGAAATAAATTAAATAACTGTATTCAGAAGTTTGTTTTCAAGTAGTGTCCGACGCGAGACGCGGACGTCACGTGATGTGGAATGCAACTGTGTTTGAATATTTCTAACGTAAATCTAACGATAATATTTTAGATGTTATTTAAAAAGTTTTTTTTTTAACTATATCTCAAAAAAAATTTTTTTAACTATTGAAATATTTATACAGATTTAAAATTCCTAAGTCTTTGTTTAACCCTAGTTTATATGTGTCTAATTTTAAAATCCAGTATTTTTACATTCAATTTTTTAAAATTTGCAACTTTTCAGTTGTTTTCTCCATATATATATATATATATATATATATATATATATATATATATATATATATATATATATATATATATATATATATATATAAATATATGTGTGTGTGTTGTAGGTGTCTGGGCGGGAGTATAAGATTTTATCGCCTATGGGGAGTGTATGTCGCCAAGTAATGTTTACACTTTTCCAGTATATCTTCGGACGTTTGAAAATATGCATATTTTTCTCACTGAAACCCTTCTTTAAATCTTCTCTCTGTTAAATTTTAATGCCCCCTCCATCTTTGGACCTCCCTGCCTCTCTCGTCTGTTACCCCTCTATATAGATCTCAAGGTCCTCCCACACTGTCATACATATACTCTTA
Source organism: Acanthosepion esculentum (assembly GCA_964036315.1). Classification (NCBI taxonomy): domain Eukaryota; kingdom Metazoa; phylum Mollusca; class Cephalopoda; order Sepiida; family Sepiidae; genus Acanthosepion; species Acanthosepion esculentum. The sequence continues at coordinate 74,710,136 of OZ038507.1, forward strand.
CTAATATTTTCCCGGAGTTGTTTTTTCTGTTTTCTTTTTGAATCTGTAGGTCTGATGAATTGGATCGTTTTTACGATTCCAATAGAATAAATTATGACCATGGAATATTAGTGTTCAAATGTTTTCATTATATCCTTACTCTGTCCTGGACATTGAGATTTACCTGGATCATATCCTCTTGGAATTATTTTTATACATATATGTATGTGTATATATAATTGCATATGTATGTGTATATTTACCACTAATATTGTCTATATATATATATATATATATATAGTTGTATATTTACGCAGCAATCCTTCTTTTATGCAAGTTTCATTAAAAACGACAGACAAGGTACTACGGTTAAGTTTTTTATTTAATTTTTCTTGTGTACGAACAAGAGCGTTCTTTGCTGGACAAAGGGTGTGTAAGAACTGTCCAAATGTTTTATTTTTCCGAGCGCTTTCGGCTATACCTTTAGCCATTATCAAGGATGATTTGATTTTTCAGCTTAATTGAGTGTGTGCATTATGTCTTGGACAGTTCTTACACACCCTTTGTCCAGCAAAGAAAGCTCTTGTTTGTACACAAGAAAAATTTAAATAAAAAACTTAACCGTAGTACCTTGTCTGTCGTTTTTAATGAAACTTGCATATATATATATATATATATATATATATATATATATATATATATATATATATATATATATATATAATTATCTTTTGTGGATTTAAACAAAAAGGTTACTTTAGTCTCACTTTAATCATGTGTTTGCATGTGGAAAACCGTTGGGTTAAAATCCAGTATTAAATTTACAGAAAAAGAAAGGAAAGCAAAAAGAGAAAAAACGAGACTTTGTTTCTGAATCCTTAATCAAATAAACAAAAATAAAAAAAAATCAACAGACGTACACTATATCAAAAATATCTTCACTTTTCTTTTTCCTATCATGCGATGATCTAAGACTTTCTGAAATTCTTCGTATGTTGGTGGTCGGGCTATCATCAAGCTATTTTTTTTTAAAAGTGTCATGATATACAAGTGACGGTCATCCATTCATGAGCTTTATCTTATAGAATAAATCGGAAACTATTGGGGTCTGAGACAGTTCGTGTTGCTATAGTTAAAATATTCTGTTGAAATTCCTCGCATAAATCAAAACTCATATTTAGTTCCACCAAATATTCATATCGTCTGCTCAGTACTACAAAGCAGAAATCAAAATGACCTAATTTCTTTATAAACCTTTGATAACACCGCAGATGAGACACAGTTGCACGACATAAATAATATACATACCACAAAATGACATTGAGAGAAATTTTATTTGAATTTACATTAACATGGACTAATAATGAAATTTCATAGCCTTATTATTATTATTATTATTATTATTATTATCATTTTTATTTTCTTTGATATCTGGCGTTTACACATTTCTTTCCGGGTCCTGCCCAGGGACCTAAGGTTTGAAATGGCATCATGACACTTTCCACTGCAAAAAAAAAAATTATTACATAGATAAAGCCCTTCGTAAAGTGTGGGCTGTACTTGTCAGAACAATTTTTTGTATCTCTTTGAGGCATAGACTTCCAGGGATCCCTTCAATTAGTCTACTGGAATCTTTTCCAACCAGTCCAACGGCTCCAACTACAACAGGGATTGTTGATGTTCCCATATGCCACATTTTTTATATTTCTTTTTTGAAGGTCTTTGTATTTTGACAGCTTTTTGAATATCATCAAAGATACATTGCAGTCTGCAAGAACTGCCATATCAATAAGTTAGCACTTATTTTGTTTGTGGTCTTTAATAACAATGTCTGGGCGGTTGGCTTTGATTGTTCTGTCAGTGTGTATTGTGTAGTCCCATAGAATTGTAACAGGCCCTATCTCCGTAACCGGGTCTGGGTGGTGTTCGTACCAGTTTCTTCCAGTTTCCTTCCCGTAGGAGTTGCAAATTTTCTAGTGCAGATATTGGCCCACTCTGTCATGTCGGGTTTTATATTCAGTGGGTGCCAATATCGTGCAACCTGATATAAGATGATCAATGTTTTCTGGATATTTATCACAGAATCTGCATTTTGGGCTAAC